>OV651825.1:24012876-24047876 GCA_927349885.1 Psylliodes chrysocephalus | reverse complement strand
TAATTGGTCTAGTTTCTTTGTGCCACGGATCGGAGATTGTACCTGATTTTACGAGTTAGACTGAAAAAAAATCGACAATTGTTGCCTTTAATTGATATCTGAAACTTAAATTGGAGTTTTCGAACTTATTTTTTTTTACTTTTTCTATTTGATAGTCATTAATCCAGTTTGTTACAGAACAAGTATTAATAATGATTATATTTTTTTGCCTTGCCCACGCAGATGACACTTAACGTATTTATTAACAAGAACAAAAAAGAAATTGAGAAAAATTCATTCTATTAACGAAAATTGCAATGTCATTATAAACAAGGAAAGTCGCAGAAATCACATTTTGTCTTGTTTTTCTAGCAACGCTTAGCAACCATCTTTTTAGTTGCGTGCCTCGATATATATTTAATCCGTAGACGCTTGCCAACCACTTTTAGTATAAATATTTTATGGTTACAAATCCATTTTTTTATGCGTTTGAATATCCACATCGGATGCATCTGCGATGTTGTAAATCTTTGGTCACGTGACTCAATATAGATAAATGTAGTAGGTAGATGTGTCCGATATCTATAAACAAACGCTCGAGATGTAAAAAATGCATCGGTTAAGGATATTGAAACGTAGCATAAGACTCCATACCTAGGAGACGGCTTTAGACTAATGGAGGCCCTACACGCTCCATTATGACCTGCAGGGCAAATGGCACGGTTTTAATCTAAAGGTAAAATTTAATCAGCTCATTTCACTCTTCATCTTCACATTACACTAAAGAGGAAAGGCCAGATGTAAATCAGATCGAGCACGTTATGCATGAAATCGATGGACTGTAAACTTCAAAAAGTACAAAAAATATATCGTTAAGGGCCCTTTAAGACATGGCAATAACCCAGCTACTACCAAACGTCGTTTCACGTCATGTTCTGGTTGGTCAAATACGTCGATGTGAATTTTTAACGCAAAAGTAACGTAATAATTACATCATCTTCAGACCAATTTGACATGTAAACACAATTGTTGCGAACAAAGTAAACGTATTTGTCATTAATACACTGCGAGTTTTTGTTATTCATAAGGTAATTCTCATAAGGTTATTCATACATCCTTTTTTAGAAGTCATTGTGACATACTATGACATCATTTACTGACAAATTTTTCACGTTCCGAAATGAAGCGTTCAACTGCGCACGTATTTACATCGATTCTATACCTCCATTGTTTTACATTCTATTTATCTTTAGTGTTTGCATTGATTTATGATTCTTATTTTAAATCTAGAAATTTTTGGGAATTTTCCTTTTTATCTGAAAATTTGTTGGCGACACTATTTGGAAATATCAGATGTCATGTCATTGTCCAAGCTCAGCCGTTTATGTTTTTCTAACTATATTATGTATTCGTTTGATTTTGCAAGTTTTTTGAAAGTAAGTAGTTAAGAAGTTTAGTGCACTGATTATTGTTTATTTTTAGTATGTTTATAGGAATTCAATACGCCGACAAGCATGGCAGCGGAATATCATTAAACTATGACTGAGCGGAGTTGGTTGTAGCTTAGCCATTGCTTCGTAGCTTAGATTGCTTGCTTGTTTGCTTGCTTGCTTGCTTGCTTGCTTGCTTGCTTGCTTGCTTGCTTGCTTGCTTGCTTGCTTGCTTGCTTGCTTGCTTGCTTGCTTGCTTGCTTGCTTGCTTGTTTGCTTGCTTGCTTGTTTGTTTGCTTGCTTGTCCGCTTGTAGGTAACTCTTCCTGCATACCAATGGAGAAATACAATCATCGAGTGTCTGCCTCATTAACTAACTAAATGGCACTCCATCAATAACCCAAGCCAACGTGCTGAAGGCTGAATGTCCACTGAGAAAGCGGTTTTAAACGTTCCTCTAGGGGCACCTGGCGAAACCGTCTTGTATTCAGCCTTGCCAGCGTATGCGGGGCTCTGCGTCGGTCGACTTTTCCTTCATTAGCTGTTCGTGGGATTTACATGGGCAAGAAATATAAAGAAAATAAAAACTGGCGGGACTACACGGCCACCAAATCTAATCAAACGGAGCCTTCCATCTCAAGTGAGACAACCTCACAAGAGAGAAGTGAAAGAACAAAAGAAAGAGGTGAAGGGAGAAGAGAAGAGGAGCACCATCGCTCTATCTTCTCCATCCCCCTCTCACTACTCATTGGCGAGGGAAGCTCCCCTCGAAAAAGAATCCAAACGGAAGCTATCTTTCTTCAAGGTTATGTCGACGACATAGTCATATTTGGTAGAGGCAAGTTTAGAAATACCCTGTGTAATAAAGTCCAACGAGGGCTAGTACATACCAAAAGATGGTGCTGTGAAAGAGGACTACAAAAACAACACAAGTATCTTTTTCAAGGAAAAGAAAACTGAATCTCAGAACCGTTAAATTAGACGGCATAGACATAGAATGGAAAAATGTAGTTAAATATCCAGGCCTAACCCTGGACAATAAACTTTTCTGGATAACACATAAGAAGGAAGTAGAAAATAAGGCCACAAAAGCCCTAATGGTATGCAGAAACATTGCGGGTAAACTGTAACTTAAAACCGTGTTTTTTGGTAGTCACTCAATGAACAGTGGTCAAAAAAATAGATAAAATATATTTGCAGAATTTTCCGTAATGTAATCGTATTCTAGACACAATAGAGTACTCAAAAAAAAAGTTTTGAGCCATTGGGTGCATTTTTGGCATTTTTGTGCCTTTTCAAACTTTCGAAAAAAAAATTAATTTTTTTTCAAGGAAAAAAATGTATTTAATTGTTTGATATCTTAGCCAATTATGATCCGATGTCGGTGAAATTCACATACACATAAGATTTCACATTTAAAAGTAAGCTTCGTAAGTGGTATTAAAAAAATTCAAATAGTTTGGCCGTTATAGGCAAACAATGAAATTAGGACCGCGGTACACTTTGCCCTTCCGCCATATCCCCAATTTTGGGATTTCTTTTGTCCCCTTCTGGGAATTACTAGTCACATCCCTTAAGTTCAAAACGCATTTTTGTTTTTTCAAATATCTTAATTTTTACCAATGTTATGAAGAATTTAGTGTTTGAACATTTAACAAATTCAATTTTTCGACCTTCGTCGCCTCAAAATACTAAACAAATTTCAATCGTCTATACCGCGAGAACGGTGCATCGGATTAAAATTTCTTAAGAGACATAAAAATTAGCATTTTTTCTAAGCTTTCAAATGACGTAAACTGCGTTTTAAAAATATTGATTTATTTCCGACATGCGCCTGCGCAAAATTGAAAAATTGACAAAATCCAAAATTTCGGCACTTTCGAAAAACTGCTACATTTTGTTTTGCCTTTTTTCAAAAAGATCACCTTAAAATACATAGAATCCATTTTGTTTCATCTAATTACAATTTAATGTAAGCTCAAAACCCGTAATTTAATTCGATTATAATACTAAATTTTTAAATTTTAGTGTTTGATTTATATTTATACATTTTTTTTTTAGTGTAAAACAAAAATTTAATTTATGTAATTCGATTATTTTTTAGTAATAAGATTATGCTAATATTAATAATAATAAAAAATATTTAATTCAAATTGGTTTTGTCTTATATACTAGTAAAACCGACAAAAGATTTAGCTTTCTGATTATTATCTTCAAATAGTTTAAAAAATTTGATACTTGTATGGATCTAATCTCTAAAGATAAAACCTCAGGAAGAAAAAATACTTTATCGTTTTCTTTGGTTTGAAATGTTTGTTGACTTCGTATTTAATTTAAAAAAAGCAGAAGTATTTTTTATATTTATTGATTTTTTGTTAAATATTAAAACGGTTTTGATTAGTTAGTTTTAAAAGTGTTAATGTAATTCATATATATTAAATACAGCATATTTTTTTCATTTAAAAGCAACAAAACATATGTCGCATCAATCTAACGCGTATCCATCGGACCGATGTTTATCAACTTACATCGAAAAGGACAAGAGAGTTCAATATTCTATCAAAAATCGAGCAAAATCCAAACCCAATCTCCAAATACGAGCCCATCATCTATTCTATAATTGGCATTCTGTCAAAACCGTCTTTTTCCTTCTCTCGGAGTTTAAGATAATGTTACAGAAAATATCTGCGCGACGTGTTCTGTTTGAAGAGAGGATCCGGTTAAGTGTCGATTACGTCTACGTTACAAATGACGTAGAAAATAAGTTACGTGATGTAGGAAAATAATTTAGTCGGTGTGGTTGGCTGTGGTTATCCGAGTAATAAGCATTTTATTACATATAATCCGCGACATCTTGTTTAATATGGGGGAAAGGTAGGATAGAAATGAGAGATTATTAAGTTGTCCCTATATACATTAAATTTGTTCCTTAAAAAAATTGTTTATGAACTTTATTAGATTAATAGTTTCGTTTGTTTATTTTTTGATTCTGATTATGTTTCTTTTTTGCTTTTTTGCTCCTTATTTCGTTTCTTTTCCAACATCTTCTTTTTTGGTTCCTTCTTTTGACGCTTCTTCGGCTTTTTCTGTGTTTTTTCTGCCATTTTTCTACTTCTCCTTACTTTTCTTCTTCTATATTTTCAATAAGACATATTTTTTTTAATTTTAAGGTGAAATTTGTGTTTCTACAATTTCTTTTCTTAAACCTTTTCTTTCTAGATTCTTAATGGAAATTTCTTGAATATGATATTTAAAGTATGGTTATAATATCAAAGCGTTTCGTCTAAAACTGGATGGCTTTCTTCAGGGTTTTTATTAACAATTCATTTTTTTTATACATAGTATCTAAAAAGCCCTGCAACAAGGTATTTTCTTAAAAACGAATAAATGTATGATTATGAAATTGTATTGTGATGAATTGGATTGTATTTGAACGGGTTATTTTTGTAGAAAAAATATAGTATTCTATACGCGAGTAATGGCTATTACTCAGTTGGATGATTACAATACTCGCCTGCGGCTCGTAGTATAAACTTCATCCTCGTGAGTAATAGCCATCATTACCTGCTCGTTGATTGTATCGCCCGGCGGGCGGTAAAGTAGTTCGCGGGCAGTAAAGTTGTCCGCGGGCGATAAAGTGGCACTATACGCCCGCTAAACGTATTTATAATCAGAACTTTATCGCCCGGTCGTGCATAAAAAATTATATTATCTTTTTTATTTGTACTAAAGTAAAAAGCATAAAAAAATTGTTTCATTTCCAAAGAACATTTGTCAGGAATCGTGTTTTAAGATTATATTACCCCTTGGCAAACTGCATTTTTATAATCCATCTATAAATTGACACATTTTAACAACTTATAACTCGAGAATTAATAAAGATATCGAGATGCAGTTTTAACTAGACCTTCTACATTTACTTCAAGTTTTTCTTGACATTGTTGCCACATGTAATTTTTTTCTGGAAAGTGCCGAAAAAAAAACGAACTTTTTTGAACCAAAATTGTGAGCTTATTTTAAATAGAACACCCTATAATTTTTAACATCCTCGGAAAGACCATTTCTTCCCCTTTCCAAAAATGTTTACATTGTAAGAATTTACCTTATTTTTTAGGGAAACATTCACTTTTTTATGCAACCATGTCAATAACTTCCAAACGTAAAGTATCACAATTAATTAACTTATAATTTGGGAGTAAGGCAATGTATTGATAAAAGGTTTTCACCAAAATTCTTGAAAATGTTTAAATTTTTTTCTGACATAGTTGCCAAATCTTAAACTTGTGAAGTTTTCGTAAAAAAAAATTTAATTCAGATTAAGGTCTTATGGCGAATGAAACATTTCGTATCTCTCATAGTCATTAGATAGTTTATTTCTTCGCCTTTTAAAAAAAGTCAATTTTTTTAATTTTTTTATTGCTTTAATAGGTTTTAATTTTAGGTAATTAAATCAATGTTAACGGTGTCTATTACATTTTGTTAGCACATATCGAAATATAAATTGACGTTTTACATCGAACGATCATTGATAAGATACTGTTTTTCATTGCCTTGTCTCTTAAGTATAAATTTCAAAATAATATCAAGTAATGATATTTTACTTATAAAGACAGAGGGGAGCACCTCATACCACACGGATTTTTGTACCTATCTGAATTTTTATTGAATACAAAAAATATGTACTAAAACATTAATAAATTAATTATTGAATATGGCCTCCATTTTATTCAATACATGTATGCTGACGCATTAAAAAATTTTTAAATGCATTTTGCAGCATTTCTGGGGTAATGGTATTAAACCCATGAATTATATTATTCCTCAGTTCAGTTAAGTTTGTAGGTGTTGAATCCTAGCATCTTTCCTTAACATACCCCATATAAAAAAATCTGATATAGTTAAATCCGGGGAATATGGAACCCATTCGATGGGACCAGCCCGACCTATCCATTAATCTCCAAAGGTTGAGTTCAAAGAATTCCTGGCTACAAGAGAGTAATTCGGTGGAGCACCATCTTGCTGGAAATATACAGTATTTAGTATTTCTTCTTGTTCTAGTTGAGGATAAAAGAATAACTCTAGCATATCCGTGTAATTGTTTCCATATACTGTTTCCTCTTGAAAGAAAAATGGTCCATACATTTTGGTTTTGGACACACCACACCATACATCTCTTTCAAACTCGTTGAAAGCTCTAGGATTTTCGTCACCCCAAATCCTACAATTGTGTTTGTTTACGCGTCCACTTAAATGAAACATTGCTTCATCTGACATTATTAGATTTACATTTGGTTGATGTCTAAATAAATCTAATAACGTCTCACACATAAAAACTCTCTTTTCAAATCCATGATTTTCAATTTTATGAAAAGTCTGAACCTTATATGCTTTAAACTTGATTACTTTTAAAATTTTATGCACCTTACTCTTTGACATATGCATGGATTGGGCAATTTTTCTAATAGGTATTTTATTATTGTTTCTTGCTAAAATTTCCCTTATCTGTATAACATCATTTAAAATAATATCTTGAGCGTTTTCAATTTGTCTTTTTTTTTCTATCTAATGTTCCCGTTTCTTTAAACTGACTTAGGGGTCTATTCTGTAAAAGTTCCTTTATATTTAACGGCCTTTAAAAATATTTTCTTCTTTAATTCGGTCAATATTTAAACGGATCTTTAAAATACATTAGAGGACTATCTTAAAGAAATCTGTTTAAATAATGATAGAAGTAAATTAACGAATACGAACATATTTTTATAGGCCGCCAATATTTTTAAAGGCCGTTAAATATAAAGGAATTGTTACAGAATAGGCCCCTTACCCAGTTTAAAATAGAATTTCTGGTTGGCGAATTTTTTTCAAACATATTTCTAATCTACTTTCAATATAAAGTAAAATGCACCGGGCTTTTTCACTTTTGGTAAACATTTTTTAATACCTGCTTTCTCTTGCACTAATTAATACAAATATAGACTTCTGTCAACTCGATTTGTTTTACATAGCACCCTTGATAAATTAGTAGTATCATTTATTGACTCATTTATATTCTATCCAAAGCTGAGTAAGTTAATTTACAAAAAGAGGAATATTAAATAGACAAAAAAAAAACAGATATAGGTACATATTGAAAACGCTTAAGACATTCTTTTAAATGATGATTTATGGATAAAGGCTTGCAAATAAACGTTACAAATACGAAGAATTTTATTCATCATAAGCCCTTAAGGAGGTCCTTTCGCCACCAATGTTAAATAAAAAATATTAGATTATGACTAAAATTAATTTTTTTATAATAGTAGATGTCCTTATGTATCTAAAAGTGAACTTTTAACTATACCTTACCGTGCAAATTTTTGAGAATTTTTTTTTTAAAAATGTGTGTGTTTGTACAGTGTCTTATGAGAAAGTAAGACTTCAACAACAATTTTCGAATTATAATTAATTTTACTATTATTTATTGATAAGATGGATTAGAAAAAAACTAAAACTAAGGTTTTTGAAATATTTAGGTTTTCTTTTTTATAATAAAATATATAGGTTACCGTGGAATTTATTGAGAAATTATTATTAAAAAATCACAAAAAATTTTCAACTAGATTACTTGAAAATTTTTTGTGATTTTTTAATATTAATTTCTGTTGAAAACCGAATACGGTTTTCTATCTCTTGTGTAACATGTGTAACATGTGATGTTGGTTTTACTTACCGTGTTTTAGCTAAATTTTAATTAGGGCCGTATCACTTAATAACCTTGACAAAACTTAACTATAGGAAAGGGAAGGAGGGCGCCACCAAACTTACATAAACATATCATTTAAGGTGAATTATAATAGTTTGACAAATATAATTAATATGACTGATGTTAAAACAAGAATGTATATGTTTATACAGGCAAGTAACAATTACAATCTACACAAGCCATGATTCACTTAAATTACTTCTTTATTTTATTTCAATGATAAAAAAGTGAAACTTATCTCAGAGTAGGAATGGTGTTAGGTCTTCAATCTTTCTTTAAGGGTCGATCAAATAAGGACGGTCTCCTACAGCGATGCGTTTTCTTCTAACCATTAATTAACATGTTTGTTACCATAACTTCATATATCTGCTAACCATAAATTAACATATTTGTAACCACAACTTCAACTATGTTCTCAGCGTATTTTTAAACCATATTTTCAACTATCTTCTCAGCGTATTTTTAAACCATCCAAAAGTTGACTTATCTAAAAGATTAAGACCTTTTTGAAGTTTACGTAATAAGGAATAAGGAGGTAAGATGTTTCTGAGCACTAAATGAATAAAAAAATAGATCTTTACAGAAACGTTCTAAAACATCTAACCTCACAATTTTAACAACTAAATAAATCCCGATCCATTTCGTTAATCTTTGCAGAAATCTTGTAAATATTCATCTTTTACTCACCATAAATTACTGATGGTTGTCACCACTAATAAAAATACCACATACTGTTTAAGATTAATTAAATATTAGCAGATTTAATAACTGCCTCGTACTGAGGTATTGTTGTAAAAAGACTTTTACAAGTAATACCTGTCGAAAGTCAAATTCACTTTCGATCCGAACATACAACTTATAAAACCAAAAATAACTATATAAAATATTTGTAGCGACAGAACGAAACTAACGGTCCTAATAGAGATGGGGTCTTTAAACAGTGTTGCCTACATGTATCATTAGACTGCTTGTACGGGCCTTCAGGCTGCTGAAAAACATACACTTCTAAGTCCAAAGCATAAGCAGTCGCTTAATCTACTAGACCAAATATTTTTAACCCGTAACGATTGGGCTTATTCGGGATATATTTTAAAAAAGAGCATCGCCCCTTGAAAACCTCGAGCTTTTCGTCAAGTGTTACAGTTTGTCCAAGTGTATATGATTTTTGACAATTGTCTACAAGAGCGTCAAAGATACCTCGTATTAGGGCTAACTTATCGGTTTCTCGCCTTTTCTCACGTGTTGATAGATCCTCAACACTTAGAGATCTCAGTAAAAAAAGAAAACGATCGCGAACATAATGAGCCAAAAATCTATCAACTCCAAGTCCATCTCTGTCCCATAGCTCTTTGGTATTTAGCCGACTAGCTCTGAAGAGCTATGATAGATATAATGGGTCCAATAAAGCTTTTATCTCAAAAATTTCGATAGGTTGAGCTATTCTTTCTCTTGCGTAAACAGCAGATAGCTGAGATAAAAATTTGTGTTTGTCACTATATCATTTGAAAAAAAGTGACCAACATTCCAAAACAGTTTTAACGGTTTTTCCATATTGTCTAACACCTGGTAATCGAACGATAATATTTTCTTTTTTTATTCTCACAGTTTTGTAGGACATTGCTTTTCCCAATAAATGTTCGTACTCAAGGAAACTTTTTAGGAAGAATATTGTTTTCATCACCTAAAGCAAAATGAGTTACACGGTGTTTTTTGTGAGTCTACAAACAGTATTGGTTTCGTTTGGCAATATCGACAAAACCGAGTCAACAAGAAAAATAGTATAACCATTACTAAATTTATACAGTGTGGAAACCACTTATGGAATAAAATTCTTTATGTC
The DNA here is from genome assembly GCA_927349885.1 of Psylliodes chrysocephalus. Lineage (NCBI taxonomy): Eukaryota > Metazoa > Arthropoda > Insecta > Coleoptera > Chrysomelidae > Psylliodes > Psylliodes chrysocephalus. The sequence goes on along the minus strand of OV651825.1, from coordinate 24,037,886 downwards.
ATTATTTTAGAAAATTGTAAAAAATGCCGAGACACGTCAACTTTTGAATTGAGTTGTGCGTTATGTAAACATAAATTTAAATATACAGGGTGATTCGGTGTTGTTTTTTTTTAATGAAACACCCTGTATATTTGCATATTTTTGAAATCCTCTTAATGAACCGATTCCAACAAACTGAATAATGTATGTATGCAAATATACAGGGTGTTTCATTAAAAAAAAAACACCGACTATGGCATACTTGCGTGAATCACCCTGTACATTTAAATTTATGTTTACATAACCCACAACTCAATTCAAAAGTTGACATGTCTCGGCATTTTTTATAATTTTCTAAAATAATGACATAAAGAATTTTATTCCATAAGTGGTTTCCACACTGTATATTGTGAACATAATAGATTTGTTATGTTATAGTTAGATTAGATTTGCTTAATAATCATCTTTAGTTTATAAATAGGAGTAAAACCTTACTATTATTGTTAGTTGAGGTAGCTTTTGTGTAGGCTTTAGTCCAGAGTTGCCTTACATATCCATTTGAGTGTATTTTTACTCAATAAAATTTTTAAAAATAAAAGTTCCGTTTTAAAATTTATAATTAGCGCAATCAGTAGAATTACACGCGATTTGTGAAAAAGTTTAATCGAGTTCGCTGTTGCCGAATATTAACTTTTCGTTACTTTGGAGTTTTAATTCCCTAAATGTCTAACCTTCCCCTAGAAGAATCGTCGATTGGACATCATCCCATAGTGAGACATCCTACACGACAATTGAAAAACAATTGAAGAAAATAGATACCAACGAAAATAAAATACATTTTAATAACGATGCTGTTCCAAGTACAAGTTCTACAAGTCATTTATATATACCACATACATAGTACATCTTTTGATATACAGACCACTGCGATTAAAAATTTTCTGCTTTTTATTCAGTAAGAAAACGCTAAACTTATGTTAGCAAACATACATTTTTACATTATTTAGATATAGAAGAAGTAATTAAACAAGTTAATAATTTAGTTAATCATTTTGAATCGAAAAAATATAGTATACCTAGTTTATTTTAATGCAACTAACCCTATATCTTATCATAGCTTATCACAAAATATGTTAAAAAGAACAGAATTTCTAATAATTACTTTTCAGAAAAAGATTAATAATTTAATTCCTCATGTAAGATTTTTTGTAATATTTTTTCCTATTTTTAGAAAGTAATACCTTTGAATTTTATTATTTACTCCCAATTATCCAAAACCAAAAAATGTATACACCTTTATTCCCCTATTTAGCACGAAGATAGACAGTTTGAAGGAGAAGAATGTCCATCCCCTGAAGAAATCTATTATTTTCAACAGAATTTCATCCCCAGAAATAATTGTACTTTCTAACTTCTTGATGGAAAAACTTTGACAAATTGTCATATTTTAAATGATAATTTAGAAGAATCAGTATTCGAACAAATCGCAGTCGATGAAGTCTAAATAATCCCGTCAAAACCTGAACAAATTCTTGCAAAATGTAACAGTAAGCAGTATATATAGATTATAAGATCACCTGTAATAATTAAGATACTAAAATCTTGTGAAATTTGGACCAATGAAAGAAAATATATCATCAACATTAAACTGAGCGGACGAAAACCATTCATTCTACCGAAGATCGACATAAGGAAAATTCAAACTTCAAAATCTTATCAAACTTCTAATATAATTAAATTATATTTTATTGATTTATATGAAATTGATCAAATTTCTAAAGAATTAAAGACAAAGAAATTAAAAATAAATTTTAATTAATCAAGCACTTTTGGAACAATTTTTGTAATTTTTATTTGTCTAATTATTTTAATACTAATTGAATACAGAAGACAACTTTTAATCCACTTTTACCCAGGTTTTAAAAAATTGTCAGCACCTGTAATGCCCAAGTTTTAAATTGTGTTGAAAAGTGTAAATTTCGGAATGCATGTAGACAAACAAATAATATTTCATGAAAAAAAGAAGATTTTAATTTGTTTTTGTAATTTTTTTTGCAAAAACCTAATGTTCCAATATTGAAACACTGGGAAGGGATCAGTAAAACTCAAATCAGTTTTTCCTACTCTTAACAGTGTAATCAAAAAATATTATAAAAACAAAATGTGGTTAAATGTTAAATACAAAAAAAATCAAGTTTGGGTCAAATGAAACGCCTTAAAACAAGTGTCATGTAAATTAATGTTACACTTTTCACACATTTTTGTCGAGTTCTTGTGACACAAAGCACACCTATTTTGTTTTTTGGCTGGAACAATTCAGTGATTAAGACCGTCGAATTGTATTTCATTATGGACTCTATTTTGCAATGGTTTTGACGATTTAGGGCGGCCTCCTGTTGACACTGGTGTCCCATACTTCTTTAGATATACCTGAACTATTTCTCGTCGAAATTGCAAAAAATCTATTTTTTCGCAATGTGGTTGAAGCCTATACCACTGCCAGGCATTGTGAATACACGAGTCCAAACAAAATGCGAAGAGACTCCACCACCATTTTTTCGATCGGACGCTAATCCTATAGTTGTGAATATTTTGATCCATTCGATCCACCCCGCCCAAAAATTTATTATACTGACCAATAACGAAGGGTTGAGAAACAGGAAGGTTCTTTTTCTCACTTGATATCCACCAGTTAACTTGGGAGACGGGATTTACTGGATCACAACTACTAACCATTAGGACAGGACGATTATCGTTCCATAGAGTAACTGCAATTTGAGAATTGAGGTCTGTATAAAAATCAAAGCTCCCTCTTGGACTTTTTTTCATATTTGAATTATTTCGCAATGGGCAGTTTTCAAGTCTGTTACCATTGATAGTACCTGAATATCCCACACCATAATTTTTTAGTGAAGCAACCAATTTTAAAGAAGAAAAATAGCGATCCCCATATATTTTAAATGGCACATCTTTTGGCAGATTTTCTAAAAGTGTCATTACGACAGACCCTCCCAGTCCGAGTTCCATGTACTTCCTATCAGCTTGTTTTCCCTGGTAAGGATCAAATTGTATGAGGTAGCCAGACTTTTCGCACAAAGACCATATTTTGTACCCGTATCTAATAGGCTTTCCTTTTATGTATTGCTTCGCTTCATGCCTTCCGAAATATGGCACCATACTTTCATCGACGCACAGTTTTTCGCTAAGAGGAGCATGAGATAAATGTCTTTCGTTTAGCATATTGAAGAGGGGTTGTAATTTTACAAATTTATTGTTGTCTTCTAGATTATTGTTGTCAGAACAATGTGAATATTTTTTTAACGTTTCGAATCTATTTCTTCGCATTGAATTTGCAACTAGTGGAATATATGTATCACTATCAACTTCCCAAAGCATACGCCATCTTGGAACTTGTAAATGTCCAGATAGATATAAAATTGATACAAAACATTTTATTTCTTCTCTGTTAGTGGTGAAATTATGATCGCCTTTTTGCCTGGCGTACACTTCAAACATTTCCACCACAAAACTGCAAATTTGCACATCAAAAAACGACTCAAAACAAGCAACAGGATCTGAAAATATGTTGCCGTTAAGCGGTTCTTTAGGTGAACTATATGTAGGAAATGCAGGATCTATGTCAACTTTCTTCCATTGTCGTTCGGAACTGGACTTTGCTTGTTCTTGGTTTCTTCGAGTCAACAATTGAGACAGAGGTATATCATCACTGTCATCACTTCCATTGCCATCTGTTATTATCCTCAACTTCGTCTTCAAGATAAACTACCCCGCCTGGTTTATGTATTTTAGCACAAGCTTCTGACTGCAATTGCCGCCCACTAAGATGATTAACGTTTGCCAAAGGATCCTCGTCATCGTTAGAATCTTCTTCTGACTCAATTCCATCGTTTGGAGGAGTAATGTAGACATCAGCAGACCAAAAGTCTTCATTTTCAACCAAGTCGATTAAATTTTTAGTAGTCAAATACCTAAAACAAAACATAAACATAATGTACCCATTCATACCCAGTGTTCCAATATAGGAACAAAACAAAAACGACCCACCATTTATAAATTTGCACTTTGTTTCTAAGAAGGTGTGAAACACATGTAACGTACATTCCGTAATACTGACCTCTGCAGTGCAAATAATATTAGAGCCCTAAATTTAGCAAATATACTTACTTTTTGGACGCTGTTAAAAATTTACAGAGTTTTGTGCGTCATTCACAGAAATATGCAGACTAACCAAATAAAACCTCACTGTACGCTTGGTTAAACATTATAGCCCAATCGGATTAGTATTTTAGATTCTGAAAAATTCGAAGCAGCAATTTTCCTTCGGAATTCGTTGGAGGGGGTCTCTGGTAGTCTAAATTCAAAAAGTTGGGATTCCAAAGTTGTCGTTACCTCCGCCATCTTGATTTAAAGGGTTATTTTTTGTATCTTGAATAACTCATTTATTTTCAATTTTACACGGAAAATAGTTTTTACAAAAGTTATTTAAAATTAAATTTCCTACAATTCTGCTTTTTTTTTGTACGATCGATTTTTTTCGATTTATACCCGAAAAGAGGGGGTGAATTTTTGGTTATAGAATAACTCGTTTATTTTCCATTTTACGAGAAAAATTGTTATAAACAAAGTTGTTTAAAATTAAATTTCCTACAATTCTGCTTTTTTTGTACGATCGATTAGGAGTAAAATCTTATTATTATTGTTATTTGGGATAGCTTTAGTGTAGCCTTTAGTCCAGAGTTGACTTAAATATCCATTAAGTGTATTTTTAAAAATAAAAGTTTCGTTTTTGAATTTATAACTCTTATCTTTTTTTTGCCTACGTGAGTTTTTCGCCATGTTCAAGTTTTTCTTTTTTATATATTCCTAATTTAGTATTAACTAGTTACCAAAGTTTTTGATTTATTTCCTGAATTATTAATTATGTTACAGAAATGAGATTACTTTTTATTTTTAATTTGAGAGTTCACGATTTTTTTTCTTTAGGTTATACTCTTCATTACTAATAACAGTTGGTTTTCTAATCCAGTTTGCATGTTTCAAAATAGAAATTTCTTTTTTGAATTCTGATGAGAATTTTGTTTTATTATTATTTCTTTTCCTACTTATTTTTATTGTTATTAATGGGAATGCAGCGTTGAATGCATACATAGAATCATTTCAAAAAACTTTGGACAATTCATCAATGTAATAAAATTCGGAAGACCTACATTAACGTTATTTAATAAAAATTTCAATTCTAATATCTGTATCTCACCAAATGATCAAAATTTGTTGCCTGGGTTGTATTATTTATTATTATAGAAATTCATTACATAATAACGTCACATTTGAGGCTGCCAAATTGATACATTCCAGGTTAATTTTGCTTTTAAAACCTTAATTAAATATGTTCCTAATAATTGCTATATTAAACAAATTATGAAATGTTTATAGATTTCATTATAAAATATCATATCAATACATCAGCTTGACAATAAACAACTTTGTCAAAGGTTCGACCTCTTGTAAATTCGTGAAATCCAGCAGTGCTTTAAGGTGTAAAATCAAACCCCTTTAACCTTTGACACGATCGATTACCATAAATTCCTTATTGGTCTCATGAATGTATGGTTTAACCGACTAACCGGATTGACTCGTAGCTATTATTATTTAAAGTTGTGTATTGACTAAATTCAACGACGACACAGAGATCCACCTATACACTAAAATGCCCCAATAAAGTCCTTTGGTTAGAATAGAGAGCCCTAGAGGTCGAGAAAGACCTTCCAAGTTTACGATAATGTAGGTATACAATCAAGACGTAGTAGATTATAACGATTTACTAGAAAATTAATGAAATACCATGTATAAGTAATAATTGTCATACTCGAACTTGATTGGTTTATTCTTATTAGGTGTATTTAATTTTCGTTTTTAAATTAAATTAAGTTTTATTTTTTATGTGAGGAAATAATAATTAATTTCTTAAATGTGACCAATTTAAAAATAAATATCAAAGAGAAAGAGAAAATCTCGTAAGTCGGTGTCACAGCGTGAGGGACCGTTTCAATCCTGAAAACAACTTTTCCCTTTGCTAATATTGCATCATGCATATTTATGTATTTTCTTCTATCTTAGGGTATTTAATGAATTAAATGACTTTATAAATCTAATATTTATTCGTTAACTACTGAATTTAAACTGGCTTGTAAAGCATACGACATGTGTATTTCGTCAATACAGTTTTATCAAGAAAACCCATACCAAGAAATATTAAACAGGGTCGGATTCAGGCCGTAATACACATATATAAAATTAAACTTAAAATTACTTACAATTAATCTATCTATCTTGATTATTATCTTGCGTATGCAAGATTTCACTTCATGCACTTTTATATTGCAAATTTGAATTAGAATTTTCAAAATATTCTATTTTTGCGTTATCTTCTACAAAATTTTCATTTATTACATTTTCGATATATAATTCACTCATATTCAATAAAATGCAAAATAATATTTTCTATTATACCATTTTACGGTATTTGTGGTCATGCCAGTGGCAAAATTAAGCACATATTTTCCATAACATTGACCACGACTTTACTAAAACATCAATTTTAATCCTGTTCTGAGACCAACTTAGTGAAACGTCTCTATGTAAAGTTTTCTCTCTATTAAAGACGTTACCTATAAGTTTGTTGTAGCACTTAGAGAATACTAATTCCAAGCTTTTCCAGTGGATATTAACTAGAGGGTAATATACGAGAATATATATGTGAAAGTTCTACAAATCAGTTTAAACAGTGTTGTAAGTTTTACTTTTCCTTCCGTCGACGCTTCGCGCAAACAATTTCTTGAGGTCCAAGTGAAATAAAATCTCATTCGGTATAATGAATTAAAATGTGCTTAAATCTGCCTTCCTGCCCTATACTTACTTCTCTTCCGGCTCCTCAAATCAAGATCAAGGTATGGTTACGTTATGAAAAATTGTATAAACCAATCAAAAATCTAAAATATTCGAAATATACGTCAAATCTTTAAATCGTCTATAATATCAATATTAATAAATTAATATTGATACTAAAACTCAATCTCGCTTTTAAGCGCTACTATCTCAGGGCTTGGGCGACTATTGAGAGCGTCGGCAAGTGGCGAACGGCCTGCAGTGATGTTTTATCTTGCAGGTTATCACCAAATACCCAATAAGGTGACGCTGACCAACCTCCCAATCCACAGGTATCACGCGATCCGTTTCGAAAGGATGCATAATGGCAGGGGATCGCCACCGCAAACGGAACCTCCCGAATACCAGGCGACCTCCCAGCAGAAACCAGCCTTGCTATGGCATGCAGAGCTCTGCCGTATTTGACCATCCTCTCCCTACCTACTTGTGGGATCTTTATGGAAAATAACATGGAAAACAACAACGACGGGGACAATCCCCTCGACTGCTAGGATTCTGGCGAAGAACCGCTGAAGGTTTTTTCAACCCCATCGAACAACGTCATTCCGGAGGAGTTGGAGGACGCGTTACTTGCATCACCCAACTTCAACGGAAAAGTAGGAGTCATCAACCTCCACAAATAAACCTGTGAGACACGCCAACTGTACGCCGGAAAGACCAGACAGCACCTCAAAATGATGCTTCAGCGCGGTATTGACTATCAATCCACCCTGAAGCAGACCCTCAAAAAGTTGGAGGAGGAAGGGAGTGGTAAATCACCCCTATCGGGTCCAACTGAACAACCAAAACAACCGGTGGGGAAAGAGACCCCATTGAAAGTGTCTAGAACCAAACGTTAGCGCTCCGACGACAGCACTCCTGAAACGGAAGTTAAAAACTCCTTAGGGATGCCAAAGTTGAACCTAAACGATCATGTAAGGCCGCGGTCGATTGATAATTATTTACCTAAAACACCCTGACGTCCATCTATCAAATGAACAGCTGCAAGCTATATAGCTCTCAATCGTGAGAGCCGTAGAAAAACAACCTGAGAGCGGACCCCAAATCCGTTTTCAGGGATGCTCCCCCAGACCGGATCATCTCCTTCTGGACTGTGCCGACGCTACAACGGCTTGGTCGTTATAAATAGCCATTGACAAACTTCGCCCATGGAATGACGCATGTCTAAATTTGGTGAAAGGCAACGAAATATCCAAGCCGCTTATCTGCGCGGTGTATATCCCTGATAATGTACAATCCACCAAATTAACATGAGCGCTGATAAGATAGCAGCCCAGGATAATGAACCACGGCTTGCAAACCCAGATGGGTCACACCTGGACGATGTCCACGACGATCAAAGAGAAAATTGAAACAGATGAACTTTTGGCCCTACTTCGGCTTTGGGCTGGTACAATTCCGGCTCCGAGACCGCAGAGGTGCCGCTAAGAGAGTCCAAACAACAGACTCTTAACAGATTCCGACTGTCTCGAGAACCTCTAGTAAGGTCACCAAGGTCGCAGGACGTGAAAAAATCACTCTGCAGCCGAAGTGAAAAACAAAAGGATTCCCAGACCTTGAAAACCTCTTTGAAAGTCCACCTCCTCAAAGGACAAAAGAAAACTCCCTATCCAAGAGAGCAGTGCGAAAAGCTTTAAAACTAAAGGGAAGAGAAACACGGAGACTGGGAGTGAGAAAAAATATCCTTCTCGAACGTATCCACCACCACTACTCCCTCTCCCAATCCCTCCCACTCACTAACAATAGGCAAGCCGTTGCTGTTTCTCCAGGCAAATCTTCACCATGCCCAAGGGGCTTTATACGTCCTTGTCAGGAGGTTCGCCAAGGACAAACTAGACATAGCTTTCATTTATTAACCCAGGATTTCCAGCAACGGCCGGATAAGCGACCTTAGAAACTGTTCGGGTAAGTTGGTATCCGGTAATTCTCCGGACAAACCAAGAGCATGCCTTCTTATCAGAAATTATACAAAAATAATTTTTATGTTAACAGGTTACTGCACCCCCGATGTGGTTGCAGCCCAGGTCTTATCCCGGAGGGGAACAACAGTAAGAATGTCGTAGTCTGTTTCACTATTTGATGAAACGGAAGTGGAGAATGTGATATTACAAAAGGAGCTACTCGAGCTTAGCACTAATGGGGAGCTGAAAGTGATATTTAAAAGAGGGTATCAAATAATTTGGCTGCAGGTAGAAATACCCGAAAAATATCCTGAAGTGAGGGGAATTGCGAAAAAGCTTCTATAGCGTTTCCCTCGTCATATCTCGTTGAAAAAAGTTTTAGTGCCGTTACAAAAAAAAAAAAAGAGCAGATTGAATATCACAGGAAAGGGAGATTTACGGTTATTCCTTACAAAACTCAAGCCAAATATTGATAATTTTCTGTCAATCCATCAAGTACATTCTTCTGATTAAAATTATATTTTTTTGTAATTACCATTGTAGCAACTACATTACGTTATAAATATTTAATTTTAATTAAATTACGACGGTTATAACAATAATAATTAATAGTGTAATAATTTATATATTTAAATTTAAATAAATATCTACAACACAAAGAAATATACTATATTTCTTTTTACCACTCCGAATTGGACGTTTTCTAAATAAAATTTGTGAGAATTGATTGGTTCTTGTGCTGTGTCATTGTAGATTTCAAAAACGTAAAGTTGGATGGAGTCACTTTTTCGTTTGGCCAACTTTGATTTTTTGGCATCCACTCACATCAAAAATTTGTTTATTCGACTTAATTATCAAATAATTAACCCTATCAAGCAATCAATTCTAACTTTTTTTCTTTTTTTTTTGAAAACTTTTAATTTGTTAATTGGTAGTGATGTAGCTACAGGGGATCCACCGGATCCAGCAAAATTCTGAAAGTGGTATATAAAACAAAAGAGTTTGGGAACCACTGTATTATATTGTCACGAGGTCGTGTTTCTTGTACCAGTTTCGTTATTGAAAGAAAATACAAAACATAAGAAAATATAAAGTTTATTTAATATCAACCACACCTCATTTATTTTAACAATTATTTTAAATATATTGATACACTTACCACATTTCTCAATCTTGGGGCACGTCACAATCTTCCCCAAAAAGGCACAATGTAAAATTTATAAGGATCTTAAATTATTACTTTTTTTAATTTAATTGGATTTTAAATTATTACTTTTTTAATTTTCAAGGATTTTAAATTATATCAAAAAAGATGGCTTAGTGGAGTCTCTTTTTGAGTCCATCTTTTCCGCTGTCGAGTCTACCACTGACTTCCTTGTTTAATTTTAATATCTAATTTTTTGAATATTGCCGATTTGCAAAATTATACGTAGTTTAATCAAACTTAAATTATGTGGTTGATGACCTGATATTTTTCTAATTAAGCAATATAATTTCCTTATTATTTCCTGCGTATATTAGCAATTCGGCAGTATTTTGTAATCGGTTTTAAATTTGTTTAATTATCTATGTTTTGACTTTAATAAAAAATGCTGAATAAAAAATAAAATGAATTTGTTTAATTTACTTTAAAAAAACACTAAGAAAAATTATTATTAATATTTTTTGGAATTTGTGACAATATCAATACTAAAATAATCCATGTTAGAGTTTAAATCATCAAATTATCAAGTTTAAAAAGAAATTAAATAACAGGAAAACTCTACTTTTATAGCTGTTATTAAATCATTTACTGACGTAACAACAGATGATAACGTGTGCTCAAAAATAAAAGAAATGTTTAAAAAAATTAATCATTTTTAGGAACAAATCACAAGAAGTATGTGAAGCTAATATGGACATAAGGTGCTTCAACTACCTCCTTACCAGTGTACAATCAACTATATTCAACATATTTGGGGTGTCACTAAAAATTATTATAGTAATAATGTGGTAAAGGATGGTAATGATGCAGAAGAAGAACAACCAATTCTAATAATTTTCAAATTTAAATTATACTCAATTTGCAATTATGTCCCAATTCAAAATTGTAAACTTTTACTTTTAAGTCCGATAGAACAACTGCTTATTAAAACCTCTTTTTTTATTGCTAGCTTATGGTCTACCTCTTACCTTTGATAATAACAATTTCGGTTTTTTCTAGTGCTATTTCAAGTTTATGTGTTTTCATCCATTGATGTACGTCCATTAGTGCCCAATTTGCGTTTTTAATTAGGTCCTCTTTTGTGTTAGCCTTACGATCAGGGTAAGGTAATCGGCATAGGAAACTGTGTTACATCCACTACCTAGGTATTGTCTGAGGATCTCGTCGTAGAGAAAGTTCCACAGTGTCAGACCAAGGACCGAACTCTGTAGGACTCACTGAATCATTTCTATCTCCTATCTCTTAAGTAGCTTCCAATGATGTCAATTAGATATTGACTTATTTTAGTTTCCTCCAACTTGTTCATTATTAAATACATTTCTCACGTCTATAAAAATTAGTGTTCTCTAGGTGTAATTTCCTTCCTTCATCAGATTAATCACAGATTCTATAGCATCTACTATTGATCTACCGCTCTTAAATCCAAATTGTGTTTCAGACCTAGCACCCTTCTCCTGCAGCTCTATTTCAAGTCTTCTTTTTATTAGTGTTCAAACAGCTTTCCCAATATATCGATTAAACAAATTGGCCTACTGCTAGTTGCCCCTTTAAGATTAAGATAACCTAGGGAAGTCCTACAGATCCAACATACCATTGAATATATTCAGCATTTTTAGTGAGAACATTTCAATTGCTATTTTCACTGACTCCGTAAAAATACCATCTAGACAAGGTGCCTTGCCTGTTATTAATATTTTCTCGGGCTTATTTAAGCTCCTGGACATTAAAGTGTCTAGCGGTAGTTACACTCAGGAAAGAGTTTTTTAATAGTCTTAATTTTTATCTTTTTCCAGCTCATACAAAGACTTAAAGCGCGCTATCCTGTCAGTTACTAGTTTGAAGCCTTGTCCCCAGACGTCTTGTTCAAGTTGAGCACAGAGGTTCTTCCAACTTTCTCTTTTCGCCTTTTTAATTGCCTTTTTCAAATCTTTTTCAGTCTGTTTATATTCGTCTTCCAATCGCGCAGTTTCTACGTTGTTTCCTCTAGTTCTAGATCTAGATGACAGTTTCCTTGTTGCTACATTACATTCTTTCCTTATTCCATTTATGATTTCGTTCCACCAGTAGGGTTGCATTCTTGTGGTGCCTGCATGTCTTTTCAGGCTTGCATTCTGTGCATTTTTTACGCAATTCGTAAAGCTGTATACTGTATTGCCAGCATTTGGGCATGTGAGTTGCAGAGAGCATCTGAACACCTCCCGATCTAAGAGTGGTTTCCTTTTCCATAAGGTTAATTGTTTTCCGGTTGATTTTTGGATTACACAGCTGATATATTTGTGGTAACTGAGGGATTCTTTATTCCACACCTGCCAGTTTTGAACAATTCTTGATATTTTTGAAGTTGAGACTGTGACATCTATATATATGAGTTTTCAACACCCCTTACAAAAGTGAGAAATATTCCATCATTGTGGACAGTCATATTCAGTGCTTGCATCCATTCTACAAAATAGTCTCCTCTGTGATCTTTCCCCAGGTTATTGATTTCACGTTAAGGTCTCCCGAAATAACTGCTTCCACTTTTTCGTTCCTAACCTTTTCCATGATGGTATCGATATATGCTTTATACCTTTCTAGATCCATATTTGGCGATATGTAGCAGTTTCCCAAACCTTCGTTTGACATATCCTTCACCTGTGGTATGCTTTATTATTCCACAGTTTATGTTTCTTAGCTAAACAGCTGTATTGATCCTAGGGTCTTTTATTGAGTCTTTCCTTTTTGAAATAATGGCTTTATTGGGTTCCTGCATCAATATAATATCCATCTCATGTTTCTCCGACGTATCAACTGCCAGGTCTAGTGATCTTGCACTTCGGTCTATATTAATTTAAAGGATCTTTAGAGACATTAGCGTTCGTTAAATTTACTTGTCTTGGGTTATTTCGCTATTTAATATAGCTAGGGCTATCTCTTCGGCAGCATCTGCCTTTGCGATGATTGACTCTAACGATTCCGCTTCTTTGGATTTCTGTAAGTAGTCCGTGTCCATTTCAATTTGTTCCATCCTATGTTCTAAATCAACTTCTTCTTTCTGCGTATCTTCCGCCAGCTCATGGTTGCACTCAGCCTGTGTCTCTCCCAATATGTCCGTCGGGATCGGTGTTTGTTTTTTCCTTCTGTCAGCATTCCTTCAGAGCCTTAAATGCCGGGCATTGTGAGGTAACTGCTCTTATGGCTTATGGTCTACCTACTACAATTGTATAATCACTAATAACACTGGCTGCTATTATTTTTATTACCATTTATGTGTAAAAGTTGCCACATAACAGACAGATAGTGGCGAGAAAACGCTTCAAAAAAACATTTCAAATTCAACTTGGAAGCAGCAACATAACTTCTGAAATCGCTTGATCTAGCTACAAAATCGCTAAGTTGGCAACTCTGTAGTGAGAATTGTTAGAAGGATTGACATTATTTTAAAATACCTGAGTACTCAAATTTTTATAAATGTCATTAGTACCTAGTACCTATAGCATATAGCCCCTATTAGGGCACCAATAAGGTTAATAAATTCTAATACTTTCTACAAAAGAATAATAATAATATAGATAAATGTTTTAAAGCCTATAATTAATGCAAGATCATAAATATATATGTACCACTCATTAAAACAAAAATCATACAAGAAAACAATTAACTAGCGGCAGATAAACCAAAACCAATTAGTAGCATAAAATGTATCTATAATAAGAAACTTATGTACACTAACCACTAGTAAATAGTTTATTTATTTATTTATTTATTTAGTTCACCACTCAACAGTTAAAAACCAATTACAGAGTGGGATGAACATAAATTTAAAACAAATATAATATACTATGCATCACAACGAGTTAAGAACATCAGATATGACTGAACCAGAAACAAATAAGAAGTACAATGAAGCCTATTTTTAAGGAAAAGTGAAGGTTAAATATTCAGTTATATTTAGATTCTTAATGGAGCATAAGACAAATTTAAAAAAATTAAATTAAAATAAAATAAATATACATAAAAGATATATTATTAACTTACCAAGCAGGATAAACACCTACTCAGTTTCTATGGTAATAGCTCTAAAAATATCTATTTTCTTACAACTTAAAATATCTAAACTGTCTTGAAGGCGATGATAATTATTGATCATTTGAAAAATTGGAGAACCGTTCAAAATATTTGTATTTGCAGCTGACAAGTAAAAGCTTAAGTATATTCTAAGGTCAGGGCGGAGTACTTTACTGTTGATATAATCCTAAAACTCAATGCAGTTTAGCCCTTCATGTAAAATATCCCATAGGAATGAAACTAGCTACATTTTACGGCGTATACTGCAACAGTTGATCATGAGGAAATCCTCTAGCAGGATAGATATTGTCTACAAGATATGATGCAGACTTCACAAATTTTCATTGAACATTTTCAATAGCGCTACTATAAATGTTAAGTGATGGATTCCATACAACTGACATATACTTAAGTCTAGATCTAACAAAACTAATATATAATAACTTTATTGTATGTATATTTTAAAATTGTTTGGAATTTCGAATTACAAAACCAAGACTCCGTGAAGCACACATAACTGTCTGCTCAATATGCCCTGTGAAAGTTAATTTCCTGTCAAAATGGACTCCCAGATCCTTTATAAACTCCGGCCTACTTAACACAGTGCCATTGATCTGATAATCAAAGGTGAAATATGATTTTTTCCTAGTATATGTCATAACACTACATTTACCAGGACTCAAATGCAAATAATTTTTAGTACACCATAGCAATAATTCAGCTAAACATCTTTGTAAAGCTGTGCAATCAACAAAGTTCCGTATTTCAGCAAACATTTTTAAATCATCAGCATACATTAAGTATTTTACTTCTGTGCTTTTGCCAATAATGTTATCAATAAAAACTATGAAAAGAAGGGGCCCAAGGACCGAACCTTGCGGTACACCTGAAATTTGCTTAAAATGGTTTGATCTAAATCCTTGGTGTTGTACGTACTGACGTCTATTTTCTAAGTAAGAATCGATAAATAAAAGAAGATCAGATAGTCCCTTAGACTTTAATTTTTGTAATAGGATTTGATGATCAATTCTATTGAATGCCTTAAAAAAGTCGGTATAGATAATATTGACCTGACTTCTTCTATCTAAAGCCTCTGCACACAAGATTCGACACAGTGGACATACCCTTCATAAATCCGTGTTGGTATTGCGATAATGAACCCGAAAGATGTGTAGATAAGTATGTATGAATAATGATTTCAAATACTTTGGAGTAATTACAAAGTATGCTAACAGGTCTATAGTTGTCAAGATCATCTTTGGTTCCCTTTTTATAAACTGGTGTTACGCGAGATAATTTCCATAGATCAGGAAACATGGCTGTTTTCAATATTAAATTAAAAATAGTACACAGTGGGGTTAAAATAATGTGTGCACAATCTTTAATGAAGAAGGGAGGAATATAATCAGGTCCCATTGTCATTTTTGGCTTTAATCTTTTTATAGCGTCTACCACTTCTTTATCAGATACATGATTTATAGATAAAATAGGTAAATTAACAGAAGTTGATTGAACAGATGCGATAGTACGTGTTGGTAATGTAAAATTATTTGAAAAATGCTCTGAAAATGCCTGCACAATATCTAATGGATTATCCAATACCTCATTATTAATTTGTGCTGAAGATGGAAAGCTTGAAGAGTTTACGTATGTCCAAAATTTCTGAGGGTTTTTCTGAATATTAATTTCTATTCTTTCAGCATATTAAGAATGTGCAAGCTTAACTTGTCTATTAACATTAGTACGTGCGGATTTGAATGTATTTAAAGCCTCAAGGGAACCTGTAGACTTAAACCGACAATGAGCTTCATCTTTTTGTTTAGTCATTTTGATAATAGACCCATTAAACCATGGAGGATACATTTTATTACCAGCTTTCTTTTTTGGAACATGTGAAAATAATTCATATAGTTTTTCATTTAGTTTTTTTTTTACACCGTCATTCACATCAGTTATATTAAATAAAAACTTCCAATCAATAGATTGGAGGTCAAAGTAGAGAGTCGCGTAATTGGCTTTTTTAAAATTAAATTCTACTGAAGAAGAATTATTAGTTACATTATTTATTTTTTTAAATTGTGATATATTTACCAACTGTAGGTCGCCTAAAAACTAATTGAACTGTTCACCAACCACAGGTGACTAATTTTAGAAATCTTACTTTACTTACTATAAGTAAGCATTTCACTTGTCCCATATAGTATACAACTTTTTCTCTTACGGTTAGTTAATTTTTTTTCCGTGTACGTACAATAATCTGAGATACTGAACATTTCTGAATCGGTACAAATACGAGCAGAAAAGCATGAAACGCCAATTTTAAAATTTTCTCGTTCACTGATTAGATGAACAAGTCATCTCTGTTTCTCTAGAAACTGTCTATAAATACAATGTCCACTCAGACTGGCCTCCTATCGATCCATATAAAATTACCCAGTGTTCTTGTCCGAAAGCCAATAATTAGTCCGCTCGACATGACGGCGCATTCTAATAATTACTGGTTTCTTGTTGGATATTTACTTCTTAGGTTTATTTTGTTCCTGTCTAGACAGTTTTATGGGCATTTGGATTTACTGGGGACTGGCTATGCAATTATATGTGCATTACTCATCAGATAACTTATTTCCGTGAGCGCTTACTATTAAATAAATTGGCAATGAACATAGTTAAATATATTACAATTTTTGTATATTTTTCTCATTTACTCAAACGTCTGTTTATTTTTAAAAAGCGAAAAAATCCAACTGCCTTTTTGTTAGGTCGTGGATAATAATAGCGACATTCTCAACTCATTGCACTTAACTAGATTGGAAGTCAAATGTTACCTCTAATTTATATCCTACGGTGTCAAGGAAATTACGTTCAGCCATTTGTGACCGCCCGTTTTGATATAAGTAGAGGTTACAATGATAAATGCGAATGGGATCATCAACTTAATTATCGTTTAATATGTACCTATTACAGACACTCTTACCAATTATATTAACGTGTTTCATAACGAACATGATTAATTATTTATTTATACTGAAAGAGATCAATAATGTTAAATTTTGGTTCAGATTGCGACTATCCAGATATATTAGTAGCTATTATTTTAAATTTATTATGATAACTTTTTGCAGGTGCTAATCCTTATAAATCGTTGATCCTCGCGAGAGTGCTATAGACTAGCGAGTATTGTTTTGGAAGTAGCGGAGTAAAACTTGGAAGTAAAGTCGCTAAGTTTTTGAGAAAAAAAAACCGACGTAGAACCAAACAAGACTTAGTGCAATTCTTTAATAAGGTAATTTTTTGGTGGTCGAGACTTTTTTATTTCGAGAAAAGTGGATCTACTTTAAAATCTTTGATATTGTTTTCGATTTTTCGATTTTTCGATTTTTCGATTTTTTGATTTTTCGATTTTTCGATTTTTCGATTTTTCGATTTTTCGATTTTTCGATTTTTCGATTTTTCGATTTTTCGATTTTTCGATTTTTCGATTTTTCGATTTTTCGATTTTTCGATTTTTCGATTTTTCGATTTTTCGATTTTTCGATTTTTCGATTTTTCGATTTTTGGATTTTTGGATTTTTGGATTTTTGGATTTTTGGATTTTTGGATTTTTGGATTTTTGGATTTTTGGATTTTTCGATTTTTCGATTTTTCGATTTTTCGATTTTTCGATTTTTCGATTTTTCGATTTTTCGATTTTTCGATTTTTCGATTTTTCGATTTTTCGATTTTTCGATTTTTCGATTTTTCGATTTTTCGATTTTTCGATTTTTCGATTTTTCGATTTTTCGATTTTTGGATTTTTGGATTTTTTGATTTTTCGATTTTTCGATTTTTCGATTTTTCGATTTTTCGATTTTTCGATTTTTCGATTTTTCGATTTTTCGATTTTTCGATTTTTCGATTTTTCGATTTTTCGATTTTTCGATTTTTCGATTTTTCGATTTTTCGATTTTTCGATTTTTCGATTTTTCGATTTTTCGATTTTTCGATTTTTCGATTTTTCGATTTTTCGATTTTTCGATTTTTCGATTTTTCGATTTTTCGATTTTTCGATTTTTCGATTTTTCGATTTTTCGATTTTTCGATTTTTCGATTTTTCGATTTTTCGATTTTTCGATTTTTCGATTTTTCGATTTTTCGATTTTTCGATTTTTCGATTTTTCGATTTTTCGATTTTTCGATTTTTCGATTTTTCGATTTTTCGATTTTTCGATTTTTCGATTTTTCGATTTTTCGATTTTTCGATTTTTCGATTTTTCGATTTTTCGATTTTTCGATTTTTCGATTTTTCGATTTTTCGATTTTTCGATTTTTCGATTTTTCGATTTTTCGATTTTTCGATTTTTCGATTTTTCGATTTTTCGATTTTTCGATTTTTCGATTTTTCGATTTTTCGATTTTTCGATTTTTCGATTTTTCGATTTTTCGATTTTTCGATTTTTCGATTTTTCGATTTTTCGATTTTTCGATTTTTCGATTTTTCGATTTTTCGATTTTTCGATTTTTCGATTTTTCGATTTTTCGATTTTTCGATTTTTCGATTTTTCGATTTTTCGATTTTTCGATTTTTCGATTTTTCGATTTTTCGATTTTTCGATTTTTCGATTTTTCGATTTTTCGATTTTTCGATTTTTCGATTTTTCGATTTTTCGATTTTTCGATTTTTCGATTTTTCGATTTTTCGATTTTTCGATTTTTCGATTTTTCGATTTTTCGATTTTTCGATTTTTCGATTTTTCGATTTTTCGATTTTTCGATTTTTCGATTTTTCGATTTTTCGATTTTTCGATTTTTCGATTTTTCGATTTTTCGATTTTTATTTTCGTTAGGAATTTCAAAGCCCACGATAAAATTTGTGTAATAGCTTAATAATGAAATAGTTAACACTGATAAATATCTACACCCGTATTATAATAATGCACTTGCCCATAATCCGTTTCATAATGATACCCATTATGATACAGATTTTTAATCAATAGAAACCTACAATTTTTCAATTAAGCATGCTGTTTGACGTTTGTCCTAGGCTCCTATGTAATTGTTTTAGTTGTCAAAACGTATTAAACTTCGATAATTATAATATTAAAATGTCTGATATCAGCGATATAAAAGACACATATCGGAGAAAGCAGAAAATACAGTACAAAATATTTTGCCGCAAAAATCTAGGGAAATGCGAATACCCGAAGTAATACCATTAATTACAATTTTGTACAATTTTTTTATAGAAATACCAATATAAATATAATATTTATAGGTCTTGATTATTTATCGGGTGTAGAAAAAATAGCGTATGCAACTCTCATGTAATGGTTATTAATACACGAGCAAATTTTACGCGTACAGCTATTCACTGTTGTACATAGATGACAGATACTTATACACCTATTTGGATTTGGATAGTGTGGATAGCAAGTTGGTTGTTCGATCCCCGAAACTATTTGTTTTTCTTTTGTTTTTTTTTTTCTTAAAAAAAAGGAAAAATATTATTGTTATATTATTTCACAGTCTTGGTAATTTAAAATGTTTAGTTTTTAAAAATATACTATTCTTATTTTTTTGAATTTAAATAAACGAAGTCTCCACTGGTAGCTTGCATTTTTAAAATTAGCTGAACTTGAATGAACCTCGTTATGCGCCACTATGCATTGAATAAGTATATACTTTTTAAAAACTAAACATTTTAAATTACCAAGACTGTGAAATAATAAAACAATAATATTTTTACTTTTTTCTAAGAAAAAAAAAAACAAAAAAAAACAAAAAGTTTCTCGGGGCTCGAACCACTGACTTGCTATTTACATTATTCAAATTATGACCACTGTACACTTTGCGCCACCAAGCACATATTGATAGACGTTTGGAATCGCTTATAATAATAAATAACAATTTATTACAAATATTTACGAAAAATTTTATCATGTCAAATGATACCTATATTGTAATTTAATGGAATCACATAAATATATGATTTAAAAACTATAAAAGTATCATTATTACTTAACTGTATTAATTTTTAATCTTGAGATATAAACTTCCATGGATTTAAGGCCACACTGCTGTACCGGTCGGAGTGGGGGGTGTTATGTTTATTTTCGTTACGGTATTACAAAATTTCTTGATTCGGTCGCAGCTCAAAGCCCGCGATAAAAGCTATGCAATAGCTTAAAAACAATTAAAAGGTAAAATTAAAAATAAATTTAAATTAAAACAAAAAACAAATTTGAATTAAATTAAATAAAAAAAAAAAAATTAAAATAAACCCACAGTTCTAACTGATTCTAGGGCGTTCCAAACAGATTTGTCTCTTAAATTTATTGTAACAGGTTCCTATTATGTCACAGTTATATTACAAAGGCGCATAATTCTAGATAAGGGGTTAAAATAACCGTAGTTTGTTCTATGCTGTGGAAGCTCAAACAAAACTACATTACGTGTTAACCTAGCTGGTACACGAAATGGCAACGACGATAATATATCGTAACAGTTTATTTTACCTGATAACACTTTATGAAAAAACAATAGGTCATTAATTCATCTTCTTATAAACAAAAATTTAAGGTTTAAAAGTCTTACAATCATTTCGTAGTCGTAAGTACCCTGTGCGTATCCCATTTTGTGAGCGCAGGTTCTCAGAAACCGATTTTGAACAGCTTCCAGTCTTTGGATATGCATCGAATAATGCGGAGACCAAACAACAGATGCATATTCAAGTGTGGATCTAACATAGGTTAAAAATAAGGTTCTTAATGCTGCAATACTCAAGTTTTTAGGGTTTCTATTAATAAAACCAAGTAACTGTAGTGATTTTGAAATGACTGAGTTTATGTGAGGAACAAAGGAAAGATTGCTAGCAAATACAACGCCTACATCACGGATTTCTTGAACTTTTTGTATTGGATTATTATCTAAAGTGTAATCAAAGGTAATTGCTGTTTTAAGCTTACAGAATGTCAAACTGTAACATTTATTAGGGTTCAATAGTATGTCGTTATTTGCTGTATTGGATACGTAAACTCTCTACTATTTTTGTGACACAAATAACTTTAGTCCATTTCTATATTAATAACTTTATGCTGCCAAGTTAGTAATGGAATAATTAGAGTGAATTTGCCGAATTCGGTTATAATTCAACCAATAAAAATAGACTACCATTAATTGCATCCCCCGTAACCCAAACAATGCTTATCTGTATGCCGCCTCTAGTAATATTCCTAAAGACTTATACTTACTGTATTTATTTTAAAAATTAAACATCTTTTTGGTAGCTAAAGAATCTTTTAATTATATAAGATGCTTGGAATAGTATATAAAAGATTAAATGCAGCTTTTCCGATTTACCACCAACTGAAGGGGCAGCGAAGTATCACCCTATCCAGCTGTCATTAAATTATTTAACTACTTTGAGTAACACGCTGCATGTTAAAGAGCATAATTTTGTATATACACATTCTCAGTAATGCATATCTCTGTATATTTATTTTTAATTTTAATAAAAATTTTAACGCAAAGCTACACCATAGATGTACAAAATTTACATAATTGCGAGATGTAGTTTAATTTTAATGACGTTTTCTTTTATAATTCCTGCAGTATCAAGTGTTTCAACTGTGTATTAATATTCAAGAGTAACTTTGTTTGCTCTAGATACAAGAATAAATGTTTTGGTTTTTTTATTTGTGTTCCTTTAAAGCTATAGAATATTGTGTTATAATTGGAAAAACAACAGGTTAATTGTTCTGGAATAATTTAGAAAAACCATACCATTGCTTCATAAATAAATTGCTTAAGAAATAGGTCGAGAAACGATGGTTAGAACAATGTGTGTATAGAAAGTAAAATCAATGTGGCTACTTCTCTGACTAACGTCCAAATATTAATGTTCCATTATAGATAAAAGTCTTTAGTATTTTCAAATAAAGACATTCTGAGTTAATAAATAATTAACAAGTTGTCAAGGGTAATACGACAAAGGAGAAAATATTTTGTTATTTCTTTGGAAATTATGCGTCTAAACTTAATATTTCGTAGTATTTTAAAAAGGATGTTGTATGTTGTATATTTAAATAATAAAAACAATTTTTGTCTATTTTTCGTCTATTATGACGAATAATAAAATGCCAGCAAATGAATGCTGTTTATTATGATTTTAATTCCTTAGAATTCTGGAATCGGCCTCAATATATTCTAATAGTTTTTAATTATAATAATATCAAAATGACATTCAAATCCTAACCATAGATATTTAGACCAATCAGCACTTACAATTTATAACTATTACAGCTTAAGACAAAAATAAGATCACTTACGAATAACAATTAACATTTAAAATACCATCTAAATTAGAGAAACTTAATTTAGCATAATGAGCTAACAATTCTTCCTCAACAAATAATCAAAAAATATCTACCTAAAATTAATACATAGTACAACTTTAAATTAAAAAATATAAAAATTACAAGACAACTAGAGTTAAAAGAAACTACAATGTTAAACAGTTTTAAATAATAATGATATAATGTTGGTTACAGGTTTTTTTTTGGCATAGACTCTTTGTCATACAGCCAGTCACAAAATGGAAGAGGTAAATTAACAAACTAATAATAAATGAAAAAGAGAAAACATTAAATATTTAATTACAGTTTTCAAAACAAATCCTTACCCACAATAGGCCTGTAAGCTTTTCAGTGATTTCATTTGCCCTTTATCATATCGTATCAACTATAAGTTTACGCTAAATAATTGGCTACAATATCTATATTATAGATAGAAGAAATTTCAGTCACTGTGTGATCCAGTTACTTCGAGCATATATATGCTCGAAGTCCAATTGTCATTCACTGGGAGTAAATAGAACTGTATGGTAAAAGGGTCCAAGCCACTAATTAACTTTTACTTAAGATACACAGAATTTAGACTAATTTAGACTAATTTAGACTAATTTAGACTAATTTAGACTAATTTAGGCTAATTTAGACTAATTTAGACTAATTTAGACTAATTTAAACTAATTTAGACTAATTTAGACTAATTTAGACTAATTTAGACTAATTTAGACTAATTTAGACTAATTTAGACTAATTTAGACTAATTTAGACTAATTTAGACTAATTTAGACTAATTTAGACTAATTTAGACTAATTTAGACTAATTTAGACTAATTTAGACTAATTTAGACTAATTTAGACTAATTTAGACTAATTTAGACTAATTTAGACTAATTTAGACTAATTTAGACTAATTTAGACTAATTTAGACTAATTTAGACTAATTTAGACTAATTTAGACTAATTTAGACTAATTTAGACTAATTTAGACTAATTTAGACTAATTTAGACTAATTTAGACCAATTTAGACCAATTTAGACTAATTTAGACTAATTTAGACTAATTTAGACTAATTTAGACTAATTTAGACTAATTTAGACTAATTTAGACTAATTTAGACTAATTTAGACTAATTTAGACTAATTTAGACTAATTTAGACTAATTTAGACTAATTTAGACTAATTTAGACTAATTTAGACTAATTTAGACTAATTTAGACTAATTTAGACTAATTTAGACTAATTTAGACTAATTTAGACTAATTTAGACTAATTTAGACTAATTTAGACTAATTTAGACTAATTTAGACTAATTTAGACTAATTTAGACTAATTTAGACTAATTTAGACTAATTTAGACTAATTTAGACTAATTTAGACTAATTTAGACTAATTTAGACTAATTTAGACTAATTTAGACTAATTTAGACTAATTTAGACTAATTTAGACTAATTTAGACTAATTTAGACTAATTTAGACTAATTTAGACTAATTTAGACTAATTTAGACTAATTTAGACTAATTAAGAATAATTTAGACTAATTTAGACTAATTTAGACTAATTTAGACTAATTGAGACAAATTTGGACTATTATAGACTAATTTAGAACAATTTAGACCAATAGACCAATTTAGACAAATGTAGACTAATTTAGAATAACTTAGGCTCTTTTGGACTATTTTAGACAAATTTAGAATAATTAAGACTATAATAATGTAGACAAATTTGGACTTATTTAGACTTAGACTAGATTATATTATTAATAAACTAATTTAGACTAATTTAGACTATTTTAAAATACTTAAGACTAATTTAGATCAATTTAGGCTAATATATACCAATTTAGACTAATTTAGGCCTATTTAGACTAATTTAAACTAGTTTGGACTAATTGAGACTAATTTTAGACTAATTAAGACTAATCTAGAATAATTTTGGCTAACTTAGACTCTTTTGGACTAGATTGGACAAATTTTGAATAATTAAGACTATAATATTGTAGACAAATTTGGACTTATTTGGACTAGGACTATATTATTATTAAATTAATTAAGACCAATTTAGACTAATTTAGACCAATTTAGACTAATTTAATTTAATTTAAACTAATTTAGACTAATTTAGAATTTTAGGCTAATTTGGACTGATCTAGACTAATTTATACTAATTTAGACAAATATAAAATAACAGACTAATTTGGACTAATTTAGACTAATTGAGACTAATTGAAAATAATTTTAGAATAATTTAGACTAATATAGACTAATTTAGATTCCTATTATAGACTAATTTAGATTAATTAGGACTATAATAATTTAGACCAGTTTAGACAAATTTGGTCTTATTTGGACTAGACTATTTTAGTAGTAAACTAATTTAGGCCAATTAAGTTTAATTTAGACAAATTCGGACAAATATAGAATCATTTGGACTAAGTTGGAATGATTTAGAATAATTTAGACTAATTTAAACTAATTTAGACCAATTTAAACTAACTTTGACTAATTTAGAACAATTTAGGTTAATATAGACTAATTTAGACTAATTTAGACTAATTTAGACTAATTTAGACTAATTTAGACTAATTTA
>OV651825.1:23855833-24012376 GCA_927349885.1 Psylliodes chrysocephalus | reverse complement strand
TTTTTTTTCAACAAATTTTACTTATATTTAAAGAATTTGAACTGCAGTTTTTTAAATTTGCTATTTCTCGAGAAATATTTCTCTATTTCTATTTTTCAGAAGAAACGAACACTTATGTTGATTTTCCACTCAAGTTTTACTAAAAGGACAATACCTAATTTGAAAAAGTTTATTCGGATTTATATGGCTATGTGAAATAATAAACCATCTAAAAAAACCCCCAACACATACCACTATCACCAACGTTTCGATATTCACCAAAAATTAATTGTATAATAATTGATACGCAATTTATTTTTAATGAAATTTGATACAAATATAAAAATTTGGTAAAAATTTGGCAAAAGTTTGGTAAAAATGTTAAAAATTTATTAAAAATTTGTTAAAAATTTGTTGAAAATTTGTTGAAAATTTGTTAAAAATTTGTTAAAAATTTGTTAAAAATTTGTTAAAAATTTGTTAAAAATTTGTTAAAAATTTGTTAAAAATTTGGTGAAAATGTGGTAAAAATACGTTTAGCCGTTTTAGCCCATATCAAAATATTTGAGTCCATTACCAGTTACTCCTTTACCTACAAGTAAAAATATTAAGCATTTACCCTTAAAGCCTTCCCATATAAAAAATATTTTCCCTTTTCTCTTAGGCATGTCCATTTAGAAACATTTGAACACCTTTCATCTTAACTATGTTACGGTAAAAATATTTTCTACCTTTACTCTGAACGTCTTAAGCATGCCAAAATAATATTTGGTGCGTTTATTCCTAATTTCAAATTCAGATAGCTCCATATTGAATTTTATTTAACCTTGTGCAAAAATCAGTACCTTGACCATCCAGTATTTTCTTTAAATAAAATCAACGTTTATTTTAACTTAAAACATGTATTTTCACTTATCTGTCACTTCCACTTCTAAAAGACGTGTAAAAACTATGAGTACTTTATTTGACGTTTAAGAATGACAACAATATTGAAGAAGTCTGTGATCTACTGAAATCGTCACATAGGTACTGTACCGTACATAAATAAGTTTTATGGGAAAAATACATTACATTTTAAAAACAATGATTTTTAAAATACTAAAGTCAAACAACAAATTCTTAAAATCGATAGGATATCAGCTTGGGAAATTATATAGTAAAGTAAAAACCGCAAGTTATCGTGCCAGCGCACATACACACAGACGACCAGGACTAAGATAACTCGGTAACGCGACAAAATTGTTAAAAAGTGGGAGTAATAACATGTTTCATCGATACGAAAATATTGAGTTTATTAATAAAAAGTAAGTTTCTACAAATTATCTGCCTCCTGTATTAATTATAATATTAAATGTATACTATTTGAGTACTTACAATGTGGAATAGCCAAATGGAATAAATTTGGTTATAAATATATGGGGACTTGTTCGGAAAATCGCTCGGAAACAGCTATTGGTATTTTTAGTTGCGCATTTTTAAAAAAGAACTTTTAATACAGGGTGTGTCATGTAACAGTGACTAATACCAACTTTCTAATTTTAAATGCAACATCCTGTATATTTTTCAATTTGTGCATTTTTCAGAAAATTCTAGAGATATTTTATGTACTATGTCCTACAGCTAACTTGAAAATATTAAATGTTTTTCGATTTATTGCAAAAAGTAACATTAATAAACTAAAATAATTTGATTACAGAAATTCGTTGTAACACATTCAAAAACTAATAAGTAATACTGTTTATTTCTTAATAATGTAACAAAAAAACACATCTCAATGTAGGAGATGTTTAAAATGCTCGCCGCGTACCTCTTCCCAACATCCCAATCTGAAATAAAAATGTCTTCCAACGTTACTTAACATCTCAGGCATGACCGATCTAATCGCAAGCGTTTTTTGTCTTTTTAAGTCAGATAGGCCAATATGTTTAGTTTTGTATACAATATTTTTGACATATCTATATAAGAAAAAGTTTAATGATATCAGATCATGAGATCGTGCTGGCCATTCCATTGATCGTCTCCTCCCTATCCACCTATTTTGAAATATTTCATTGAGGTATTGCCGGACATTGATTTGGTATTGGGGCGGTGCTTCATCTTGCTGAAACCTTATCATATTCGCTGGAACTTGTGGGTTTGCTGAATAGGAATATAAGTTCGTTAAAATTGGCATGATATTATTTTGGAGCAGTGCTAAACAATTATCGTTATCAATTTAAACAGGACCAATGATATGATCGCCAACAATTCCTGCCCAAACATTAACCTTTGCAGGGTACTGCGTATGTTCTCTTATCCAGTGAGAATTTTCCCTTGACCAACACTGGCCATTTTCACGATTAGCATGACCGTGAAGTATAAAAGTACACTTATCAGAAAACAAACATGTTCTAATTGAATAACCATATTATCTAACCTTGCCATCATTTGTTCACAAAATTGCGTTCTCCTATCGAACTCGTCTTCCATGAGCTCCAAGTTGTTATTATTTTATAGGGAAGTTGGGCACCACTATATTTAAAGCTTACTATACTTGGCTCTAGATTAGTGATAAATATATAGAAAATCACTAACTACTAACAAATAATATTTAAACCATGCTGTAGATAAGGTAGATATGAAATTCTAATTTACATAGTTTTACTAAATTCAAATTTAAGATGATTTTTTTGGTAAATGAAGGTAATATATGAAATATAAAACTGGGTTATCGCATGGCAACTACCACAAAGGGATTCGGGATCCTTTTTCGTAATTCTGCAACGTGAATGATCTCGTAACATTTGGTATTCTAACTTAAACTCGAAACTGTCTAGATCTTCTAGAGATGAATCAAACGGTCTTCAGATTGTACCACAACCAAAACAAACTTCTGGGTATAAAAACCATCTAGATATAGCCATGCATGTGTTATCCAGTGTTAATATTGAGGTTATGTTAAATTTGGCAATTTATTTAAGAAATCCTTGTACAAAATATATATTTTCAACAAAATATCATTATTAAAACTTACCTTAGAAAATCAGACGGATTTCACGATAGAAAAAAACATTTAGTACATCGGATAACCAAGATGAATTCAAATAATTGTGATCTATTTAATATCTTCAAATGAAATGAAATAAAATATGAACTTTTGACACAAGGCCTAAACGACAAATGACATTTAAGTAAGAGGTGATTGTGTTGAAATAACGAATAAAGGTTCCAACCGTTACAAAATTCAGGAAGCAATTATGCTCCACCCTAAATACGGAAAATAAATTTACTAAAAGAAAAATTAAATTAAACCGAAATTTACAACGCTCTCGGCATACAAAAAATAAACTTCTCAACAACCAAATCTAGTCAAACGTAGCAGGCGCATTACAAAGATATAAAATTAATGCGGAATGGTCCAAACGGAATTTTCGGAACCTTCTACGTGTAAAATATAACCTGTTTAATTAATAAATCAATGATAAACGTATATCTAATAATACTGAAGTTTTCTTTTTAAATTATTATTAAAATTTACGTTGCTCGGGTATATTAAAAATAAAATTTTACGAGGAATAGAATTAATGCACTACACTGGGTATTTGGTCGGAGACGGCTGTTTAGGAATTAACACAAAAATCAAGTTCGCACGTGGTTAGTGAATTTCGCAAAGATATTACTCTCGACAGCTAGGAATACTATACGGGACGGTCGAATGTAAAGCTTCCTGGGTCAGAGCCTATTGAGGTGATTCGCACATGGCCCAACCAAGAGAGGTTTTACAACGATAGATCGTGATAATTTAATTAACAATAATTAAAAATCGGGTCAATTTAATATTAAAAAAAAGTGAATGTTATACCGGGCGGCGCAAACTGGGGTTTAATCGTATTTTCCTGGCCAAAAATAGGAATTCAACATTTTAAAATATTTTATGTTGAACTAACGTATTTTAAGAAATACATATAGGGCTAACCGGATGTGCAAAATATAAAGTTTTAAAATAATATATGTGCCTATTATTTCAGTCTTCTTTCAAACATTTTGTGGTGCAGGAATGTGAACGTTTATCTCCAATCTTTTAGTATTTTCTGACAGTGATAAGAGTTAGTTGCTTTTATTAAAAATAATTTTTTAGTATGGATGACGTTCCATGTCTTAAGTATTACATAACTTATTTATTTTTTTTTAAAAATTTGTAATTTATTTTTCAAATTTAAAATATTGAAATGTGTGCCAATATATGGCAAAATTTTGTAAGGTTTCTTTAAAATTTTAATTTATAGTAATGTTCTTAATCAGTCTTAAAATAATTTGATGACTATAACGATCCCTTGTATTTTTATAATGATATAAACATAAATATGTTTCGCATGTTTCCGCTTTTTTGCGTTGTAATTTTTTTTGTTATTAATTGTCATTATATTAGTCGTAATAATATACTTTATAAAAATGTATTAAGGTCGAGTCCACACTATGCGTATTTTTAGAATCCGTAAAATACCGGGAAGAGTTGTGTGTTCACCAGTGAGGGCTTGTGACCAATATTTTGGGGGTTCACAATGACAGAATATAGATCTCAGAACATATGTAGGAAAAAACTTTCATTGTTTAGAAAGGTATATTAAAACCTTTTCAAAGAACTTAAAGTTTTGTACTTACATCTGTACTGAGATCTATATTCTGTAATTGTAAACCTCCAATTTTTTAGTCAAGAGCCGTCACTGGTGTTCACGTTCACATTATGAGTTCAAATTGTGCAGATTTTGTGCGTATTTATTTTTTGGTGATCGTCAGTTTCTATAGATCATAGTGTGAATGCTCGCTGAGGAAATAACTTGTCTTCCATCCACTTCTCGGAATCCCGGTAGACAGATCTCGGCACGTGCATGCGTAGGTGCAAATTTTCGGCAGCATGCCACGTGGCTGCCTATTTCACGCATATATGTGAACATTCCAATTTAAAACAATATGTTCTCGCCTTGCCGAAAATACATAGTGGATCCTTATCAGTGGCGGCTTGTAACCAAAGTATTGGAGTTCACAATGACAGAATATAGGTCACACTGGAAGTTTTTTTACCTACAAATGTACTGAGACCTGTATTCTGTCATTGTAGATACCCAATATTTTGGTCTCGAGCTACCACTGATAAGAAATTTCGTATACGCAGAGAGAAAAGTTTCAGTATTTTGATCAAATTAAAACAAAAAATTAAATATTATTTCTATCGAAAACTTTTCACAAAATAAATTGCATATTTCTGTATTTCCAGAATATTAAGAACTGCATATCGCGCTATTGCACAACATATCGCGCGGCTGTGAATCTATTTTTAACGCCTTCCTTTAGAATTCAAGTATATGTCTGTGCGAGTCGCATATCGTATATCGTATATCGTTTACGATATACACCGTTTATCTTATATAGGTATCCTTAGAGTAAAAGGCGCCTAATAAATACATTTTTATTGTAAACTATGTATAATTTTGTTGTATTTAACCTAATTTATGCAATGTGGGCTGTTATCCATCCAAAATGATACCCATAATCAAAATAATCAATAAAATTATTTTTGCCCCACTGTGCGGCGGTTGTAAAGCTTCCTGGGTCAAAGCCTATTCAGGAGATCCGCAAATGCCTTAACTAAGAGAGATTTGACAACGTTAGATCGCGATAATTTAACTAACAATAATAAGTACAAAAATAAATGCTCTCAGCTAGAGGGCGAGACGAGAACGGCAATTTCATATAGAAAAAAAAACAAATTATATAGAAAGGCCCAACTTGGTTAATAATTGGAAATACTGAAAAACTATTCGGTTTACTAACTTCGTATCACTACTTCGGTGAAAAGCTTCGGAGGAACTACAAGACCATGGTCAAGAAGTGAGTTTAGTACATAACAAATGCCTAGAATGTTTTGAAAAATTGAAACATATACAGGGTGTTCCATTTAAAATAAGAAAGTTGGTATTGGTCACTGTTATATGACACACCCTGTATAAAAAGTTTTAAAAAATGCGCAGTTAAATATATCATTCAATGTGACCGAGCGTTTGTCCGAACACGCCCCCATTTATTTATTACCGAATTTATTCCATTTGGCTGGATAATAATAGTGTGCCACAAGCTCTATAATTAACTTTAAAAGTTCATTTCACCGTATTGTAAGTAATAGTCATTATTTTATTGTTACAAAATATTTTACTTTACATAAATGAGAATCGAAAGAAAAGACAGTAATTTAATGCTAAGAATTTATGAAGAACCCTGACAAAGGTGCTTTATATTCAATTGCAATATATGTCCACCACTAAATTTCTCCAAACTTTGACGCAATAACATAATGACAGCATTCTTCATACATTAAATTACTGTTTTTTCGGTATTCAACTATACTTATTGCATATTATAGGTCTGTATGATTTATTTTAATAAAAACAAATTCTTCCAGCAATACTATGAGAATTTTTGCAGCTTTCACGTTTCATTCTAAGAACTTATTATTCCTGCAATGTGGCCTAGAGTCGTTGGTGCATTCTCGAAAATTGTTATTCTCAACAAACATGTACTGAATTTATCTGAATTATCGATTGGCTTTCGAAACAAACATGTAAAAGTTCGGATGCTATAGGTAACCAATAAACTACATGATTTTTACAGTTGATTGGTGACTGCGAATTACTATTTTTGTCCGCTATTTTTAGAAAATCTCCACTTTTAAAACACGTGATGAAAATACCAGTTGAATTTGTGAAAAATGATACCATTTCATGATGTCGACATTACCTTGATTAAAAAATCATTAGTTACTTTTAATATTTTTCTACGTATAATCAAGTCTACATATTACCAAAATAAAAAAGTAGTTATATAATTTTTGATAAAAATGGGAAAAATCTCTAAATGAGAATAATTTAGCTTCTACTTTAAGGTTTTTAATCAAAATATTACAAGAAACAAGATGTGATTAGTAACAGAGGAACAATTAACAGCCAAAATATTGTCACATTGTAAATAATACATGAACAATTTCTTAGAATACTGAAGACTTTTACGTAAAAATTATTAAAAATTTCGATGCGATAGCTAATTGTATAAAAAAGGCTTACCAAAATATGAGTGGCATGTCACGACGCTTTTGTCAAAAATAAGGGTAGATTAGATATTAGATTCAAAAGGAGTTTGACATTATTTGTCCGTGTCCACCGCGACCTTACAGATCTATTGTGGGACTCCATTTGTTTTAGAGTATGTCGTCTAAGCTTGGACTTGTTTATTAGACTTAGTTTCCTTGACAGTGGCATCCACATGCATGTAGTTACATGTGTCTGGCTTTTCTTCATCTAGTATTAGAAACCTTAATCTAGTTAGGCTTTCACATTAGTGCAGGACGTCAATGGATGTTTCCTTTTCTTATTCACAGAACCCGAATAAATTAAAAAAAAAGAAAAAATTACAAAATATCTTAAAATTTAAAAATCATTTAATTTTGTAAAAGAAGTGAAAACTTACTTTTTAGAAGATGTATTTGATACGCCAAAATTACAAAATATCGCTCTAAAGGGCTCGAATTATCTGCAGCTTGCGCTAGTATCGCTTTTGCTTTTCCTACCATAACTTCGCACTAAGCGAATATAATCAGCATACGTTTCCACATATACATTTTCTCTACTACTTCCCTCAACGAAGTATGTACTTGGAAAATTATAAGTTTTCAATAATGGGTTTGGTACAATCAAAAAAGTTTACTATGTGTTTATTAAAATACAACTGGGAGACAACAGTTCTAAGTTATTTTTCACAGTATTTTAGACCTCAATAACACTTAGTTTCAAAACAGAATTGTTTAACTAGATGTAAGTGGACGTTTGCAATAAATACTTATAAATTACCTTTTACCTATATCAATAAGAAAATATTTATATAAAGACATTTGTTTACTTACTCTATTGGCAAAACATTGAATTTCCAATAAAATGTTTGGTTATTATAGCTAAATAAATCTACAGGTGAAAAGTGATCTGAACACACTTTAGCATCTTTCAGTTTTGAAATCTTCCTCATTTATTTTTAAGTTGTTCAGTTACAATAACGTTGGACAATGTCTCTCGGAAACCTGTAAATGTATATACCATAAAATAACCAGTCTCTCCAATTAAGTATTTTTATATCAAGAAATAAATAAAACCCTGGCACAGTTGTTACGCCCATGGATATCTACATTATTTACATTTCATGAGATTGATTTTGACATAACCTACCTGTGAAAATAGCGAGCATTGTTTTTTGGTGGTTTTGGTCCAAAATGTTCGGAAAACTATGCATCTCTTTACTATTTTGAAACAGGGTTGTCAAATATTTAGTTAAAATATAGTATTCAATGGTTAAACCGATGTATCCTAGTAAACAAAATCTAAAAACAACTAATTTAAACACCGATTATATGCAGAAAAAAATTAAATGAGAAATTTTATGAATATGCTTCAGATTTTTGAAAGAACTGTTAAATATTAAGCTCCATTTTATTTATCTTGAACCTTGAGACATTGGGAACTAATCATTATTATCCTTATATTTTTAACCGAAACAGACACTGTGGCAACCTCTGCTGGTACCATCGTTTGTTGTGCATGCGATTATGGACTTTATTATCATACGACAATTGTTTATTTAAACAATGCGTATCTATTCCAATACATAATCGAATACATTATGTAAGTGTTGGAAGGCATTACTCTAAGAGTCTAACACATCAATATTTAAGTCACCCTTAAAGATTATGGTATTGTACTTCGGGCTGATATCGCTTAATACTTCTTCTAGGCTTGTTAAAAATTGGGTTGATTGGTTTATAAAATGCCCCTACAGCACAAGAAATGCTGTTTGTGACAAAGCTATTCCAAATTTCGACAGTGTCATTGCAAAACCACGTATCTCCTTATTCCTTCTCTTGTTAGGAAATATAAAAAAACCCCTAGTAAAACATTTTGTCGGGTTTTAAAGAGGTTGCATCTTTGCATATTTTATATTAATGCCTAAAAGTATTTTAAATATATTTTTTTATAAAATGTCCAAATTTATTTTTTTAGTGGAGATAAGTGGTATTGCATATTTGATTTGTCAACAAATGGAGGTACGCAGTCGTTAAGTAAATAGACAAAAATTAGTTTTAAATTATTATTTATTGCCAATTTAGTAACAAAATTAAAACTTAAATTCTAAATAAGTACTTATTTTAAAATTGATTATGTGTGTAATTAGTTATAAAATGACCAAAAGTTTAGTTTTTATTTCTTGAAGATGTGTAAATTTTTGGTTCGTAATTGGAAGTTTTCCAGTGAATAATCTTGGAAATTAGACAACTCTTTTTTATGCTTCTTTTTGGACGCTGAGGAAGAGGGGAAGAAATTTGTCGTTAAAATCCATTTTGTACTCTATTTCTCCATTTTCATATTTTAACGCTCGAATATCGTCACTGTAGGGTCATTTGGTTTTCTTCCAGGCCGAATTGATTTACATACCAGGTCTATATTGTAGTTTTTAAAGATACAAAAACTTGGGGACACGACTTCATAAGGGTTAGGATTTATTCTTGCTTTTTCTGTGATCCGCTGAAAGTCATGAGGAATTGATATAGTCTTGTTTTCTAGTTTTTTCTCGAAAGTAGCGTGAACGCTGTCGCATTCCATATTTGTGTGTCCTTTTACCACATATTTTTGTACAATGGTTACATTGTGTGTGGTGGAAAGTGACAACAGTGCATTTGCCATTGTGGAGTTGCGATTCTGGTAGATGCAACCATCAGAAAAGATGATTACAGTTCAAATACTTTTCTTTGTAAGTAATCTACTAGTAAAGATGCAAATGCAAAAGCTTGCAAATCTGTATCAGTCTCGTTGAACCAATAACAAGTGGCATTTTTGGTATTAATATTAAAAACTTCGAAATTGTGACAACATAATTTTGTTTTTCCTTTTTTAAAACCAAGTTCATAACATATACTTTCTTCTGTTCCCGAGTTTGCAGGTTTTCTCAGAATGCTTTAAAAATAGCTTATCTTTCGTTTTTGTTTATTTTCTTACAATTTCTTTTTGTTGATTGGTTATAAACTGCAGACATGCAGGTTGGACTTATAACTCTTGCCTCTCTTTCAACATCTGGAAATGTACATTTTTGTCCCCGCACTAAAATCTCAAAGAAGAATCCTTCAACAGATACCTAGTACGGCTAATATATGATAAAGAAACTGATTATTCACTCTCGAAGGCAACTAAAAAGATGAAAAATTCGTGTAAACACTGTCCTCCAATCAGAATAGCAAATAACAAATGGGCAAGAGACAATCAACAAAAAGCTGATATTTTGGCTGACCACCTACAAAAGACGTTCCAATTAGATGAAAATCAAGACACTCCTAATAAGACCATTCATAATATGGAACAACTTGAAATTAAGCTAGTTACTCCCAACGAAGTTATGAAAGAAATTCAGACAAACATCAACTCACAGAAAGCCGCAGGATATAACCTTATTACTGGAGAAATATTAAAGAAACTACCACGGAAGGCTATTGTTAAATTGACATACCTCATTAATGCAGCATTTCGCCTTAAATATATACCTGATGCGTGGACAATGGCTGAAGTTATCCTAATTCCTAAGCCAGAAAAACCTCTGAATGAAAAATCGTCATATAGACATATATCATTGATACCGATAATATCTAAGTTATTTGACAAACTACTGCTAAAACGACTAAAACAAATAATTGAAAATAAAAATCTGATCATTTCGCACCAATTTGGTTTTAAAAACAAACACTTGACAATAGATCAAGTACACAGGAAAAAGCTTACGAAGAAAAATATATATGCTCAGCTATATTTCTTGACGTAGCCCAAGTTTGAAAAGGTTTGGTACGCTGGCCTAATGCAGAATCTTGAAAAAATGCTCCCTAGACAATATGTCGACATTCTACAATCATATTTACCGGGAAGAATGTTTAGAGTAAAGCAAGACGAGGCATACTCTGAAATGAAAGAAATTAATGCAGGTGTCCCACAAAGCAATGTTCTAGGACCGGTTCGTTACTTATTATACACCAGCGATATCCCTCAACAACAATCTGTTAAAATACCATTTGCGGATAATACTGCAATATTGGCAGTTGGCGGAACTAATACAGAGACCTCAAAAAAAACTTCAGGAAACCTGCAACAGAATCAATCGATGGACAAAAAAGTGGAAAATAAAAATAAATCAAGCTAAATCAGTGCATGTTGATTTTACTCTTCGACCAAATGAACAAAAACAAATAAGAATAAACAGTGACGTTATTCCGCATCACGATTCGGCCAAATACCTAGGGATGAACCTAGATGTAAGATTTAAATGGAAAGAGCACATAAAAAAAGCGTAAAGAACGAACTTAAATTCAAAAAAATGTATTGGCTCCTAGGAAGAAAATACAAATTGTCAGTTGTTAGAAGCTTGTGATGAGTGTAATATTGCTCCTAATAGTTGTATCTCGACTAGTTCTAAAATTTAATTTATACTAACGTCGGAGAGAGGGTCGTGGAATGACAATAATAAGCGGGTATTTCAGGAAACTGTGGTGGTTTAATTTCGGTCACAATGAATTTACAAGAACTACCGAAGCAATTAGTGATACATTAAATATTAAGCATTGCAGAGTTAAAATTCATGCACAATATTATTATTCCAATTGGTACCAATCGTTTACAGACTTTATAAATGATATATTTACACATGCATCTATTTAAGATGTAACGGTTGGAACCGTTTTCGTTATTTTGACGCAAAAATCTCTACCCTAATGTCCTTTGTTGTTTATGCCTTGTGTCAAAAGTTGATAATTCATTTCGATTTATATCTGTCATCGAGCAAGTTGATTTATTGAATTTTAATTATCTTTTATCTTACGACATCCGATGTACTAATTTTCCTTAATATTTTTAATGACCGTCTGATTTTTAAAAGCCTGGCTGTATCTAGATGGTTTTTTAGAAGTTATATCGAAAGAGTTTGTTTAGAAGTTTAGAAGAACGTTCTAGCTGCATGTTTAGAAGTATAGAAACCTAGAAGTTTAGTTCCAGCTACAGAAGTTGATTTCAAGTATATCAAGAGGTTCAGTTCGAATCATCTAAGAAGTTTATGAGATTTAAGTTTACCTAGAAGATTTATACTTGAAGAGTTGGTGATATCCGAAGTATCTTATATGAATTCTCTAGAAGAAGGCCTCTACAGTCACTCCTAAAATACTACCTGTTATACCACAGATAAGTCTTTAATAAATCATTTAAATTTGAATAAGTAAGTCTCTGTGAATTAGAATTTGTCGCTGCCTTATCTGAAACCTTCACCACTAATCGATTGTCAAGTTTAAAAAGTTTTAAATATAGTGGTGCTCAACATTCTTTTTCAAAGTAATACGAGTTGTTTAATAACCTGACCCACTGCTCAACCATCATAAGAGCTTAAAACACTATAAAAATAGATAAAATAACAAGATCATATTACTAAGAATAGCAGCCTTTTACTGTTGGTTAATTATACAAAATAAAATATTAGCATAACATGCAAAGTGTTCGGAGCATAATAGTGGTACTTCGTTGGTAAATAAGAAAAGCCTAAAGCCTCATAAGTTAGGTAACCGAAGAGTGAAGAATGAAGAGCGAAGAGAGTATAAGCAGTACTAAGTTAAATAAGAACCGTCTTACTTGTATCCCAGTGGTCCATGCAGAATGGTGATGATAGCATATACCCTGAGGTGAATGTACCTCATAGAACCAGTGCAGTAACACCGATTAGGCAAGCAGGTCTATCTTAGATTAATTTAGTCTAATATAAAACAGTGTATAATAAATTTATAGGTAACGAATACCAGCCCAAGATAAGGTGGTCTACAAGAGAGAACAGAAAGTATAAATAAAAGCGTTAGACGAAACAAAATGGATGACAGAAACCGTAGATGACTTACCACGTGGTATTGGTTGGCCTTTAAGAGAATATAAATGGGTAAGAAAATAAATCATCCACAAAATGTGATTTCAGACTTCTGAATATATTTTCTTTCCTTACAGAGATGATTGATTTGCTTTATTGAGTGCAAAAATCTGAAATAGAGGACGAAATAGCACATGCCACAAGTTGCAAACCCAAAAGCAGAATGACCAGAAGCTTGAAGGACAACCAGGCTGACCACTGGTCAGTGATGGTATCCCTGTCATTATAAATATGTGCCACTACTTAAACAGACCTTAACTAAATATAAGAATTAGTAGGTGATCTAAACATGCTTATCAGTAGAGGCCTAACCGAAGAAAGGTATGAGAAGAAGAAGTAATAGAAAAAAATAGAAATAAGTGATTTGGAATATAAACAAATAAAATAATGGACTTTTATATTAATTATTTAATTGGTTGCTATTGTGTTTTATCATAAATGAGAAGTAAGTGATGCATTTTTAATTATCGCTTCTAATAATCATCATGAAGGTAGTAAATTATAATAGCAAACTACCCAGATAGCACACGATGTCCATTGGACGTCCATATTTTGTCCAAATAATGTCCTGGATGTCCATGAACTTCATATGGATATTCATTGGACATCCGTTTTCCGTTATCCAATGGATATACTCATTCAGAAGTCCAATGGATGTCCAAAATATGTCCATGATGGACAATATAAAAATGACTAACTAATAATAAATTATTATAATTCTTCTTGTATAATTTAATTATTTACTACTAGGTTTTAATTAAAATAAATCAAATAATTTTCCCCTCCACTCGCCTTTGTTGACAAGATAGAAAAGTAAAAGGCCACTCAGGCCAGACTCGAAGAAGAAAAGAAGAAAGAGGTTAAGAAGAAAACACAGCACATGGTAAGAAAATAAGTATAATTATTAATTAAATATCATTTAAAAATCTAAAAATTAAAAAGGAAATCGTTTGTTTTAAACTAATAAAACCTATCAATTATGTTTTAAACTTTATGTTTTCGATTTACATTCAAACAATCCCTTTCTTTTAGACATTTTGTCAAATGATGTACCTACCTATTTAAGAAAATGGCTTTACTAAAAGCTAACTAATATGCTGCAAATTCGAGATGATGTCAACACAATTATTATTGTAACTAAGAGGTGAGAAAACTTTCAAAGTAGAAGAAAAGTTTCTATTTGTACTGCATGAGACGTTAGCAGAAGTAGAAGGCTATTTAGAAGATACAAATATTTTTAAAGAAGCTGTAAGTTTTACTTTTATTAAATAAAATAGAATCGTTTTGTAACGTTTAAGAAATAATGCATTGAAAGATGTTTCATAAGTTATTTCTCTTTTATGTTTACAAATACATATTTTTATTGCAATTTTAGATTCAGCAGTTACCAAAACCAGGGACAAGGACATGACAAACATATAAAAAGATGGTTCGTTTCCATATTTTCTAAAACCCTCACGAAAGAATTCACATAATATGATGGCATGAAAGTAAAATGGTAATTTAAAGAAACAATGAGCAGTTTTTTGTTTATATGTAAGTATAGGGGTAAAGTACATTAGTCAATGCATATTTTCATATTAGCTAATAATATTTTATCTAAAAATTTTACATTTTTAACTATCACTTTTGCCTGATCAGGCGTTTATTAAACGATTGATTTAAGACTCAATATTCGTATAAAATGTAATGTCTTTTTTTAGCTGCTGCTGAGAGTGACAATGGTGCTGCTTAAAAAGTAAGCGAAATAGCCTTAAGAAAATGGCTGAGAAGGTCAACAGAGAGGAGTGCGTATAATACTAATACATGCTTGATATTATTTATGACAATAAAAATAAGTCTATAGTTGCAATTATTTTATATCATATTAATATAGGTGGTGATGTCCGTCAGATGTCCATAAATTGTCCGAAAGCAATACAAAAAGAGTCCATATATGGACCTTTCATGGAGTCCAAATGGACGTCCAGGAGTGGGACATTTGTATAGTCCAGTGGATGTCCATTGGATGTCCTTTGGTAAAATGCTGGACGTCCTTTGGACAGCCGATATGTCCATGAATGGACTTCCGATAGACATCCAATGGATTGATTTGTGCTGTCTGGGTATGGTGTATCAAATAAGTATACTAATTAATTAGAACCCGTAACACAGTGCACAACAAACTGCTGATTTATAAACAAATCCTAAAAACAATCTGAATTTATGGTATACAGCTATAGGGATGTGCTAGCAAGAGTAATATCAACATGATACAAGTTTTCCAAAATAAAGTCCTAAGATGCATTGTTGATGCACCTTGGTTCTACCGAAACGATTATCCTTATAAAGACCTGAAGATGCCAACAATCGAAGAAGAAATAAAAAGGTTTGCTGCGAAACATGAGGGTCGACTCCACTCCCACGCTACAATTACTGGACAACTCTATAGCCAACAGAAGGCTCAAAAGGAAGAAGCCATTTGAGCTAGTGCAGTGAACGTTAATGTTAGTGCTAGTGTAAAAAAGTATAATAAATCGTCACGCCAACTTGTGATGCTTTCCTATAGAAACAATTAAGACAGCCCAATGGGGACTTCTTAGATAAGTAATTAGTTATAAGATTTTTAGATTAAAATTAAAAAAAAAAAAATTGTCAGCAAATCTAAAACTTTTGTGGACCATTATATTTTTTGTCAAAATATGAAACTATTTCCCCATTTAACCAAAATTATATATCTTGCGCTTTAACAGATCTCTATAACACCTAAGCAAATTTCTAAATAAGTTAAAAAGTTGTTCCAATTTAACTTTTATTACCGCTGTCAAAATTTTCAGCTCATTCTCATTTCATGTTTTACACACTTTGGAAACAATCTTTTGGCTTTTAAAAAGAATTAAATTTTTGTTTGGGTCACAGAACAAATAAAACAAACATTTGTTAGGTGAATTAGGATAAAATAATTGATCAAATTAAAAAATTAAAACTGCTTTTTTTGCGTATAAATTCAAATAGCTAATCTAATCTTTTTAGATTATTCGAGCCACTTTTCAACAAATTTTCCAGTTACAGCTTCCCTTATGATCATTAATCTCAAGTATTCTCTACAGCCCAGACATTTCTATGGTTGGTTATTTCACCACATTACCGCCGCATTCCCATAGGGTTCTATATTGACTCTAATCGCGTTCCATACACATACTAATAATTTATGCTTCTCGACCACCCAGTTTAGTTCATCTTCCTAATAGAGTTAGCGATTAAACAAAGAATATTATTTATTATACATTTAAAAATGTACTAAGATATGAATATTGCGTTGGATAACGTATTTTGTATATTTGTACGAGAGCTATAAATGAGTTAAAGTAATAGACAACTTATTTTGTGTTGATTAATAAAATACAAAATTTAATTATTACAATTATAACAAGAAAGGGACTGTCTATTTATCCGAGCGCTAGGACAAATACCAGATTGTGCTTAACATCCGGGCATAAAATTACGCCCGGACGAACAATGTGGAAGGATATTAACAGTTACACCAACATCGTATGCACTGAAGTTAGTTTACAGATTAGAATTTATAGAAAGTAAGTGTAAGTAAATAATTTTTTATTGGTTGTGAAAAACATTTAAACTCCTACCAAAGGTAAATATTTATTTTGAATATGTTTTGTTAATTTTTTTGCTTTTTAAACTCATACAACGGGTTGCAATATCGATCGTTAAATATTTAATGACTCGTTGAACAATAATCTCTCATTAAAGGTGTAGTACGGGTTGCATTCTGCTTTTAATAAATAACGACGTCGTGAGCTAGCAACGTCATATCTCATTTACTTTAACAGATGTATCTTTATTGATTAAAATTTTGAATTTTTCTATAATTGTTTGAATATTCCAGCCAATTTATGTGAGTGTCGAGAGGTACTTTCAAATATAATATAAAAAGTTAAATTTAAATTCGTTTAGAGTTCAAATAGAAGGAGAGACAGAACAAGGTTCGTATTTGTTTGTCTCATTTTAATACATATCATTTGCAATTCATACCAATTTTTAAAGTAAGTTCAACCATTTACCGAGTTCACCTGAACCTAGGTTTTAGCTTGCTTTGTACAATCGGACCTAAGGGCCAGTTTTTCAATGAAAGTTTAAACTGAGTTCAGCAAATGAACTGAGTTTAATTGAAAGATGGTGAATTTCAAATTTAGTTTACGTTTGAACTTAATTTAAACTATCCGAAAAATTGAACTGTCAAAGTTGGACATTTAAACTAAGATTAATGTTTTGACACTGACATAATTTAAGTATATTTCACAATTTTCGTACATTTTATGTTCGAAGTAATAAGTAAAGACGATGGTAAAACTGCTACTTATTTAATGTACCATGTATCCAAAAGAATATGCATGATTTCGTTTGTCTAAGAAAACGGCTAGCAGAATAATTAACAACATAGAAGGAGGACTTATAAATAATTACATTTACAATAACATATATTTTATTTTCTAGAAATAATGCTTTAAGTCCTAAAGTCATGGTTCTGTTAACTGTACAATTTTTTGCATCGGTATCCTTAATTACCA
Organism: Psylliodes chrysocephalus; assembly: GCA_927349885.1. Lineage (NCBI taxonomy): Eukaryota > Metazoa > Arthropoda > Insecta > Coleoptera > Chrysomelidae > Psylliodes > Psylliodes chrysocephalus. The sequence goes on along the minus strand of OV651825.1, from coordinate 23,994,818 downwards.
CCACCAAGTAGCGTACGAAAGTACAGCAATTAAAATTTACCAACAATTCATAAATTCATAATATCTGTACACCCACTCTCCTGGGACAGTAACATTCATATTCTTATCTTCTATATATTATAGAATATCGTGCCTTCTTAATACTAAAAGAAAAAAATTATTTGAAATCAAAGTAAAAATTTATGCAATTATATGTTTAAAGTTAATTTTCTAAGAAAAGTACCTATAATGTTATTTAACACAAATTATATGTTTTAAAAAATTGATTTATAGGATTTTAATTTAAACAGAAATTAAATCACTTTTATATACAGGGTGGACCGGATTTAATTTGCGTATACAGAGATCTCGTAAACCGTAAGATATACATTGTCGGTTAAATGGGGAAAAAGTTTTGTATTTTGACGGATAATACAATGTTTCATAGAAGTTCCAGATATTTTGATTGGTTCCAGAGATATTCCATAAAATCCGAAAAACATCATTTTTGTTTTTTAAGTCGTGCGTTGTTATTATAAAAGATATAAAAAAAATTATACGAAGTTTTTGTTATACACCAAGTTCCCTATAATCTGCCATTTCAAAATTTTTATTAAGACGTTTCGTATTTTCAGGGCCACCTTCAAACTATTTTTTTAAATACGGACCTGGATTTTTAACTGTAATTTTTTATAGCTTTTGTATAGCTAAATACAACGATATATTACATTTTACAATTTTACTACGTTTCGTCTATGATAATATTATCAGCTATGTAGCCTCTGTTGATACCGTTTCTTACTTGATTAAAACAAGAGAGCTAATTAATTAATAATTAAAAAACAAAAAAATGCTTAAAATGTAAAATTTTAATTATTATTTGAAACATAATACAAAAATTATTTAATTACAAAATGGGTTACTATTTTTTATCAAACATGATTAAGTACAACCAGCAAACAAGACTAATGAAGAACTAATTAAGGTTGTACACATTATCTTACAAATATTATAGCTAATAACAAAAACATAAAATGAACAACAAAACGGTCAAATAATCTATAAATTACTATCATCTGATTTTTTGTAAAATCTTTCGCTTAGGTTTCTCACACTGTATTTTTTCTATCTCTAATGTTCTCATAAGATCTTGACAAAATCATGTTTGCCATGCATGTCAGTTGTAACTTGTCACCAATATTTTTGTTATAATCTGTAACATCTAATATTACAGTACTTTTTTTGCGTTAAATAATTTAAAATTAAATAAATATTATGGTTCGTTATACTGAAGAATAGAAGAAAGATATGTATGATGTGTACATAAGATGCTATAGGAATGAAACCCGGTCAGCCCAGACTTATTTAGATTTATATCCTGATAGACAACAGCCATCTATGAGGATGTTTTCTTTTATTTTAAAAAATATGGCAGAGCATAGCAGTGTGAAAAAAAGGAGAACTAGATATCAAGTTCGACATACTGATAATGAAATTAATGTTCTTGCCCAAATACATATTAATCCTGAAAATTCTACTAGGCGAATAGCTAAAGAATGTGTAGTAGGAACCTCCACGGTTAAAAGAATTTTAAATAAACATAAATACCACGGGTATAAATTTCAAAAAGTCCAGAAATTACACGCTGGAAACTCTGATAGAAGACTGATGGTTTAGTAGAAAACTGCGCAATGACCGTTCTTTCAACAAAAAGATTTTATGGACGGATGAATGTTCTTTTACTAATAGTGGAATATTTAATCCCAGGAACAAGCATTTGTATGCTACTGCTAATCTCCATTTAATCAGAAAAGTTAAACCACAGTTCCGTTTTACCCAAAATGTGTGGTGTGGACTATCAATAATCAGATTATTGGGCCGATTTTGTGGATGGTAATTTAAATCAGTTCCGATACCTACATTTATTGGAGGAAGTACTCGATGAGATGCCCTTACAAACAAGACAAAATCTTCAATACTTTATGCAAGACGGTTGTGGTACACACAATACTGGGAGGGTTGCAGAGTATCTCCATCAATATTTTAAAGGTAATTCGATTATCCCCAATGGACCAATAAAATGACCTCCTCGATCTTCGTGTCTTAACCCCATGGATTATTTTGTATGGGGCTTCATAAAGAACCAAATCTACGACAAAAATATACCAAATAATCTACAAAAACTTCGTCAACGAATAGTAGATGCATTTGAAAAAGTTGCACCAGAAATGGTTGATAAAACTACATCCCAAATGTCTAGGAGAATTGCTCTCTGTATCCAACAGAATGGGACTACATTTTGAGCAACTATTGTGACTATTTTTGTTTTTGAATTTTGTTTTTGTTATAAGCTTTATTATTTGTAGAATATATACAACCATAATTCTTTCTTCATTAGTCTTGTTTGCTGGTTGTTCTTAATCATGTTTGATAAAAAATTGTATTTTGTAATTAATTGAATTAATTTTGTAATTAAATAATTCTTGTATTATGTTTCAAATATTATTTAAAATTTACATTTTAAGCATTTTTTGTTTTTTAATTATTATTTAATTAGCTATCTTATTTTAATCAAGTTAAAAACGGTATCATCAGAAGCTACATAGCTGATGATATTTTCATAGATGAAACGTAGTAAAATGGTAAAGTGTAACATATCGTTGTATTTAGCTATACAAAAGCTATAAAAAATTACATTTAAAAATCCAGGTCCGTATTTAAAAAAATAAGTTGAAGGTTGCCTTGCAAATACAAAACGTCGTAATAAACATTTTAACATGGCAGATTATAGGGAACTTGATTTATAACAAAAACTTTTTATAATTTTTTTTTGTATCTTTCATAATAACAACGCACGACTTAAAAAACGAAAATGAGGTTTTTCGGACTTTATCGAATATCTCCGGAACCAGTCAGAAAATCTGAAACTTCTATGAACCATTGTATTATCCGTCAAAATACGAAACTTTTTCCCCATTTAACCGACAATGTATATCTTACGGTTTACGAGATCTCTGTATACGCAAATTAAATCCGGTCCACTCTGTATACAATATAAAACTTCTTTTGTATGTGTTATTATTTATACAATTTTACCAATATCTGTCTTTTCTGATTTTAAATATTTTTTAAACTATTAAAGCTAAAAAAAAAATAAAATTGGAAATGACTAAAGTTTAGTATTATTTTTGTTTATTTTAATTTTTTGCTTATTTGTTTAAGGGTGAAAAACGAGAAGGGGCCATAGTAAATCTCAAACTTGATGAGATGGGCTCAAATTAAAGCATTTTTTATCATTAGATAGAGTCCCCGTTAAATTCCTTTGATTCCGCTGCTGCATTCTTTGGTAAGAAAGTAATATTAAAATAATAAAAATAATTTTATTTAACTGTTTTATTTGTACATGGTGGTCAAAATTCGACGATTTTACATGATACAACTGGATATCCAAACCATATAACTTACCATCGTCACCTTTTTTCAGAAATTAAACATGGAATGCTTAGTTATGTTATAAGTCCTTTTTAGAAGCTATAAGGTGATTTTTTAAATTTGTCATAATTTATTATCTCAAATAAATAATATCTTATTATTTTGAAAAACAATTTAATAGTTTGACTTACTTACATTGTGTAAAATCCATTATCGTTCCGACTATTTTTTCAAGGGGTAATACCATTTACCATTTTTTATTTGGACACCCAAACAAATAATGTTATTTTAAAAATCACTCTTGCAATTTACTCAGGGGAGGAATCTATAAAGGAATTTATAACGGAATTTATAACGGAATTTATAACGGAATTTATAACGAAATTTATAACGGAATTTATAACGGAATTTATAACAAAATTTAAAATACCATGCTTAGTAAAATTTGCTTTATTCCCTGCTAATTTAGTGATATCTTATAAACATGTCAAATTTGAACCATCCTATATAATTATAACAAATACTTTGCATGTTGATAAGAAAATTAGTATATTATAAAGATAAATTTAAAATTAAAGGGAACTTTTACATATTTTAGTAAAATATAATTGTAGGTCTAATTAGGTTCTTACACTGCAATAAATAATTACACGAGTGCTTGTTAACTACAGCTAAATATCATCGTTGAAGGAGTGATAGCTTATATGTGCTGAATCAATAATTGATAATATTCCCTTTTCCAGTGGAGTCTGCATAGCTACTTTTCCTAGTAGTCTCTCCACTCCCAAAGAATTTACTGAACCCTTGCCTGATCCCAGTGGACTCTCTCCGTCTCACTGTGTAGACTTCGAAGCAAAACCCTGCAGTTAAAAAAGGAAAACTTTGTATCACAACAAAATAAAAAATATTGTTGTATGGACCACTAATGTTGAAACAGTTGAGACAGGCTTGACACGAAAATAAAACTTTAAAACATCTATTATAGCCTCGTAGAAATATATTTTTATTTTTTAATAGGCATTACTTTGTAGCAATATAGGTGTCCTTTTTTTTACAGATGTTTGGTAAGTATGTTAAAATATTTCATGAGATGATAGCATGAATAATTTTCTGCCTGAAAATTTAATTGAATATATATAGTAAGAGATAATCAATTATCTGTCTTCACATAACTGTGGATCTTGGTATCCTTACTTCTATTGTTAAACACTTTTTAAACTTATTATTATTATTAGTATTATATATTAGTACATTATCAACAATATTTAATAATATGTTATAGTTTTTTCCTGCTTATTTTCAGAAAAAGTAAATATTTAGCAGTAAACTACGAATAGTAAAAATAACATTGTGTGTACCTATGTTGAAATAATCTATTACATTTTATACATTTATTAAATATGTGGAACTGGCTAAGTAGACATAAACAAACACGTTGGACACACTGTAAATTTTACCACAAAATTACTAGTCCGCTTGAAACCTGTCATAACCAAAAATAAGTCCTGGATCGAATGTTTTATTTTCTGGAATTAGAATTATTTAATAATTAATAATGATGGGCAAATTAAATGTATTTTTAATTATTGTAGATTTATTATATTTTCTTAATACGTTTATGTATTTTGTGTACATTAATTTAATCCAAAATTTTAAAATGTTTTAGGTGTTTTATTTATGACCTACAAATCTGTAAATTACAAATTTGTGAAAGCAAATTTATTATAGTAAATAAATGTAATTTATACATAGTATCATTATTTAACATTCTAAATTTTTACAATTACACAACTTAAAAAAGTTACTGTAAATACTTAATACTGTTACTTTAAAAATATAATTTTGAAACAAAATATATTTTATATTCATTGTCCAATGTTGACTTTACCCTATTTCAAATAACTTTCTCCCATTTAAATTATTAGCACCAGCACTCTACTGTCCAGAGTGAACTACACGTATTCCATTTAAAAACCATTGGTGTCCAAGATCCTATGTAAAATTAAAATATTTTTTTATGCATGAGCAAAAAAAAATAAATGATTTAAACCAAGTATGTGATTTTTTTATCCTCATATTTTAAATATAAAAATTAAGTAAAAAGAGAGGGGTATTTTTCTAGTCCTTTCCTGATATTTTAAAATTATTATAAATTTTAATTAGGGGTAAATTGTTCTAGTACGCCCCTGGAATTTTGGTATCAAAAATTACCACGTTGAACCTTGGCGATTTCTTATGGGATTTTTTTTTCGATTTATGACCTAGGTGTATAAACCTAATATGCCAGTCTCAGTTTGTGTTTAAATTCTCAATTATGTGTGTTCTGTGTAGGCTTTGTTACTGTTTTCCAGCGCCACTTCAGGAACAGCACTATTAATTAGAACCCAACAGTGAATGGTCGAGTGGGGAATCCTACCAAGGCATCAGAATTAATTTTAAATAATTAAATTAAATTAAAAAATCCTGAAGGCGAGAGCTCTCCTTTTTAGGACCCCATGTCCCGAAACAAAGTAATGTGTAGAATAAAGTTTTTGTGTAGCGATTTGTGAACTATGGGTAAATATCTTTAACTTATTTGTAAAGTGTTTTGTTTGAGATAATTGAGTTACAAATAAATGACAATTTTACATTTTCGTCCTGATTATTTATCTTATTATATATTTTATAGCTATTTTTTTAATTGTTAATAAGTCCAAACTATATAATTTATTAGAAAGTTTATCTAGTTGTCATAAATTATAAGTTTTTTTTTTATTAAAGTTTGGATATATTATCAAGTAGTGCTTTATTCCCTAAATATAATTTAATTCATTTATTCTTAAGACTATTAAGTATTTTTTGTACTAGGTTAGGTTATTTTACGTTTAACAATAATAAGGATATAATTCAACTAGTAGGTGCCAAATCGAATTCTATATTTATATTTGATAATGTGATTTGTGAAAAGCAAGATGTTATGAGATTATATTTTAGTGTGTAGCGACACAAAAATATAGATTGTTTTTATTTGGCTCAAACGTATTCGAACATTCCGAAACAATTGATTAGAGACAATGTAAATCTAATTATTATGTTTAAACCCAGATGACTTAAACCTACATCACATATACTCAGACCATGCAGCTCCAGATGTTCCTTTTCAGGAAATGTGTGCTGAATGTTGGGGTGAAAAGCATGGATTTCTAGTGGTCGATAAAGATATAAGTGCGGGTAGATATAAGAAAGGATTCGATAGCTTCATATATCCTTAAACAACAAATTTTACATTATTTTTCAATCGGCATTCAAAGCGGTAGGTGGTTTCAATGATTAAAATTTACAGTAATAAAAAACACCAAAGGAGACTTGGCAGCTGTCTCCGTTTCGGTTAGACAGAAATTTAATGCCTTAAAAAGTAGACACGTTAAAAGTCTGCAAGCTTTAAAAAAAATATATGAGCCACTGACGAAACCATTAAAGGCAATTTTAAAAGCCACCAACGTTAAACATGAGAGTGATATCATATCCAACGTGAAGAGAGAAAGCAAACCGGAACTACTAGATTCTATAAAATATGAAACAATGCTAAAAGACTCTGATATTGATAATGATGATGACGATGATGATGAATTTGTTACCCCTAACACCTCGGGGATGATGATGTAAAATACATTAATAATCATTTAAAGGAAATATCGCGAGATAATAAGCGATATGATACCCGATATGGCGTATATATGGGCCCGGATATGAATTAAACAATGATGGGGAATTTAGAAATAAAATTTTCTGATGGCAAAATCTCGTTTTGGAATGGAAATGATAAAGTTGCTGAATATGATGGAAATTTGGGATTGTATGAGCTACTATTTTATCGTAAACCTAAAGAGAAAAGTAATTTAAATATGCGGACGTATAAGGAAATATTAGAACTTACAGGAGCACCTTTTGTAGGGTATGACAAACCCAAAGGGTTAAATAAAAAAACTATCTAAAATGGTAAAGGTAGGTAAAGGATTTTTAAAAATACCTAAATACAAAAAAATGACAAGCTCTAAGCCCAATTACGTGTACTGGAACAAACCGAAAGAATTGGTAACTAGATTACGTTTTTTATGTAGTTCAAAACAAGCGGGTCATACTGGGCATGATAATGAAATATAATCAATAATTGATGTCATCTGGAAACAGTCTCGACAAGTTTGGAAGAAAAAAGAAAAATCAACGTGTAATAATTCAAGAAAGAAGGGGTCTTGGATTCAAATTAACAGATAGTGGTAATTATGATATGCAGATGAAACGATTAGTAAATCTTGGAGAGCCTAAAATATATACATTTGTTAATGTTTTAATACTTCTCTCTTCCCTTTTCCAAACCAGTAATATATGTCCTTAGAACTAACTATAAAAGTCTAAAACTAGTTGCCAAGAACCGCTCGACTATTCTATTAAGGGATAATTTTTGTTCTTTTAATTAAATTTTTTATTTTTATTTGAACTGGTGAATGGATGTTCCATCTGGACTCCAGGACCCTTTGGCTGGTGATAGTGCTGCCTTAATTTTTTAAATTGTAGTCACTCTTCAATCTAAATGCCTTTCAAAGCGTCTGAACGTTGTCTATATTTAAAATGGTTGCATTTATTTATCTTTTACGCTTTACAGACCCTCAATGAAAACTTATTCGTGATTTCCTGTGGCTTCATAAAAAAACATTATGTTGGATTTTCTTGTATAACATCATCTCCGGTGCTCTTGAAACGCTGTCCAATTATCTCATTATTAATAAAAAAACTTTTCAGGATTAGCATTCTTCCAAGTAAAGTAATGATTTACAAAGTTGATGATAAATTTATAACGATGAACTCAGTTCCGCCTCTACTTTGAAAAGGGGATTTAAAAAAAAATGGAAATCGCAGGTGGAGTGCAAATAATTTAGTGAGAAAGGGAAAATAAAAGATGCTGCGAATAGGTAATAATTAACTACCTAAATTAGTTTATTAATTTATTCGGAAATGTGTTTCTTAAAAAGAGGGTTGATTTCAATTAAGCAGGTTTGGTTTATTTTTAAATTCTGTTTTGTCGAAATGTTAAATTATATATTACACAAAAATATTAGGATATAAAAAAGCATTTAATAATAATTATATATATGTTTTTATATTTTAATGCTGTTTTGCTTAAGCGAATCTTTATCATTTCGTCGTCATTATGATTAATTTTCTTTGCTTGTCCTTGATATAATTATTAGATTGTAGTTTTCTTGAAACTTACTCATCAGCACGTGTTTTTTCTAGAGTAAACAAAATGACGCATATTCACTGCTCCTAATCGTATACTAAATCTTTTATATCATTCCTGTTTTCGTGCTTGTCAACCGCGAACTAAACTATATTGTGAAGTAAATAGTGATTTAAAAATTAAAAATGTCTAGCTCTAACGTGTATTGTGTCACGTGTATCTAACGCTTAATGTATACCCTCGAAATATCCTATAAACAAGTCTTAAATTTGATTGGATGTCGTATTATACATCGCTGTCGTCATATTTGAAAAAATCGTGCAATTTTTTCAATAATTTCACATAAAAATAATATCTTTTAAATACCGGCTGTATTTTCTAAGAGGAAATCGAGACGAAATATTTATTTATTCTTGTCTTTTATGATCCTACTGATTAAATTAACAAAATAGACGTTCGTTATTCTGGAATAAATATAGATCATTAGGATGTCGAGCAAATCTGGACGATTTTTTTGTTTTTCTGGATTTATACAGGGAAGAACATCCATTATCCCGTTTGAATACTTTTTTAGTAATTCTGTATAAAAATAATATCCAATAAAAGTGTAAAAAGTAGAAAAAAAGCATAAGAAGAAAGAAAAGAGTCCGTCAGATCGTTTCCCCAAGCTCAAGATATAACATTTTTAGAAATAATTTCCAAGAAGATGACCGGTTCTAGTTCGATCACCGCAATTAAGCCATATTGGGCGCAGTTAGCACTTGGATAGGTAACCTTATCAACACACTATAAAAGATGTTAATAGGTAAATTCGTATTTTCTTATCCAACTACAAGTTACGATTTTATTTATATAAAATCTCTCAAATAAAATAAAATAAAATATACAATTATTCCTATTTTTAAGTAGGAGTTTGGATTTAATTTAAAGCGATGCATAGTTATCAAGAGACATGACTAATTTTTCTGTCTTTGTCAGTCATTGCCTGATTTGGAAACATTTTGTTGTGTATTACTTTTTATATTAATAGAACATGTTTATTTGGTTTGATGGTTTTGTAAATACGAATATATTGTACAAGTTGTTTCTAGGTATTAATCAAAATCCTTCATTAGAAATGTTCTTTATCTTGACATATTCGTCAAAGGTAAAGCTTTTACTAAATACTGTTCAAAGGAAATGTCAGGAAATGTGTATTATTAATATATTTAATTGAAAATATAAAAGTTATCGTTCCTTGAATATAACATGAAAATTCTGGCACGTGTTGTGCAGAAGTCAGGTTTAACTTCACCACCCCTTTACATGGAGAATTGTCAATAAAAAGAATATGAATACGAAGTTTGTTTGTAAAGCTGGCTTATAAAGGGTGCAAACATATTCAATCTGTAATATCATTACAGATTACAATCTTATATACATATATGAATATATTTCATGTCCTTTTTTCTCAGTAAGAACATTGCAAAAATATGAAATTAACAAATCACAGTTCATATTTTGGTTACCCAGCTATTATTTTTTAAACTAATTGTCAGTATATTTTATTGTTATTAAGAATAAATATGCATTAAAATAAGTTATTCTTGGGTAGAATCGATAAGTAATAGCATTACTATTTTTAATTCGTCTATATCAGGGATGGCCAAGAGGTTGACCGCGATCTACCGGTCGACCGCGAGGGCGATTTAGGTAGCCCGCTAGAGTTAAATAAACTGAATAGACAAAATATGAAAAAATAACATTACTTATTTTAAAATGTATTCGCGCCAAGGACTGACTATAGGTACTACTCACACGCTTCGGTCGTAACGTGATATCGTTGCGTGCGTATGTGTGAGTCAGTCATGTAAACGCGACTCCCCGCTGTCTCTTTTCTTTTCATTTCGCATTGTTTTCTCACGGCTTGGTTTGGTAGCTAGCCAGTGCTAGCTTCGACTTGAGTGCGAACGGATTACAATTAATTTTTTGCGTCGCGATAATAAAAAATTAACGTAGGGACCTTGTGACTTAGTGTTTTTTAATTAGTATTATTAAATCAGAATGAGTGGGCCACCTACTTCGAGTGCAAAAAAAAGTAAGACTTACCATTATCACAGTGAGTGGGAAGAGGAATTTTTTTTCGTTATGGTCAAGGACAAATGTGTGTGTCTAATTTGCAACTCAAGTGTAGCATTACCGAAAAGGGCAAATGTTGAAAGGCATTTTAAAACTACACATTCCAAATACGCCACCGATTTTCCATTTGGCAGTGAAAACCGAAAGATAAAACTACGTGAATTAAAAAGCAGCTTAAGTGCACAACAATATTTTTTTTTACGAAACCAGACTCGAAATCAAAAGCTGCAACATTGGCGTCATTTGCTATTACAGAAATATTGATAAAACTAAAGAAACCTTTCGAAGATAGAGAAATGATCAAGGAAGCCATGCAGAGAGCTGGAGAAGCACTTTTTAATGACTTTAAAAACAAAAAAGAAATTATTTCAGCATTAAATGACATTTCACTGTCACGAAACACAGTAATGCGACGCAGTGAAGCCTTAAGTGAAAATTTGGAACAATTACTTAATGAAGAATTGCAGAAATGTTGTTTCTTGTCACTACAGTTTGATGAATCCACCGATGTAACCGACATTGCTGAATTGTGCGTTTTCGTGCGTCTAGTTTTTGAAGACATGACGACAAAAGAAGAGTTATTGACGATGATTCCATTGAAGGGGCAAACCAGAGGTGAAGATATCTACAGATCTTTTAAGAGTTTTGTAGAAAAAACTGAATTTCCGATTCACAAACTAGTTGCTATCACGACAGATGGAGCAGCCGCTATGCTGGGACAAAAAGTTGGATTTGTTTCATTGTGCAAAAATGATGACAACATTCCAAGTTTCACCAACTATCACTGCATCATACACCAGCAAGTTCTGTGCTCTAAAATTCTCGAATCAGATGTTATTATGAAAATTGCTTTTAAAATAGTTAATTCTATTCGAGCCAGAAGTTTGCAAAGGCGTCAATTTCGAGCTCTTCTTGAAGAGACTGAAGCCGAACACTCAGACCTTTTGCTACATACAGATGTTAGGTGGCTTAGCCGTGGTGTCTTTTTGAAAAGATTTCGCCAATTACTGCCAGAAATCAAGACATTCATACAATCAAAAGGAGAAATTGTACCTGAGCTTGAAGATGAAAAATGGCTTATGAAGCTGGCGTTTCTTTGCAACATAACAGAAAAACTCAATGAGTTGAACCTGAATCTTCAAGGGAAAGACAGAACCGTCATTGACATGATAACATTGATTAATACTTTTATAAGTCAAATTCAAGTGCAAGTATCTAAAAAATTATAAAAACATGGAAGAAGAATGTACGCACAATTTAAATCGGGAGTTTAAAACTTTCTGTAAACAGCTGGAGAATTTGCACCTGGAGTTCGAAAGAAGGTTCGCGGATTTTGCGCTCTCGAAGAAGTGCTAAGTTTCATGGTATTCCCAATGACATATATAGATTATGTCATTGGGTATTCCTTTTTAATGAAAATATTGACATTGACAGCTTGACCGTTAAAATCGGCAACTTAACCGATGCTGAATCTGTTGTGGTCGAAGAAGAAATAATTAAAATGAGAAGCGACATATTTTTGATCATCTGGTAGTACAGATTTTTGGAAACTGATTTGCAAAGAAAAGTTTTTATGCCTAAGAAAGGTAGCTTTATATTTGATTTCGTTTTTCGGTTCTACCTACCTTTGCGAATCAACATTTTCAACTATGAATGCAATAAAAACCAAAAATCGTTCCCGTTTAACAGACGCTCACTTAACTTCCTGTTTGCGCATCGCAGTTACTTCGTACACTCCCCAATATGATAAACTTGTGGAGAATATGCAGTGCCAAACATCCACCCAAAAACGTACAGCACAATGAAAGATGCGAATTTCGTATGTAATATTAATATAATATATAATATTTAATTAATAAATACTTACAAATTTATCACAAAAATGTTTTATTTCTCTCTTCTAAACCCTACCTTGCAGTCGACCGCAAGACATATTTTTGAACACAAGTAGACCTAACAGGTCAAAAGTTTGGCTACCCCTGGTCTATATTAACAAATAAATCAAATTTTAATAAAACTATTTGCATCTTTCTTTTTTTATTTCATCTTAATTTAAATTTACTATTTTTTTTTTATATTTCCCTACTGACAAATCCAAAATTCTATGTCATCTTCTCAAAATATATTTGACAATTCCAATAATTTAAATCGGCGTCACAACCTCAAGGCAAATGGAAATAAATTACTGACAAAGATAAGACATCACACGACAAAATCATTCCAACAAGTTTTAAAATATATGACTGTTTTTTGAGTATTCTGTATCTGTATCTCTGCCCCTACCTATTAATTTACTTTTACATTAAAATAAAAAGTTAATCGTACACTTAAATGGTAAGTGCTAACTAATTTAAAGAACATAAGTCATACTTTCCGTTTTTGTTTGTTACCTACTAACATACAAGCACTAATTATTATAATTCCTTTTTCGCTGTTGCTAGGTACACGCTTGAGTGTACGCAAATCAAAAAATTATTACACGCGAAACGTCATATTTCTGTGGTGGGAGGTGTTTGTGTGAATGCGTCTTGTTTGTTTGATGTCCGAACATTTTTGTGTTAGGACTCGTATAACCATACATAAATCAAAAATAGTGTCGAAATGAATAATTCTAATATTTCCTTATTTTGTTAAATCTTGATGTCTATGATTGTTTGTGATATAGTTTTGATGTTTATTTAGTTCTTCCTTTATAAGTTTAATACATTTTAAAAATAAATTGCTTATTTTTGTTTATTATAATTTAATGGTCGTAGAAAAAATAGTGTATGCAACTCACATTTATTAGCTTTATAGCTGTTGTTTACTCCCACGGTATGGAGTTTAGCGGCGCGCTGGCAATATAGAGACAGTCAGACGCCTCTCGAATATACCAGAACAAGCGGTAGGCACGTGACGTTGAGTCATAGAAATGGAAGTCTAGCACATTCCACACCTTCTTGAGTAGTCTGGTTACAGAGTTGGCTTGATATAAATATCGCGAGTGTGAAGACGGAAGTCAGTTGTATATAGACACTATAGACAGTTTACCATAGAGCATTGTAATGAAAAGTCAAAGTGTAATTAATAATTTAGAATTGTTAGTTAGTGTCTAAGTATTATATAAATTAAATAGTAAGTCATAAATAAATTGTAAATAGTGTGTTTAAAATAAATAAACTATAAAATTGTTGTCACACTATCATTATATATTCGTTGCATAATATACTATTTTAAAATTTGTAGATTTTTGTGAGTGGGTCGTAGAAAAAATATACAATATCACACTTAGACGATTAAGTTCTTCGTCTAGCTTCATGTCTAAACTTTCTATTTGTGCGATAGGGTCATTGTACCCACTCGTGTCTGAACAAAACTATATAATGCAGTGCTTTCTATGATGAAAGTTTTGCGTATATCGCTGTGATATAGCTGTATTCTACTATGTAGATTATATCCACTTCAAGAACATTTTGTTTACGCTACATACTATAGATAATTAAACCAATTATATTTTATCCAGAAACACGACATTCGATCAACTTTTTTTGTGGTAAATAGAAAAAAATAAACGAAGAAACCCTTTAAAAATATTCCTGTTGCATTCTATTTCAATTATTTTTTAAAGAAGTTCAAAACTTTATTACAAAGCGACTATACCGTAACAAGTAAGAAAATTTAAGTTAGAAGACGGCAACGTACCGAACATTGAAATGGGAGTAATTTAGAACACCTTATTATTTCTGAGGCGGTTTTAAATTTCACCAAAATAATGACGAAGCGCCATATTCTTACTTCAATGAAAATATCAGATTTTTATTATCCACCGACATGGAAGGAAGTAAAACGAAAATGAATGAGGATGTTTGATGGTATCAGGATATAGGATCCTTTGTCTGTCTTGTTTTTCTTTACTGATAAAAGTACTTAACGAACATAAAAAATATCTTAGTAAACAACGAAGTTTTACCAAATATTTTGTGCTCAAAATTATAATGTTAATATGATTTTAGGGAAAAGCTAATTAATTATGGATTTATTACGTTTAAAATTTGAATATTATGGTTTTAAGAGCAAAATTTCGACTATTTATAATCCTCTTAATTTCTATAATAAATAAAAAAATGTGTAATATCAGCTTTGTAACTGGCTTTTTCTGACACTTGTTAATGCAAAGAAGTTTCATTAACTACACTTGGGAAGGCACGAAATAGTTGTTTGATATAGGACAATCGAGTGAATTGACCAAAAAATAAAATAAATTAAAAAGAAAACACAGAATACAATTTGCATCAAAAGTAATTTTAAATAGATTTAAATTACCAGGTATATAACACTTTACATTTAATACAAAGTCCAGGGCATTGTAGTAGAATCCTCAAATAGTGACACAATAA
This sequence comes from Psylliodes chrysocephalus, assembly GCA_927349885.1. Lineage (NCBI taxonomy): Eukaryota > Metazoa > Arthropoda > Insecta > Coleoptera > Chrysomelidae > Psylliodes > Psylliodes chrysocephalus. The sequence goes on along the minus strand of OV651825.1, from coordinate 23,979,695 downwards.
ACCCTTAAGACTGAAGTGCCCTATGCCTCAGAAAATTATTTATGGTCCTTATTGAGCCGGATGAAAATCCTTTTCTATACTGAAAGAACTAATTTTGTATAAAAGAATACAGTTGGTAGCTCCCACTAATTCATATAACTTGATAGAAACTCTTTAATTATAACATAACTATATCTATATACCCACATTCTTAAGACTGAACCTCCTAAATTATTGTGCGATGTCTATTACTATTATTTACCTTAGCACTCGGGGGTGACTAACAGAGGAATGTTAGTTTGCACTAGCATCAGTACAATATACTACTGTGAGTGATATCTGGATTTTGTACCAGATTAGATTTTAATACCTTAGTTTCTGAGATATCAGAAGAAATTTTATATTTAAAAATTTAAATTTATCTTTACTAATAAATCCTTATATATAGAAACGTTTTTTCCTGACTTAGTGATCTGTCAGTTCAGACCAAAACTACTAAGTCTAGAAAACTAAAAATTGGAACATAGGTTAACTTTATAACGTAAACGTTTGCTAAAGGTGCGTACATAAAAGGCCAATAAATGGGTTTTTCGAAGAATTTTTGTTCTTTTTTTAGTTTAATATTGAGGTTTTTATAAGTTTTTCCTATTTTAGGTAATTTTATTTTTTTTAATACCCTTTTCAGGGTGATGTACCCTGATTACAATAGTAACCTACCTAGTATGGTTAATTTTGCAATTTTAAACCTCATATATGGACAAGTCCATAATATAAAGTGGGAAATATGATTTAGGCAAATCACGAAAACCTAAATGACGATACTGTACAATAAAATGCTATGGCTAATTAAATGATTAAGAAGGATTTGTTTATCTGATAGATAATGGGGCTGAGTTAAGTAGATCCGAAAGTTCAGTGGGAGTGACCAACTAGACTAGAGTATTTATGCATTATTCGTGCAGACAACCTACTTGAATATAGATAGTGATGAATTGGAGTAATTTTCCGGTCTATACGCGGCGTACTATTCTGTAATTGCTACTTTAGTACCCACAACTACTTCACGCCGAAGTGCTAAATATACCTATTTCAGTTAAGATGCCACAAAGCAACCCCATAATATAGCCTTCAATATTAAAACTCATTTACAGTACAACAACAAATATTAATAAACTATGCAAATACATATATGGTTTTTTTAAGCAAGAAAACACAGACTGTACTGGGCAGCGTAATAACGCGCAATCCTACTCCAATACGGCACCATCCGATACTATATTCAAGTAGGTTTTCTGCACAATTAACGCATAAAAACCCTAATGTAGTTGGTCAATGCCTGGGGGACGTATTGAAGTAGATTTTCTAATCACGCGACCGGGAGCAGTCTTAAGTTAGGTTGTGGGAGTTTTCTTTTCGATGTTCGAAATAGTGAGAGGCGGCATAAGCGACAAAGGGTTTGTAGAGTGTTTTGGAAGTATGTATTTGAGCGTTTTAGAGTAGGAGAGACGTATTGTTTCCTGAAGGTTTGGAATTGTGTGATATGTTTTTGAAAACTTCTCCGCTGGAAGTGCGAAAGGGAAGATATTGGCATCCTCGAGGTATACGTCTCTCGAGTGAAGTGAATTTATGGGCAAGACGAGTTGAAAGTTCCTGTAAGGAACTGCTCTGAACTAGGCAACGGTGGGGATAGAAGAATTGTAATTGTGAAATAAAAATGTTTCCCAAATCGTCTACATAAAGCCCCAAGGAGACTGGCTCGCTTTTATATCTAGTCGACAGACCGTTGGAGAGGACCAGTTGAGTGTACAATAAAATAACACTCCGAAAAGACCTGTTAAGCAAGTCTGACTCCCATGAGATTTACGTAGACGTGTTAAGCGATCTGAGTAGCTCTGTTTAAGTTCGGATAGTCAAAGATTATAGATTGTGTTTTTTTGTGGATTAAGCGATACCCTTTATCTGCTACACCAGCGAGAATACTGGTTTAGTAGATTTTAGGTTCGAGTACTTTGTTGGTCAGAATTTTTTGCTACAGGAAGCAGAATAGTATCGGGAGAAGATTTTGAGGATGAGTCATTTGGAGGTATAGGAGAAGGGCCACAACAAATCCGTGTAGTACCTTAGCAAGTCGGGTTAATGGATTTGATAGAGTGTGGCTTTTTAAACATCTAGAAGTACAGCTGCTAAGTTGTTTAGAGAGTTTACTGCAGTGACCGCAGTAGTGTGAAGAGAGGAGATTACGTCCTGTGTGGAGTGATGAGGTCTATAACCATATTAGGATTTGAGGGAATATGTTTCGTTTTTCACAAAAGTCATATATTCTGCACAGGAGTTCAAGGAGTTACACAGTACGGATATGAGAGAGATATGCCAGTTTGAATCTAGCAATTTGAAGTCCTTGCCTTGGTTGAGAATTAAAATGGTGTTAGCGAATTTCAAGGCAAGTGAAAAATAAGAGATAGGGAGACAGTCGTTTAGGTGTAGGGCGAGCAAGATGTTTTAGCATTCTTCTATGTAAAAAATGACAATTTTAACTTTATGAAAAAGTATTTGTTCTTTGAAGTTAGAAGCATATTTATTTGAATTAGAGCTAGTCAACATAAATAAATAATGATGTGGTGCAGAGTTTTTGGATTTTAATTGTTTTTTTAAAATTTGAAAATTGGAATTTTAGCAAGTTTTCATAATTAAACATTGAAATGTTTCACGGTATTTGGATTTTTAATTAGTAAGGGATAGAAATGGGAAGTAAAAGTTTGTAAAGAAGTATTGTTTTTGTTGTTAGAAACTCTATAAATGGTATTTTTTTAAATAAACACTAAGGAGTGAACGAGCTTTTAGTTATAGTTGGACCCGGTAGGTGGCGCTGTTGTCTGTGGCAAGACTACGTCTGCTCTTAGCTGCATATTTTTATGAAGTAAAGCATTTAAAAATATATACTAAAAAAATAAGCTATCAGTACAGGTATTTTTTGTATATTAATAAAATTATTAAAAATATATAAATAATAAATCTAAAATAAACTTTCTTGTGTATCCGCTTATGTGGCACAACAGTGGCACAACTCAAAAATACGATATTTGATGTAAGTACTGGTGATAATGTTAAAAACTATATTGTTTTTTGGCAGCTGTAATGGCAAATCTCTTAAATCTCATTTATTTCTACAAGATATGTTGTATTGTTTTTTTCTGGCGAATATCGACTACAATATCAACATTTCTCATCATATTATAGTACAATAAATTTGGAAACACTGCACAAGTGAACACAAATAGATCACTAAAACAATAGCACCAAAGTTCAGTCATCAACTGACATAACACCTCCTATTTCTGACTTGTCATCTCAATCTTGACGTACTGTAAATCAAACGTTTGGTGAAACACCTGCACCTTTGCCTTGCATATTAATTTTAAAAAAAATCTGAATTAAAATGTGATGGTTAAGAGAGATTGAAATTTTAAAAAAATAAAAATGATAGTCTAAAATTTTTAGCAAAAATCAATACATGATGAATATTTATTTTGAAAAAATCTGAAAAAACTTGAGGGTTAAGGGGCCGTTAAAGTATTTAAAAAAACGTCCTAGCCGAAATTGAAAAATAATATCAAACCGTCTAGCAAAAAGCAAGCTCCATTTGGGGAAAAGTTCCTTTGATATTGAAAAAATCTGATAAAAAATGGGGAGTTTAAGGGGGATTGAAATGTTAAAAAATCATAAATCAAAAACGGAAAGTGCTATCACCATGAAATTTTTAGCAAAAATATCTCTATAAGGAGATATGGCCTATTAATTCTGAAAATAATTTAAATAAAAATGAGGGGTTAAGGGGGTTGAAAATATTTAAAAACAAACAAATCAAAAACGAAAAGCAATATCATCATGAAATTTTTATAAAAATCAAGCTCTATAAGAAAAAAGGTCTATTAATTCTAAAAAAAAAATTAAATGAAAATGGGGGTCAAAAGTGGTTGAATATTTATCAAAATCCTAACTCAAAAATGAAAAATAATACCACAATATTTTTTTTTGCAAAAATCAAGCTCGTTTTCGTATTTCAAATGACAATTGTCATGAGTCTAGTTTGTAATTTCATTCACCCAATTGTTTTCATTGATCTAAATTTATTAATCTATTCAGCCAACAAACTTTTTTTGACGTTACCGTTCACCGAATTAAATCTCAATATCTTTTTTCTTCTCTTACTATCTAATGTTAAAACATTAATTACCAAATATTTTATCAACAATTATATCAACTTTTTCTTTATTTTTAATATTATTTTAGTACTATAATGTCCCACTTTTAACTTAATCACAATTTTATTGTTTCATTATCATATATAATTTTTTCAAATTGATAACCTTAAAATATTGACATTGATACATGACATATACTTTCTCATTTTCTATTCATTCTCATTCACACTGCCATCTTTTCGTATATGGTTTATAGTAAACTTGCTTTGATGATATCCAAGGAACTAGTATTTTCTTTGCCAGAAGAAATTTACGAAAACCGACAACATCACTTAACAGAAGATTTATGGGAATGATGCAATGAAGTTTCATACAAAAGATGCTCCCAGTATCTATGTCCTTAATAGTTGGTAATTTTCTTAACCTGCTATTATAAATAAACATTTCTTGTGGTACTTCCTACAAAGGTCATCCACTTATATCTAAAATTTTACTGCACATTCATCCTCTATATATCTAGAAGTTACACCTAGATACTATAATATCTGCAACCAGCATTTTTCATATTTTTCCTGTTTATCGGAAAATTTAAATTCGTCTCTAAAGATCCTAGCTTACATCTTCACCTTAAGTTTATATTTCCCCTTGGATCACCCACCGATGATCCCACTAATAACCAAGGTTTTGTACTACATTAAGTAAATTTAGGCTTCAACAATTTTAACTCCACACCATAGTGTCTGTTTTATTTTCGTCAATTTTTAATACATTTTTATAAATTTTGATACTTACTTCTACATCATATTTTTCCAATTAATTCTCATATTTTCTTCTTATTTATAAATTTCCTCTGTATTGTAGGCCTAATGATGACCTGATGACCGAAAATAAAAGCTTCACAATTTAAACTATTAAATTTATATGTGGTACATATTTTGTGTTTTTATTATTTTTTTGGATAAAATATATTGTTGGTTTTATATTTACTAAATATTATTTATTCAAAGAGAATACGGAAGTGTCTGTAAAAAATTTTTGAATACTAACATAACTTCACAAAATTAAAATAAAAAGTAATATTATTAATGAAAAATATTTATTTATATGTATGTTATTATTGTAATATTTAAGTCCATTTATTTGAAACCTTAAATTTTTGAGTTGTGCCACTGTTAATGAACATGAGCGTATGAGCGTTACTTTTAAACAAAATATCCAAGTAATTATTTTAAAATTTAGATTTGTTCATCTCTTTTTTCTTAACTGTTACTTAAAGAATTAGTTAATACTATTAATTTGATTTAGAAAACCATTTAGATACATACAGGGTGTCCCAATAGTGTGTGAAAGTTCGATATATTCTATATTATAGAAAATATCAAACAATGTTACTTAAAAAAGTTGTAGATAATATTAATCTGCACATTTCAAAATTATTTTCGATTATACAGAGTGATCCATAACTTCAAAATTGATCAACCCCATGTTTTTTTAAATGGACCACCCTGTATTTAATTAAAAATTTCAATTCCCCTGACTTTGCTCTTTAAGAAAATACCAACATGTATGAGGTTATACTGGGATTTTGGAAGTTTAAACCAACTTTATATGAAAATCGTACTAGGTTCAACCCTCTGTATATTTAAAAAGAAACATTCGAACAATAAAAATTTTTAATGAATCATTTTTAATGATAGTCTACTTTTTCCTAGCGCAATAGACGTGTATAGGGTGAGTCAAAACTCAGATACATGATCTTCTCAATTTTTTTAAATGTTATTTATTGTTTCGGCCTTTACTTGATGAAAATCCATTTTATCTTGAATGAGTAAAACCAAATTTGGTAGATTTTCACAAAACTTTTATTTTAAAAAATAAAAAATAAAAACACTACACATGACATGTTTCGAAGTACAACTTCTTTTTCAAATGTGACTAATTTATAATTCGGTATCCAATATATATGCGAAATAATTGAACAAAACAATAATAGTAATAAAAATTGTGTCTATTGACGAAACCGTTTTTGTGAAATGTTGATTCATCCCCAAAAAGTACACATTCAAAAAAATCATTTTCATTATTAATGCTCTCTATTGCCCATTCACAAAAAGCTATTCTTTTTTGAAAACCGTTTTCAAGAAGCTCCTGATGACGTTGGATATGGTATGGATGTACTTTATTTTTTAATAGTATCCTATTGACAGATGATTTACTTATTCCCGTTTCATTTTTCATGATGCGTGTACTGGTGTTTGGATTTTCGGTAACACTAAGTAGAATACTGAGTTCATTTTGTTCATTTAAAGTTCGTTTTTCTCTATAATTTTTTTGATATGCTACATTACCTGTACGTTTGAATCTTTTCAACAGATTTTCAAAAATTTCTTTATGAGGTTGTCGGCGATCAGGATATTTTTGCTTATAAATTCTAGTTGCCAACAAGCAATTTTCATCACTAGCTCCTAGCACTAAAATCATATCAGTTAATTCATTCGTTTCAAAATGATTTTTAAATTAGTCAAATCAATAAATTGAAATACTTGTGAACACTAAACGTAATTTTATTTTTTTATTTAAACAATTCGGAACTGTCAAATTATTCTTTTGACATGAATTTCAAAGCCCACTTGACCTAATGCACAAAAAATTGAAGTTCTGAAATATGAAATACAGGGTGTTACATTGAGAAAATCATGTATCTGAGTTTTGAGTCACACTGTACACGTCTATTACGCTAGGAAAAAGTTAGTATATTCCTATAAAAGTAGACTATCATTAAAATTGACTCATCAAAAAATTTTGATGTTCAATTGTTTCTTTTGAAATATACAGAGGGTTGAATATACAGAGGGTTGAACCTAGTACGATTTTCATATAAAATTGGTTTAAACTTCCAAAATACCCAGTATAACCTCATACATGTTGGTATTTTCTTGAAGGTCAAAGTCAAGGGAATTCAAATTTACAATTAAATACAGGGTGGTCCATTTAAAAAACATAGGTTTGATCAATTCTGAAGTTATGGATCACTCTGTATAATCGTAAATAATTTTGAAATTTGCAGATTAATATTATCTACAACTTTTGTTAATAACATTGTTTGATATTTTCTGTAATATCACACACTATTGGGACAGCCTGTATATAAAAAGCATTTTCAAATGGTAACCTGCGAAAAAAATATTAAAAATAGGAACGTCAATGCCAGTACAGAAAAAAGGTAGAGGTGGATGATGGCTTGATTTTTCATTCAAATTATAAAAAAATCGTTTCTTTTTTTTTTTTTGAAAATATTTAAGAGATCGATAAACAAACCGAGATTATTTTTATCAAATATTAGTTCGTGCAATATCTTCCAACTCTTTCGGACATTTATTTTATTATTGTTTCTGTTTTTAAGGTTTTACATCCAGATAAATTGAACATTAGCTTTGTGAATTGGGATTTATGTTCCTATAATAAATTTTCAAAATTCATGAGAACTCTCAGCTGTAGAACGTAGTCTATCTAACATCGCAATACACTGTATTGTTTTTATATTATACGTTTTATTAATGTGCTACAAAAGATACTTTAAAGAAATAATCATCTCCCTAAATTGAAAATGTACAGTTTCGATCATCAGAGTAGAAATGTATTCAAGCAACGTCAAATCCGATATTTAATTCGCTCACCCTCCCTTATAAATTATTACACCCACCATGGCCCTAAAGTCAAAACTAAAAGGGGCATTCTCCATGCCTACACACATCTACCGAAGAGGATTTATACCTAGAGCTCATCAAGAAGTGGGGCAAAAGGCCACCCTATATTGATTCAAAACTCCAACTCGTACGTAAAGTGTGCAAAATTTATGGGGCCGTATCTGGTCAATGAGGCGGCGCTACCTTCACCTCTACGGACGGACGCGTCGCGTCGCTCTGGCACGTCACTCACTATCACTGTCCCTCTTAAATATTTAGCTTTACGACTCGCCGGCATGATTTGGGAGTTTGTCCTTTTCGTGAAGGGTACAGGCTAGTAATCGTAAGATTAGCTTAAATTCATTTTGTTTTGGTGAAATATTCCTGATATAGTAACTTTGGAATCGTCTGATTTGTAATATTTTCACGATGGACAATTAATTATAAGTAATCAATGAATGCCTAAATATCAGCACACATATTCTAAACTTCTTTTTTTTATAAAACTCAATTAATTTCATCAATAACAAAACCGAAGGATAGGTGATTTAAATGAATTTTGCTACGATTGAAAGTAGGTTAATTCTGTTTACATTACATTAGTCTTGTGGTAGTTTTCAATTGTTTGTTTTTGTACTATATCCAAGTTACAGAAAAGTAAATACACGCAGACAGAACGTGACTGTGCTAGTAAACAGGGTCGCACTAAGGGATTTATCAATAAAATATTTAGGTTCTCACGTCCAGCAAAATATTAATACCGTAATATTTTGGAGGCGACTTTGATAGTAGCCGCCACCCAAAGATAAAACTGTTGTAGCTGGGTAGCTATTCACTTTTAAATTATGTTCGACATTGCAATCGGCAGTTGCACTTGTGAACGAGCAGTGGTTAATGCGAGATGATTATATTTAAAAGATTTCAATAGAAAATTAATCGAAAATCAGACATCACCTTATTCTAGATTTTGTTAAGTGGTTATAACTTTGAATTCACTGAGGTAAGTTTTATTTTTACACAATTTTTTAATTAGGCATAAATTTGGATGATTTATCCCTAAATGCATGTTTATAGAAAAATGGTAGGTATAGGAAAATCGTAATAACACACCGAGGGGTCACTTTGATCATAAGGACGGGGCTACTTTGTCGCCCTTTGGTTGATTTTTTAGTTTTTTCTATAATTTAGACTAACTTATATATTGTCTTTTTGTTTCAGATGGTGCAAACTTATATAAAGGTACTTGGATCTCGTAATTACAAAAATTACACAGACGAGCAACTTCATGAGGCACTTGAAAAAATTGCCGATGGGCGGCTGTCAATAAGGGCTGCGGTTTTTTAATATAAAATACCATTTGGAACACTACATAACAAATTTCATAGCAGACATTCACGCGATGCGTGTGGGCAACCTATATTTTCTACTACTGAAGAAAGTGCCCTTATAAATGATGCTGTTAAGTGTGCCTATTGGGGGTTCCCATTTACTCTACACTTAAGAACGCTTGTAAAAGCGTATTTAGACAAATGCGGACAAGCTGTAATCAAATTTAAAAATAACATTCCAGGCCAGGATTGGGCCCTTAGTCTTTTAAAACGACACAAAACAGAAGTTGCTCAACGCCTAGCTAGTAACATAAACAAGAGCCGTGCTGCGGTTTCCAAAGAAACGTTAGAGATTTATTTTGCGAACTTGCAGCAAACATTAGAGGGGGTAACGCCTAAAAGATACTTTTAATTATGATGAAACCAACGTCGGCGATGGCCCGGGAAAAACCCGGGCTATATATCGAAGGGGTACCAAATATCTGGAAAAAGTTTTAAATCATTCTAAAAGCAACACTACCATCATGGTTTGTGGATCTGTGGATGGTACCCTATTGCCTCCTTATGTAATATATAAGAGTGAGCACTTATACAATACCTGGAAGAAAGAAGGCATTAAAAGTTACCCATGTTGTGACAAGCCATGTTGTGTAACTAAATGCAGATTTAATAGGACATCCCATGGATAGATAGACACAAAAACATTCCAGGATTGGTTTGAAACTAGCTTCTTACCACATGCTCGAAGATTAGAGGAAAGAAAGGTACTAATTGGTGACAATTCAGCATCGCATTTTAGCGAATCTATTATTCGTTTATATGAAGAGAATTACATTTCCTTCGTTTGTCTCGTGCCATCCGTTAGACGTGACATTTTTTATGCCACTGAAAGTAGCCTGGCGTTCCATACTGACGGACTACAAACTAAAAAATAGAGCATGTGGTATCCAAAAGGAGATTTTCCGTTCGCCTTTAAAGCGTTCCCTACAGAAAATGTACGAAGCTACGCCACAAACTAGTATTAAACCAGGAGACCAAGAAGAATCTGCAATAAAACGAAATTTAATTAAAGGTTTTTACGCGAGTGGAATACACCCATTTAATCCCAGGAAAGTCCTCGACAAAATTCCGGAAACGTCAGAGAACGATAACAATCCGCGGCCCATTGTTGAAGATGCTCTCTCAAAATTATTACGTGCAAATCGTTTTGGTGGCCAAAGCAGTCAAAAAATGCAACGAAAAAGAAAACGAATCAATATAGAGCCAGGAAAAAGTGTTGCAACCGTTGACAGCAGCAGTTCAGATGAAGCTTTAGACATGTCGGAGTCGGATAATACTTTTGTCGATGATTCAGCTATAGAGGAAGTATAATATACGCATCCCGATCCACAACTTGTGTTACCAAAATGTTTTGTTTTGGTTCATTTCCTTGAGGGAAAACGACGTTCCATACAAATATGTCTGTAAAATTCAGTCACAATTTTCAGAAACTGAATATACAGTGGTTGGCTATAAGTCGACAAACCAAGAAAAAACAGTATTTAAGCTTATGCCAAAGGATATATCGACAGTGTCATTGTGAGATATTTCTGCCATATTGCCCCGACCAGCAAATGTTGATGGAATCGCTGAGATAAAATTTGAGAAGAAAGTTGATGTGCAGGAACTTTTAAAATGAAGAATATTAATAGCCAAATAATAATATTTTACACAGTTTCTAATTTTAAGAAAGTTAGTTATTAGTTCTTATCATGTGATTCTTTGATTTAGGTATTTATTTTTGTATGAAGGTACTTTTTTGTTTGTGTGTAAGTAAATTTGACTTACCAAAAAAACTACAACGTCAATTTGCAAACGGGGCGATTATGATCACTTTGAACATCTTGTGTGCGTTTTAAACATATTTTTAGGGGGGTATCAAAGACGCCCCATTTCGCGTATAAAGTTGATCAGCATGTTTTTATTTTATTTACTCTGTCTTTTTAAAAATATTTATTTTTTAAGTAAATGTTCACACTTTATCAATACAAGCCCTTTATTAGCTATTTGTTTAGATTAAGCTCGGTAAAAAACAAACATTATATTTAGAAAATTATATTTAAAATTATTAAAGTCACCCCAATTTACGGTAGTATATTATGCAGCAATCATGTAATAACCATTACATGAGAGTTGCATACGCTATTTTTTTCACACCCGATAAATAATCAAGTACTATAAATATTATATTTATATTTGTATTGATATAGTCTTTCGTACACTTTTTTAGATTTTTGGGGCAAAATATTTTGTACTGCATTTTCTGCTTTCTCCGATATGTGTAGAGGAGTCGATGGTAAGTCTTCTATATCGCTGATATCAGACATTTTGATAATATAATTATCGAAGTTTAGATATCTACGAAAATTTAATACGTACTGAATTTAAGTGTAAAGGTTAAAGGAAAGGTCCTTTATTTATCACAAGTCAATTTAATTGGCGACCGGTTTCGAAGTTGTCACTTCATCATCAGGCACACCTAAATGGAATGTCAAGGAGTCAGTTGTAATAAAAACAATTATAGAAGCATAAACGGACTTTAACATATACAAAATAACAGAAAAAACACAAAAGAAAGTTAAACAATAACCTTGACTCACCTTGACTAATTTCATAAAGGAAGCGCTACAAAAAGTTTAACAGAACGAGTTAAAAAAGTCATGTGTAATAGGTATTTTTTAAAAAAAAATTTAATGTAGGTTAGGTTAAACCACCAGATGTCTTTTTGAATAAAATAATTAATTAAAACACATTTAAGACAATTATTAACTAAACAACACAAAATAGTTTTACAAGCACAAACAGTTTAAACATTTTTAAGGATATAATGTTAATTACTGAAAGTAAAAAAGTAAAAATTATCAGACTGTCAAGATATCTATCTAGATTTTTAACGAATCAATGCAGTAAATTGTAAATTTTAAATTAGCGGATAAATAGTGTACTAACGGAGGTGTTATTTACTGAGAATGAGAAAGCAAAAAAATATTTTATACTAACAAGAAAATTAGAACACTAAACAAGAAAATATGAAAATTCATATGTAAAAGGGAAATTTGAAGCAGATAATCAAAAAGAAAATTACTGTTACAGGAAACGGAAACTAGGTTGACAGTACGAATGTCAAAAAAGAAAAGTCAAATTTTGGCGTATGACAACCACGTGGGAGAATTTGAATAAGCTAAAAAATTTAATAAGATGCGAATGGGCAAAAATTAATGGAAAGAAAATCTAAATTGGGAGAGTTAATTGTGGTAAGTAACTGATTGAAGATCAAATGAGTGGGGGTAAAAGTCTGAAAATAATTTAAATAAGCGCAGAGAACGTTGGGGTACTAATAAATTGAATTTGTGCATTCAGAGAGCAGGAGGGGCCAGATTTAATATTTTTTAAAATTTCCAGGTTCTCAAAGTTATTCAGAAGGAATTTATTAGAAGTCATATGCAAAATGTCGAAGCCAATGCTAGAATCAAAATCGTGACCAGTGTCTAACAAATGAGCAGCAAAGTGAGAAAAACCAGTAGTGTTAGTGTTAAGACAGCGTGTGTGCTCTTTCAGGCGTATTTTAAAATTACGAAAGGTCCTTCCCACATATGAGCATGGATAGTTTAAACAAGTTAGTTTGTAAACACCAGACTGATCCATAGGATCAATCTTATCCTTATTCCTAACAAACAGGCTACTGATCGAGTTGGACGTTCTAAAGCTAATTCTGAAGGAATCTTTGAACAAGTTGGCTATACGATATGAGAATTTTCCAATAAAAGTAAGTGAAACATACTTGTAGCGCTTCCTTTATGAAATTAGTCAAGGTGAGTCAAGGTTATTGTTTAACTTTCTTTTGTGGTTTTTCTGTTATTTTGTATATGTTAAAGTCCGTTCATGCTTCTATAATTGTTTTTATTACAACTGACTCCTTGACATTCCATTTAGGTGTGCCTGATGATGAAGTGACAACTTCGAAACCGGTCGCCAATTAAATTGACTTGTGAGAAATAAAGGACCTTTTCTTTAACCTTTACACTTAATCCCTACTACTCACATATGGCTACCCTCACTCCAAAACGTACTGAATTTGACAACTAAAATAATCTAGGACAAACGTCAAATGCACAGCATGCTTGATTAAAAAATTATGGATTTCTATTGATTAAAAATCTGTATCGTTATGAAAAAATCTGTATCATAATGGGTATCATTATGAAACGCATTGTGGGCATATAAGTGCATTATTATAATACGGGTGTAAAAGAAAATATTTATCTCTAATAGAAAATCTTCAAATCTATTAAATATAAATATTAGGTGATTCACGTGTAACTGCGATTTTTACATTTTAAATTTTTCTAAAATTAAAAATGTTTTAAAACGCATGTTTTACGCGTTTTTATTTTCTATTTATGCGCAGAAACGAGCCTGTAAAGTGGTTCTACTACAGCTACAACACAACGAAAACTGAGAGAAAATTTCAAAATTTTAATGCTACGGTACTGACACGTAAATGATTATTTTTTTTACCAATTGAAAGATTGGTATAAAATTTCAATAAAATTTAATGCAATATGCATTCGATTGTAGTTGTAAGAGGTACATTTTAAATTAAAAAATTAATTTTGATAGAAATTTATATGTTTAATTTGAAAAATGAGAATCGGACATGCCATGGTACTGATATTTCGAGTATATTTATTTATTTATATGCAGCTTAAAAAAAATTTGTGAAGGTTTATGATTTAATTCATAACGTCGGTTGTAAAATACCTCTAAATTTATATTAATAATAACTTTTTGATGAGGAAAACTTATGCTTAACGATAAATAAAATACTGGACATAAAAAATTACAGTTATCCAAGAATCACTCATCTATCTTAAAAAAAAGTTACTTTCTACGAGTATTTACTAAAAAAAAACCCTTATTCTTAAATAAATACTGTGACTTTATATTACGTCCCAGAACAAACCAGTTTAATTGAAATTGAAGTAAATTATAATTTTTCTTACAACCCACTGGAATAGCGTGACTTTGTAGCCTGATAAAAAAATGACATTGAGAATATAAAAACTTGACAAATCATCAAATATTTCAATTTTCATTAAAGTGAGTACCTTTTACAATTTTTTGTAATAACATTTTTTCTGAATTTCAGATACCTTGGCTATTTTTCCGTCATTACAATTAAAAATATTTAAAAATAATGCCAGAATGACGAATTACTTTTTATATGGAGTGAAAATAAAGTGTGGAAATGCCTTATTTTCTCCAAAATTGGTTCTCAGAAATGTACAGAATGCAACACCCTGTATAAGGTTAATCAAATAGATTCTACTCTTCAAGCAGAGTTAAACAATAAAATAAAAAATTAATAATTATTAAATATTAAACTGGTTTGAAAAAATTATGAAGGCAATCTTGGGGAGACGTACGGGGCTTTCTCATCGGGTGGAATGGGGCTTGTTTAATAATTTTGGAAATTTATTTATGAATAATACAGTTCAAAATGAGAAGACCGAATTGAAAAATCTTATTTCTCATATAGGGACCGGCATTTTTTAATTGTGAATTACGTATATTATTTTTTAAATATGTTTTTAGTGTACAATTATTTAACACCTAGATTTATTTCAGTTAAAGTGCCCACGGGTGATCACCCGGTCCCAACGCGGTCCGGTAATGTTGTTGCGGAGTGACCCACCGGTGGGCATGCGGTATTTAACGTGTTAAAAATGTTTTTTATTCATTCAATTGCCATGACTTAGCTGGGAATAGACCAATAGGAACTAGCGACACAACGTTATCAGTTAGACGGTATACGAGAAGTAATATACGTTCGTTTGTGTCCTTTTAAACTTCTAAAATATGGTTAAATAAATATCTTTCAAATATAGAATATCAAATGTTTTTAAAAGTATTATTTATGTTTAAACTTTCACCATATTTATAGTTAAATTGTTTTAAAAAACATCAGTAACAGCAAAGTTGAGTCTAAGGTCGTCTGCAAATAGTAAAAACTTACAGTTAACAAATACTTTGACAATATCATTGATAAATATATTAAATAACAAAGGACCTAAATGGCTTCCTTATTTTTACTACTTGCGACCTATTTGTTAAATATGATGACAACTATTCCAACAATTTTCTATGGAATCCAACTGCTCGTAGTTTATTACATAGAATTACATGATTGATACTGTCGAATGCCTCGGAAAAATCAGTATATACTCCAACAACTTGATGTTTAGTTCCTAAGGTATCTAATACGTCCTGTATAAAAGAAGCAAATTAGTAGATGTTGATCTTTTTTGGCAGAACCCGTGTTGCTGAGAAATGATAATTTGTGCTACTTTACTATTAATTTTGTTGTAAATAATATGCTCAAATAATTTAGGTATTGATGCTCATAGGTCTATAATTTTATATACTATTCTTGGCGCCACTTTTATGCAATGGTGTGATAAGGCTACATTTCCAAGATGACGGATAGACGCAAGTTTGTAGCCATATATTAAAAAGTTCATAGATTGGTTTCGCCAAGGAAAATCTACATTTTTTCAGCAGTCTGGGAGGGACATTGTCTGGTCCTTGAGATTTTCTGAGATCAAGAGTTCTCAATTTTTCCAAGACATTGATTAATGTTATATCACAATCGTTAGTAGATATTGTTTTTGAGTACATAAAAGTAGATATATTTTAAGCATTACTACTAGATACATAAGTAGATTAAAAATAATCTGCAAATAAATCAGCAATACCTTCGACAAAATCGCTTGAAATATCGTTGAGATGCATTAGTTGTGGAATCGCGTGGTCTTTCCTCTTTGAGTTAACAAAATTCCAAAATTTCTTTATATTAATATTATTAGAGTTTTCTGTAGAGTGAATATAAGCATTATAACACGTTCTTGAGACAACTTTGCACCTAGACCTAATACTAGAAAAAAAAAATGTAGTCATTCCAATTATTGGTAGCCTTGTTCTTTGCATGAGCTACTTCTTTAGAAATAATTAGTTGTTTGAGTTCCAGACTATACCATTTAGGAAACTTACAGTGTTTAATTCTTAAGGTATATTTACATCTGATATGTATTGCATGATATTTATGTCTGACAGTTGTTTAGTCCAGTGTAAACGCACACAAATTTCTCTCAGACATTTATTTTTAAGTGTTTACACTGGACTAAACAGCTGTCAGACATAAATATCATGCAATAAATGTCAGATGTAAACGTACCTTTACTTTAGGTACAAACAGATCGATGCTAGTGTATACTATTTCATAAAAGTGGCTTACAATTAAATGTATGTCCAAAGAATGATTAAATAATATATTCCAATTTATATTAGTCAAGAAGTAGTTTAGTCCATTATAGTTACCTTTACTGAAATAATAACTTAGAAAATCCTTTTCTAAAGAGGCAATATCTTCAAAAATTGTTGAACTAATTACTAAAGCTGGGTGATGCAAATCACAAGGAACAATATATCACGAGCTATCTCAACAGATGTATCTCTGATTTTAGTAAAAACTAAATATAACATTACATTCTGACAATTTTCAATCCTGTTCACTTGATACAAATTATGAAAAGCAAATATGTCCCAAATTGTCTTGGCACTATTGTAATTGGAATTACTGTTTATTATAGAAACTCCCAAATCATCATTTTCCCACTTAATTTTTTAGCAAGTTATAGTCTTCTACCAGTATAATATTTTTTTCAATGTTTTCTGCAACTATTCTATCAATATTAGCAAAGTGATTCTCATAAAGTTCTATTGAAGATGATTTAGGAATGTAGACACCACCTATTATTATATGTGTACAACTAATTATGATTTTTACAAATAAATCTTCAACATTAGTGGTTTGTGAGATAATTTTACTTGATGATATGGATTTATGAACACAAATCATTACCCCACCTCTTTGTGACTTTGTACTTGTTAAAAATGAACGATCCTTTCTATATATATGGTAGTTTAAGAGACCTAATTCGCTATCTCCTATATCAGGGTACAATCCCGACTGGTGATGCCGCGAGACAAGACGAGAAGAGAGAGTGGCCTCTCTCGTTTCGTCTCGTAGGGCGAGAGAAAATTGTTCTCTTGTCTCGACGAGAAGGCGCTTCTCTCGCTCAAGAAAGCCTTTCTCTCATCTTGTCTCGTCTCGTCTCGTTTCTCTCGTGATAAAAAATATCAAATTTAAATTTGAAAAAGACGAAACATGAAAAAAAGGTACAATTTGTAAGACAAAACAAAGAATTTTTCGAGTAATTTGCGCATTAGTAACCAAATTTGGCAATAAGAAACACATGCCTCTCTGTCTCTCTGTCTGCCCGTCTGACACAGTTGGTTTACAATTAAAATTTGAAGAAATAAGTGACCCATATTAGACGTTAACTAAAAACGAAAATACTTTTTCTTGTAAGTCAGCTGTAACCTACCGCACCCAGGTACCTCAATAATTTATTAATTCCATTTATTAAATATAATATTGCATTCTTATTAAATTCAAAATCCTTTATTTAACGAAAAATCTCCCAGATAATTAAATCTTTTTTACGACACCTAATAAATAATAGCTATAACCACGTCCGTAAAATATCCAAATTTCGTGCACGTGGCTGAAAACCTAGAGAAAGAAAACACCATAAAACCATATTTCTTTTCACGAAGCAATTATCATTAACACACTTAACTCGCTTATCTTGCTAGTTTCTATGTTAAGACCGATTTCGACAATATTTCGATACACAAAGCTTTCAAGGCACATAATAAATAAGCCACCCCCTGCACCCACATTATTTCTATGAGAACTATAAACATAGAGACGTCACAAAGCCATTAAAATTTTAGTATAAGAAGTTAGACCCATATGAGCTCGGGAGGATTCATTTTTAATTATTTAAGGTGCATGCATGTCATTTATTTTTAATTATTTGATGGGCATGCATTCAATTTTATTATTTGATGTGCAAGCATTCATTTATTATTTGTATCCAGTTATATTTCAAGTTCAGTAGTCAGTTCCTTTCCTAAAACGCTCTTCCTAAACGACGTCTATCCTACAATACCTCCTATCCCCGAAGGTGTCAACGTCTCGACGCCTAACGTCCTACCGTCCTACGTCTCAAACGCTGTCACATTCCTCACCATCTAAGTATTTCTTACTGTACACTCATTTAGACCCTCAACGTCCCACGCCTTATTTCCGACGTTTGCCGTCCCTAAATATGTCCTTCATAATATCACGTCCTTCACCACCTATATAATTCTACCGTATATCTGTCCCAATACAATACCGTATTAAATACCCTCCTTTCCACCACGACGCTAGGCACCTCAACGCTCAATGCTGCGACGTACCCAAATCGACGCCTTCACAACGCTAAATGAAATTAGTACAAAATCTAATGTCTGTATTTTCAGTGGTGAGTCAAAAGATTTATGTACCTTTCTTTAAGATACCACCGGGGTTTCGTTTAAGGGTAGGCTTGACATTTCCTCTAAAATGTTATCAATAAACCACATGGCCTTCAGGTCATATACCCCGAAAGACAGGATAGACATCTGTTTTTGATGGGTGAAATTGTGAGTGTTTTAATAGAAATTATAAAAATCAATATTAAGAAATATACAGGGTTGTATTAAGTTATTAAATTTTAAGATATACAGGGAAGAAAAACTTGTGAGGTAAATAATAACATTTCAGAGAGTAAAAACAACGAACTAAATTAAATGAAGGGGGAAAGTGGGCGGCCTGTCACATAGCCAACTGAGGGAAGAGGTTAAATTGGAAGTTAGAATTTTTCTAATGCAATCCTGCGAAGTCAAATGAAAGACATAAAATAAAAACGATGTGAAATTACAGAAACCTTGATATTTTTGTTATAATGAGATGCACTTTACTTGAGACGTAAAATAAATAGCGTTACTATTTTTAAATTTTCTAATAAAAAGTAAAGTCATGTAACTTGAGAGATATTTTGATTATAATTACGTCCAAGCAAACAGTTTTATTTTTTTTGTTTTTACAACAATTACATTCTTGATAATCCTCGTGTGCCGCAATAATCCTAGAAATGTTAGATAATGTTAGAAGAGTATTTTTTATTCAGATTTTTATTGCCAAGAAGTTATGAAAAATTTAATACGTCAAGTGGTTTTTAAATCACTTTTGATGTTCTTAATTCATTTATTTTAGTGTTAATACGAAAGTTATCAAGGATGTTACTTATTAGTAAAGGCCCAGAACATGTCTATAAGAACAAAGTACCAGCTACAAAAAATTGCCATCCCTCTAACAGTAAAAAATTACTTAAATTTATAAAAGATACTGACATTTACTCTGTACTAGCCAAAATGTTAATTATCCATTGTATACTATTGTAAAAAGGAGCCAGCTTACTGATTGTGCAAAAAAACAAAAATAAATCTACTAGAGATGTTCTTCATCTCTATTTAATAAAAGTACACCGGTTCTTCAAGACACAGCAGCAATTTCTGACATTGTCCGCTTCGGGAAAGTAAAAATAAGCCTACTATAAGTTCGAAGGTGTATGACCTAAAAACCCTTCTTCAGGAATATTCAGAAACTGCTGAAATTTTAAGTTATAGATGGTTTTACTTTAAAATCTTTTGGCTCTTTTATCAAACTGATTATTTAGAATAACTTGTATAGTGGCTAACTATTAACTCTGAACTGGTATTGTTGGGTCAATTTTGACCCAGAGCATTTTTAAACCGTTATACAGTTAAGGATTACTAAGCCAAGTCTAAAGTAATATATAATTTACAGTACTGAGAGTCGTATGTTTATATTATTGGTTACCCCCTAGGGATATGAATTTTTGACATTCTCCTATATTTAGGGTGTTCCTAAATATTATGTCATAATGCAAGGAGGTAATTCCACAATTTATGACTAAAAGTTTATATATACTTCTATACATTTCTAAATTCATGCGACAAAATTCAGGAGGTGATTGTTCGTATGAAATTAACATGGGTTTTTCCTATAAAAAAAATTCCTTAGCCCACCCTTTTCCCCAGATAATACCCTTAAAAGGTGGTAACTAAAATTGAGTTTTAATTTTTTTTTTATATTTCAGTAAAGTTAGAAACTTGAAATTCTGTAATTTTCGTGTACTCACAAAGCACTAACTACGGCTATTTTTTCAATATTCATGTTACATTATAGGGGGGTGAAATTAATTTTTATTTCATAAAACTTCATTTCGAAAAAAAGTTTTAATATGAAATAAAGTAAGGGTTGCTATTTTTAAAAATTTGGAAACCCTGTATCTTAAAAACAAAGCAATTTTGGACACATGTTTATATGAACTTTAAGTCATAATATGAGCCAAGGAATTTCCTCCTTCAATTATGACATCATGTTTAGGAATACCTTGTATAGAAGTCGCCCCTTGAGACGTAGGTAGTCCAATTTTTATTGTTAAAAGCCCAAATCGTAACACATTTATTTAAAAACACGTCTTACCGTGACAATAATAAGAAAAACTATTTTTAAATTTGTCAAAAGTTTACTAAAAAGTAATTTAGAGAAAGTTTACAAACAAATATTCCACCAAAGCTATTCCTGCATCCGACAGTTCAGTATTTTACTTCTTAACAATGTTACCCGGAATTGATATAACAAAAAGTACATAAAAGAGAGAAATCACGAGAAGCTGGAGATCGTTTGCCTTGCTCCGCACCCTCTGGCGTCTAAATAATCAGTCAAATTTAACTCTTAATGATAAAACGGGGCCTTTACGTTTTCGACAAACTTTCGACTTCTTTGCCGATGTCGTGCCTAAAGCAACTTCCGACCGTATCTTCCGGAGTATTACCAAAAAAAGGTCTATGCTGGATCAACATCAGGGACGGAGTTGTTTTCGTATTAGTTCTCTAATCCTTTCTTTTAGTTAAAAACATTCTGTATAAAACAAATGTTATGTTATGTTGAGAATGGGATGTTAATCTTAAAACATAAAGTAGTAATGAAGGACTGTGTGCCATATTTCCAATAGGATACGTACGTGACAGAGTCGGCCATTCTGGATAACCATTTATGACTCATTAATTGTTTATGTGTCCTTTGAAAGTTGGTTTTTGGTATTATATTTTGCAAGTTATTAGTTATTAAACCATTTTTAGTCGATAATATAATAGTTAATATACAAGTTGTTATTTTAGTTCAATAATACATAAATTTAGTCAACTCTTTTTTGATTAGCACGTTCATCGTATGGACACAATGGAAAGTCATCAAATCTTCAATGAGAATAATGCCAGATCTCAAAAAAAAAAAATAGTTTTGAAAAGTTTTGGAAATAAAAAAATTGTTGAACTTCTATTTAGGAAAACTTTACGCAAGACTGTATCCAAGACATTCACCAAAATCTTTTACAATTACACTACATTTTATTTTTAATAATCTAATATCATCAAACAAAATAATTGAATAGGTAGAAATTTGATACTTAGGTATATCATTAAAAATAATTTTGTTAAATTGTAAAAATCTTGAAATATAATTATCCACTTTTTAAAAGACTCTGTTATACGGAATTGTTATTCTAATAAAATTATTTTACACTTTTAAACAATATAAATACGATACACCACTGTTAAATACTAAGGTCAAGTAGCCATCTTGGATAACCATCCCGGTCAACTGACCTTGACGTAAACATTCTTACTACTGCTATAAAACAATTAAAAGTTACTATTATGTTTTGCCCTATTGTCCATTGATTAAAAATTTACGAGGGTTTTTAGTTTTTTTTTATAAAATTAATCAAAAATATGACATTGGGTGATTAATAATTCAAAGTAATTTTAATAACTTACCACATATTTAAAAAAAGCTGAGGTTGGCACTTACCTGTAACAAAAAAATATAGATATAATTGATAAAAGAAACATTTAATTTGTTTATACAGGGTGATACATTAAGGGTGGCGACCGGCCGAATCTAAGAATATCTTGAAGTAGAATTTTTATTGAAACAAACGCAAGAACAGGTCAATTTTTATTTTAATATCCTTAACTGTCATATGTCAATTTGTCAATTCGTTAATTCGTTAATTCGTCAATTCACTAATTCGTTAATTTGTTAATTCGTTAATTCGTTAATTCGTTAATTCGTTAATTCGTTAATTCGTTAATTCGTTAATTCGTTAATTCGTTAATTCGTTAATTCGTTAATTCGTTAATTCGTTAATTCGTTAATTCGTTAATTCGTTAATTCGTTAATTCGTTAATTCGTTAATTCGTTAATTCGTTAATTCGTTAATTCGTTAATTCGTTAATTCGTTAATTCGTTAATTCGTTAATTCGTTAATTCGTTAATTCGTTAATTCGTTAATTCGTTAATTCGTTAATTCGTTAATTCGTTAATTCGTTAATTCGTTAATTCGTTAATTCGTTAATTCGTTAATTCGTTAATTCGTTAATTCGTTAATTCGTTAATTCGTTAATTCGTTAATTCGTTAATTCGTTAATTCGTTAATTCGTTAATTCGTTAATTCGTTAATTCGTTAATTCGTTAATTCGTTAATTCGTTAATTCGTTAATTCGTTAATTCGTTAATTCGTTAATTCGTTAATTCGTTAATTCGTTAATTCGTTAATTCGTTAATTCGTTAATTCGTTAATTCGTTAATTCGTTAATTCGTTAATTCGTTAATTCGTTAATTCGTTAATTCGTTAATTCGTTAATTCGTTAATTCGTTAATTCGTTAATTCGTTAATTCGTTAATTCGTTAATTCGTTAATTCGTTAATTCGTTAATTCGTTAATTCGTTAATTCGTTAATTCGTTAATTCGTTAATTCGTTAATTCGTTAATTCGTTAATTCGTTAATTCGTTAATTCGTTAATTCGTTAATTCGTTAATTCGTTAATTCGTTAATTCGTTAATTCGTTAATTCGTTAATTCGTTAATTCGTTAATTCGTTAATTCGTTAATTCGTTAATTCGTTAATTCGTTAATTCGTTAATTCGTTAATTCGTTAATTCGTTAATTCGTTAATTCGTTAATTCGTTAATTCGTTAATTCGTTAATTCGTTAATTCGTTAATTCGTTAATTCGTTAATTCGTTAATTCGTTAATTCGTTAATTCGTTAATTCGTTAATTCGTTAATTCGTTAATTCGTTAATTCGTTAATTCGTTAATTCGTTAATTCGTTAATTCGGTAATTCGGTAATTCGTAATTCGTTAATTCGTTAATTCGTTAATTCGTTAATTCGTTAATTCGTTAATTCGTTAATTCGTTAATTCGTTAATTCGTTAATTCGTTAATTCGTTAATTCGTTAATTCGTTAATTCGTTAATTCGTTAATTCGTTAATTCGTTAATTCGTTAATTCGTTAATTCGTTAATTCGTTAATTCGTTAATTCGTTAATTCGTTAATTCGTTAATTCGTTAATTCGTTAATTCGTTAATTCGTTAATTCGTTAATTCGTTAATTCGTTAATTCGTTAATTCGTTAATTCGTTAATTCGTTAATTCGTTAATTCGTTAATTCGTTAATTCGTTAATTCGTTAATTCGTTAATTCGTTAATTCGTTAATTCGTTAATTCGTTAATTCGTTAATTCGTTAATTCGTTAATTCGTTAATTCGTTAATTCGTTAATTCGTTAATTCGTTAATTCGTTAATTCGTTAATTCGTTAATTCGTTAATTCGTTAATTCGTTAATTCGTTAATTCGTTAATTCGTTAATTCGTTAATTCGTTAATTCGTTAATTCGTTAATTCGTTAATTCGTTAATTCGTTAATTCGTTAATTCGTTAATTCGTTAATTCGTTAATTCGTTAATTCGTTAATTCGTTAATTCGTTAATTCGTTAATTCGTTAATTCGTTAATTCGTTAATTCGTTAATTCGTTAATTCGTTAATTCGTTAATTCGTTAATTCGTTAATTCGTTAATTCGTTAATTCGTTAATTCGTTAATTCGTTAATTCGTTAATTCGTTAATTCGTTAATTCGTTAATTCGTTAATTCGTTAATTCGTTAATTCGTTAATTCGTTAATTCGTTAATTCGTTAATTCGTTAATTCGTTAATTCGTTAATTCGTTAATTCGTTAATTCGTTAATTCGTTAATTCGTTAATTCGTTAATTCGTTAATTCGTTAATTCGTTAATTCGTTAATTCGTTAATTCGTTAATTCGTTAATTCGTTAATTCGTTAATTCGTTAATTCGTTAATTCGTTAATTCGTTAATTCGTTAATTCGTTAATTCGTTAATTCGTTAATTCGTTAATTCGTTAATTCGTTAATTCGTTAATTCGTTAATTCGTTAATTCGTTAATTCGTTAATTCGTTAATTCGTTAATTCGTTAATTCGTTAATTCGTTAATTCGTTAATTCGTTAATTCGTTAATTCGTTAATTCGTTAATTCGTTAATTCGTTAATTCGTTAATTCGTTAATTCGTTAATTCGTTAATTCGTTAATTCGTTAATTCGTTAATTCGTTAATTCGTTAATTCGTTAATTCGTTAATTCGTTAATTCGTTAATTCGTTAATTCGTTAATTCGTTAATTCGTTGATTCGTTGATTCGTTGATTCGTTGATTCGTTGATTCGTTAATTCGTTAATTCGTTAATTCGTTAATTCGTTAATTCGTTAATTCGTTAATTCGTTAATTCGTTAATTCGTTAATTCGTTAATTCGTTGATTCGTTGATTCGTTGATTCGTTGATTCGTTAATTCGTTAATTCGTTAATTCGTTAATTCGTTAATTCGTTAATTCGTTAATTCGTTAATTCGTTAATTCGTTAATTCGTTAATTCGTTAATTCGTTAATTCGTTAATTCGTTAATTCGTTAATTCGTTAATTCGTTAATTCGTTAATTCGTTAATTCGTTAATTCGTTAATTCGTTAATTCGTTAATTCGTTAATTCGTTAATTCGTTAATTCGTTAATTCGTTAATTCGTTAATTCGTTAATTCGTTAATTCGTTAATTCGTTAATTCGTTAATTCGTTAATTCGTTAATTCGTTAATTCGTTAATTCGTTAATTCGTTAATTCGTTAATTCGTTAATTCGTTAATTCGTTAATTCGTTAATTCGTTAATTCGTTAATTCGTTAATTCGTTAATTCGTTAATTCGTTAATTCGTTAATTCGTTAATTCGTTAATTCGTTAATTCGTTAATTCGTTAATTCGTTAATTCGTTAATTCGTTAATTCGTTAATTCGTTAATTCGTTAATTCGTTAATTCGTTAATTCGTTAATTCGTTAATTCGTTAATTCGTTAATTCGTTAATTCGTTAATTCGTTAATTCGTTAATTCGTTAATTCGTTAATTCGTTAATTCGTTAATTCGTTAATTCGTTAATTCGTTAATTCGTTAATTCGTTAATTCGTTAATTCGTTAATTCGTTAATTCGTTAATTCGTTAATTCGTTAATTCGTTAATTCGTTAATTCGTTAATTCGTTAATTCGTTAATTCGTTAATTCGTTAATTCGTTAATTCGTTAATTCGTTAATTCGTTAATTCGTTAATTCGTTAATTCGTTAATTCGTTAATTCGTTAATTCGTTAATTCGTTAATTCGTTAATTCGTTAATTCGTTAATTCGTTAATTCGTTAATTCGTTAATTCGTTAATTCGTTAATTCGTTAATTCGTTAATTCGTTAATTCGTTAATTCGTTAATTCGTTAATTCGTTAATTCGTTAATTCGTTAATTCGTTAATTCGTTAATTCGTTAATTCGTTAATTCGTTAATTCGTTAATTCGTTAATTCGTTAATTCGTTAATTCGTTAATTCGTTAATTCGTTAATTCGTTAATTCGTTAATTCGTTAATTCGTTAATTCGTTAATTCGTTAATTCGTTAATTCGTTAATTCGTTAATTCGTTAATTCGTTAATTCGTTAATTCGTTAATTCGTTAATTCGTTAATTCGTTAATTCGTTAATTCGTTAATTCGTTAATTCGTTAATTCGTTAATTCGTTAATTCGTTAATTCGTTAATTCGTTAATTCGTTAATTCGTTAATTCGTTAATTCGTTAATTCGTTAATTCGTTAATTCGTTAATTCGTTAATTCGTTAATTCGTTAATTCGTTAATTCGTTAATTCGTTAATTCGTTAATTCGTTAATTCGTTAATTCGTTAATTCGTTAATTCGTTAATTCGTTAATTCGTTAATTCGTTAATTCGTTAATTCGTTAATTCGTTAATTCGTTAATTCGTTAATTCGTTAATTCGTTAATTCGTTAATTCGTTAATTCGTTAATTCGTTAATTCGTTAATTCGTTAATTCGTTAATTCGTTAATTCGTTAATTCGTTAATTCGTTAATTCGTTAATTCGTTAAATCGTTAATTCGTTAATTCGTTAATTCGTTAATTCGTTAATTCGTTAATTCGTTAATTCGTTAATTCGTTAATTCGTTAATTCGTTAATTCGTTAATTCGTTAATTCGTTAATTCGTTAATTCGTTAATTCGTTAATTCGTTAATTCGTTAATTCGTTAATTCGTTAATTCGTTAATTCGTTAATTCGTTAATTCGTTAATTCGTTAATTCGTTAATTCGTTAATTCGTTAATTCGTTAATTCGTTAATTCGTTAAATCGTTAAATCGTTAATTCGTTAATTCGTTAATTCGTTAATTCGTTAATTCGTTAATTCGTTAATTCGTTAATTCGTTAATTCGTTAATTCGTTAATTCGTTAATTCGTTAATTCGTTAATTCGTTAATTCGTTAATTCGTTAATTCGTTAATTCGTTAATTCGTTAATTCGTTAATTCGTTAATTCGTTAATTCGTTAATTCGTTAATTCGTTAATTCGTTAATTCGTTAATTCGTTAATTCGTTAATTCGTTAATTCGTTAATTCGTTAATTCGTTAATTCGTTAATTCGTTAATTCGTTAATTCGTTAATTCGTTAATTCGTTAATTCGTTAATTCGTTAATTCGTTAATTCGTTAATTCGTTAATTCGTTAATTCGTCAATTCGTTAATTCGTCAATTTAACCAATACAATTTAAAAAGAAAAAGTATTAAGTATGACATATCGTCAGAAAGGTAATTTTATGGGAAATTCAGAAATATGACTGTTTATTGCGTTCGTTTCAATTTTAGCGCCCTCTAGCAGGATAAAAAATTGTTACTTATGGTAATGTGTGACATTCCATTTGAAAGCTAATTTTATTAGTAACTTATAAACTACGAAATATTCTGTTAAATAAATTAAAACTGAACTTACAAAAAGAATGCATTATTACTAAATGTATGTTGTTGCAAGGGCAATATGGAGATATATCTGTTAATGTTATAGGGTGCATTAAATTACTAATAGTATTAGCTTTCAAATGAAGTGTCAAACTTTACCATAGGAGGGCGCTAAAATCAAAAGAAACGCAATGAACACTCATATTTCTGAATTCCAAATAAAATTACCTTTTCGACGATGTTATACTTGGTACTTTCCCTATCTAAATTGTATTGGTCAGATTGACGTAGAGGAGAGGAAAAATATGTGAGAGTTGTGGTAATTATAGAAATAAAAATTCGACCTGTTTTTGCGTTTCTCATAAAAAAATCTACTTCAAGATATTCTGAGATACGTCCATTCGCCACCTTAAATGAATCACCCTGTACATAAATAATTATGCTCCTACTTAATTGAACAAAAATTCTGAATTGTATAAGTATTAAAAAAGTAATTTATTAATTATACTTGATAGAGGCCATGCTTTTATCATTAGTCGTAATTTAAGACCTCTGGTAACCACTATAGGCGACCTAATTTCTTATAACAATTAATTAAAAAAAATGTTGACATTGCCTTAAATTTTGTCACCATAAATACTCCTAAGTTTTTTAACCCTGGATAATGTTATTGTATTAAAGTGACAATACTTTATAACAGTAAAATTATTATCACTTAATTAAAATCTGAAATATAATTTGGTTGATAAAATTAATAATAAAAAGTCTCGGTCTGTAGAAACAAAACTGTTTTATGCTGGGTCAATATATTAATTATTAAACTTCGTGTTTCATTAAATTAGGTTTGGTTACATTGTGCATTAAAAAAAAATTGGAGACGCACTTGATACGTAACAGTTTTGTATCACGATAGATGGCGCTCAAATAAAAAGAAATGTAATGAATAGTTAGTTATATTACTGAGTTCTCTATAAAATTACCTTTCAAATGATGTTTTATATGACCACATTTTTTAATAATAAAAAAAAATAGTATGAACTGTATATAATAATTCGTCTAGTTTATGAGTAAAAGTGTGTTTTTTTAAATTTTATAACAGCCTTTGTTTTTAAGTTTTCGGTAAAATAAAAACATAGTCAACACTAATCGGCTAGCAACCAGTAGTGTAAATTTGATATCAAAACGGTTGAAATTGCCATATATCACATTTTTTACGCAAAATCCTAAAAATGTATCCCTATAAACTGAAACTCCTATTTGAATTAATGGGTGCAGATTTTCCCATTACGTGTAACTTTTTTACGAATACTGGCTCCGTTAGAAATTGAACCCGAATGGTTATCCCGTAATTTATGAACAGATGAAGCCATTTCTCTCTAAATGGTGGAGTAAATCCAAAACTGTCTAAAATAGTTACATATTATCTACATAAAATCGTTCAGGACGGTCATCATGACAAGAAAGTCACCATTTGGTAATGTTTCACAACTAATTTTGTCAATTGGTTGTATTTTTTTGAGGAGATACAAAATACAGAATAATGTTATTAGTAAATGATAATAACAAATTGTAAACATGATTTTTTTTTCAGAACGGAGCACACCTGCATATTATATACCGACCTTAGATTAAAGAGACCGAAGATGTAACATTGCACACTGCGCATGTTGTCTATTTTAAGCCAAAGTAACCCACCAATTGAAAATCATTGTTGCACGACGCCACCCGAATTGCTCCGATTTCCATTCAGCGATCACCTCCACCTGAGTTTAATCACCATTGACAGCAGTTTTTTGATTTATTTGTTGGTATTTTAGCAATTTAAAGTGTTCTAGTTATTCAATTTCAAGTTCAAAATGTCACGATGTATCTTGAAAAATTGTATGTACTTATAATACAAGTACTACTGTTATGAATATATTCGTTTTCAGCGGTAAATATTTATTAACGTTTTGACATAAAGCGCCATGATTCTCTGGGCTGAATACTTCAAATCCGCATTAAGGGGTTTCAATAAATATTAAGCATCAGAAATCAGATATATTACTTACATAAATTTACAAAAGGGTAAAATTTTGAACATTTAATTTAAATAAATAGTAAATAGGCATTATTGCTAACGAAATTTTGTATTTAAAAAGTAGTTTTATAAGAATGTTTTCTTAAGCTAGTTTTTAACCCTTTTTGGTAGATAAATAAGAGGTAAAGAATCATAGTTGCTAGCTAAATTTTATTTTTATAAGGTATTTTTATAAGGTATTTTTATAAGGTATTTTTATAAGGTATTTTTATAAGGTATTTTTATAAGAATATTAGATGAAATACAGGATGACCTACTTAAAATTTCAAGGTTCATCTTATTTACGGTCAAATCGAAAGTGACATTGAATTTTAAGTCTTAAAACAAAGTAATCTAGTATAAGCAAAAAAAAAATACTAAAGTTACAGAAGTTAGGTCCGATTCCACCGTTGTGTTAAACGGAGATTAAAATGACAGTGTTAATGTAAAAATGTCATTTTAAACTTCGTTTAACACAACGGTGGAATCGACCCTTAGTCACGTTAATAAAATGTTACATTACAAACCCCTAAACAACTCGAACATAATTTTCGTTTACTAAAAAAAATCCAAAATTTAGCAATATTTATTTATTATACAATCGAATGCGATTTCAAAGATAACTGGATCAAAAAATCCGAATCTCTAAATTTTGGAGCTAAATGCTCAGATAAAAGCAAGCGACCGATAGGGGTTACAAAAATAATCGATTTGTCGATAATTCTGATATTTTTTAATGAAAATCGATTTATCCGCTGTTTTTAATAAATTATTTTCGTTTTTTTTAAGATAATGTATTAATCGATTTTAAAGGAAATACAAAAAAGTAGATTTATTCAAAATAATCAATTTATCGTTTAATCGGTTTTTTAATTATTTGATTATTTTCGATTTTTCAAAGATATTATATGAAAATAATCGATTGGATATAATCGGTTATTTTACATAATCGATATTTTGGTTATTTTTTAAAATTATCGGTTTATTGGATAATCAGCTTTTTAATAATCAATTATTTGGAGTGAGGGTAGCCATATGTGAGTAGTAGGGATTAAGTGTGAAGGTTAAAGAAAAAGTCCTTTATTTCTCACAAAGTCAATTTATTGGCGACCGGTTTCGAAGTTGCCACTTCATCATCAGGCACACCTTGACTAATTCTATAAAGGAAGCGCTACAAAAAGTTTAACAGAACGAGTTAAAAAAGTCATGTGTAATAAGTATTTTTTAAAAAATGTTTTAAATGTAGGTTAGGTTAAACCACCAGATGCCTTTTTGAATAAAATAATTAATTAAAACACATTTAAGACAATTATTAACTAAACAACACAAAATAGTTTTACAAGCACAAACAGTTTAAAAAAATTTAAGGAAATAATGTTAATTACTGAAAGTAAAAAGTAAAAAAGTAATAGATAATTCGTTTTATTTTTTTGGAAAATCGATTTATCATAGAATCGGCTTCTTAATTAATTGGTTATTTTCGATTAGGCGATTACTTTGGAATTATTGATTATTTTTCGTATTTCAAAGATAATCGAATTATCGATTTTAAAGGAAATACAATAAAAATAGATTATTGATAATAATCGATTGATCGAAAATTATCGATTATTTAAAATAATCGACCATTCTGTTTTTTTTTAAAATCGATTTGTCAGTTAATCGACTTTTTAATTAATCGAATATTTTTGAAATACAATAAAATAGATTATTGGTAATAATCGATTTATCATAGAATCGGCTTCTTAATTAATTGATTATTTTCGATTAGGCGATTATTTTGGAATTATCGATTATTTTCGGTATTTCAAAGATAATCGAATTAACGATTTTAAAGGAAATACAATAAAAATAGATTATTGATAATAATCGATTGATCAAAATTAATCAATTATTTAAAATAATCGATCATTCTGTTTTTTTTTTAAACCGATTTATCAGTTAATCGACTTTTTAATTAATAGATTATTTTTGATTAATCGATTATTTTCGATTTTTCAAAGATTATCGAATACTCTGTTTCCATGGACGAAAAAAAAAATGGTTTATTTGAAAATAATCGATTATTTAAAATAAACGATAATTCTATTTATATTATATTTTGTAAACACTGATTTATCGGTTAATTGGCTCTTTAATTAATCGATTATTTTTGATTTTTCAAAGATAATCAAGTAGTCGATTTTAAAGGAAATGACAAAAAATATATTGTTTGAAAATAATCTATTGATCGAAAATAATCGATTATTTTCAATGATCAATAATTTATTTCGATAATCACTCATCCCTAGCGACCAAATGACTTTTAATAGATTTAAATTTTAAAATGTTATCTGGTTTCAGACATATGCATTTCTAAAGTTTTATGTGACTCATCCTTTATAATAATTAATATTCTTAAAGAAAGAAGCCTTAATATATTTTTTTTTGAGGTTACAATACAAAACAGCATTTTCTCATTTTGACTAATTTTTAATAATATGTAATAGCCGTAGAAAAAATATAATGTTCAACTCATAAGGGTAGATTTGCAGTATTAGCCTGCGCACATGCTATTTTTATAATACTCGTAGACAATGAGTAACATTTTTTGCTCTATTAACAATATATTCTATTTCAACATTTTACTGTAATCTCTTGCAGAAAAGTCCGTAGTAAATAAACGCTAACGAAATATTCTATAAAAGGTCTTCTCTTTACATAAAATGTCGTGGCATCTGTTTGATATTAAAAAATCACGTTAATTTTATTTCATAATACAAAATTCGATTAAACACCTTTTAAATAAACCTAATAGTTCATTAAGATGCTAATAAACAAAGTCCGGTCCCTGTCACAGAGTTCGGGTCGCCGCGTGTCGCCGCCCAGTTCCCCCACTCCGTTAACCCTTCTTTAGAAATTGGCAACATTTGCGCAGGTTTAAAACCGGTGTATGTTATATCTCTGGTCTCTTTTATCTAAGATACCGACCAAATAGAAAATTTGTAGCTGCTGTTTTTTAAGATCGTGTTATAAGTAAAAATTTTGTAAATTCAGAGCCTCCAAGATCGCCTGATCTTAACGCAGTAGATTAGGGGCTATGGGGTTATATAAAATATTTGGTTTAGAACACGACCAACAGCACTGGAAGAAATAAAAACTCTAGGTATTGGTGACAAAAATGGCTGCAATGCAACTAGAAATGCTGAATAATGATGTATAATTTTAGGGAGCGGTTGGTGATTGTACTGCAAGAAAATGAATGACGTATCGAACATTTTCGCTAATCAGTGGTGGACAAAAGAAATTCCATTATTTAAGTAATAATTTCACATTCTGTAGTTAATTAATTTGATAAAAATATATTATGAGCTGAAATATATCCCTTAGTTTACGATATCCTGTATTAGTAATTAATTGTAGTTTAATTAGTAAATTTTTGTTAGGTTCATAGATTCATTGACAAGTATTTTTATTTATAAATTTGTACATGTTCATTATAAATCAAACGATTTTGGTCTAAAGAAACTTTCGATTACATGAACATTAATATTTATAAAATAAGGAAAACAGCTGTACACGTCTATTAAAGTTCTATCTCTGATAGTATATTGTGTGTCAATAATTCATTAATCATTTGTATATGTTCAAGTTCATTAAAATAATTTATAAGATATTTTTGTTTCATAAAATATAAAATATTAATCGTAATCCTCTTTTTAAGTGATTAGTAATACTATTTATATTCAGCTCTCGACAAGTAAGGATCTATGTTTAATAATATTACTCCGTAATTAGGTCAGTTTTGTTTGAGTATGTAGTATACATATTTTTTAATCGTAATTGTTTAAAAAATTAACAATGATTATTTAACCTAATGTTTAAAAAAAAAATTGAAATATGCCAATAAAAATAGTTTTACAATGTGTAGAAAAAATAAAAAAAAAGAGTCAACACCTGCTGAACTCTCTTGGAGCAAATTAAACAGGACCTGATTCATGAAAATCAAACATATAATATGGAAACAATAGAAGTAGTACAAAATCTAATAATATCAAGCCTTATTTCAGTAAAATCAAGCTGGAAGTCAGAATAAACAGGCATTGTACAATGCATGGACACCTGAAAAAGTTAAAAACATCAACTACAAAGTGCATTGCAACAAATTAATATCATAAACAAAGAAAAATCTAAATCTCTAATTAATTATGAGACTGGTGAAGAACTAATAAGAGAAATCGGCGATCAAATTAACAAAGAAGTAGAAAAAATAACAGCGGAAAGCAGAAACAATAGAAGAAAAAACGAGAAGACAATTCCTTTCCAGAAACCTCTTCAGGCCAACCTGGAGGTAGCAAAAATCTACAACAACAAAAAAGGAGTCGAAAAAATTTCCCCAAGTAACATCAATAAGTATGAAGAAATCTGCCATGCACTGGCGGAAAATAATATTTCCTTTATAGTCACAGCAATAACCAATTTAAAATTAATACTTAATAAGAAGAAGACTTCAAAAGACCTAAATTGGAATTCCCATAAATTTAAACAGAATAAAGATATTAAAGAAATCTTTGAAGGTTTACCATCTACATCTAAAACTGAAGAGATAGTTGTCACGGACTAAAATGTAAAGAGGCTGTCAGTTTAATAAGACGTCGGCTTACTTTAAAAACCTTCTAAGTCCGTTTTTACTGTTTACGAGGTTTTGATACAAACATATTTAAAATATTACTATTTAACATCCAGCAATGACTTAGAAGGTTTCAATATTATCCAATGGATGTTGCTACAATCAAATTAAAACTTAGAAGCTTTTGTAGAATGTTAAACAATATTTTTTTAAATCTGTTTGTATCAAAACCTCGTAAGCAGAAAAAAAACGGACTAAGGAGGTTTTGAAAGTAAGCCGATGAAAATAGAATTAACCAATAATGACACTCGTAAACTAAATAAAAAATAATTGCCACTATTCTTGCTGTCCTAAAATATTAAAGATATCAAGAAAATCAACAAAATCAAAGCAATACTTAGTCTAAGACTTAGAATAGAAACGTCAAACTAGTTCCGCAAAACTATTAGCTTTTTGGAAATCAGCGTCGAGCCGCACTTATAGGCTTTTAAAATGAATGCAGGTTTTTAAATTGACAGGTACACAGTTAAAGCAGGTCGGCGCCAGTAACCAGCGCTAACCTGCGTTCTCACTTTTGCCGGAATGACAATTTAGTTATTTCTGCTTTTGGTACGCGCTGATTTAGTGGTTGTACCATGGATAAGAAAGCACTTGCTACTGTTTTTGAAAGACTCCCTATTTGGGACAAGAGGGAGAAGTTGCCTTGCAATCGGATTGAGATTGATAAATATTGGAAGGAAACAAGCATTTAAATAAAACGAACGTCTTTCATTTTTTAAAAGTTTGCTGCCGCACGTAAGGAAAATACCTGAAAACAGAATACTATCTTTTCGTTGTTGCGTACATGAATTAGTGGAACAATATTCCTATTAACTTTACACTTATCCTCATCCATTATCTTGACCCCTTGAAAGTAACCAACAACAAAATATAACTGACAATAATACACAGATTGTATACCAACTCTCTTTCACTTCAGTTTAGTCAAAACAGAATCCAAAGCAATCAGATGGTAATCAGATGGTAATCAGAAAAAGACAATTTTCTAGAAGTTGTAGACGCAACTGAAAACGATTTTTTTCGCTTTTAAAGGTATTCACTCTGTACCATTCAGTCGCGAGACAATGGCGCAGATCAGCGCTGATTGGCGGTAAGCGGAAATCTGCTTCTATTGTGTTTGTACCCATACACACGCCTTTTAAAAAGGAGATTCACGATGCGTAAAGTGTCTGTCGTGACTTGGTATATAATATGGGTTTTTCTAATCCAGATAATAATAAGTCAAGTTGGGTTGTGTCAAGTCCAGTAGTGTGTCAATTCTATGTATTAGTTTGTTAATCCAGTAAGTATTGATAATTTTAATTTGATTGTTTTTTTTTATTATTATTTGAATTTTTATATTTTGTTTATTATTTTACTATTATTATTTTATGATTATTTAGTTTCTTCTAAAATATCTAGTGTAAATAATCTTGGCCTTTCTAAAATAAATAATTTTAGTTTTTTTTTAAACATGGTTGTATTGTTTATTTTTTTTAATGGTTCAGGTATAGAGTTATAAAATTTTACAGCAATATAAGAGTAAGCTCATTGTGAAATTGACTTTTTTAGTATTACTGGATAAGTAAGTTTTTTATTATTACGCGTATTATAGCTGTGTTTCTGACTAGAGGCTTTCTTAGTACTAAAATGATATTTGATGTTTGTTTGAAAATAAAATAGTTGTCTTAGGTCTAGTACTTTAGTTTCAGAATATAAACTGTCTGAAGCATATCTAAAATTTTTTCCCGTAATTAACTTTAAAAATCTTTTTTGCAGTGTTTCTAAAGGATTTAGATGCACCCTTAAAGCCCCTCCCCAAACTGGAATTGCATACCTTATGTGGCTTACGACCAGGGCGAAATATAATTTTTTTAATTGGGTTTCTGGTAAACATTTTTTTAGTTGTCTAAATTTATACAAGATCATTTGCAGTTTTTTAATTACAAAATTTACGTGACTGTCCCATTTTAAATTTGAATCTATATATATATACCCCTTAGTATTTAATCTCAGTTACAGATTGGATTTTTATCACGTCTTCCTGTGACTGAATTTCCAGTATTTCAAAAGGCGAAGAGCAGGTAATATTGCAACTAAACGGTAAGAAATTTGTTTTGTCTAGGTTAACTGTCAATAACTTTTGATCGAACCAGTTTTTTATAAGACGAAAATCAAGCTGAACTTTGGTTTTCAGCTCAATCCAGGTTTCCGCCTCATAAAAAATTGCTGTATCATCGGTATATCCAATAATGTCTCCAGCACTGTTGAGATTAAATAAATCATTAACATATAAATTAAATAAGACAGGGCCCAAAACAGTGCCTTGGGGCACACCACATTTTATATATTGACGATCACTGAGATCGTTACCCACTTTAACTAATTGTGTTCTTTTTTAAGGTAATTTTCAAAAATGTTTAAACAATTTCCTCTTATTCCGTTCCTTTCTAAAGTTGTTAATAGTAAACAATGATCAACAGTGTCAAACGCTTTGCTAAGGTCAATAAAAAGACAAAGACAAGGTTTACCTTTTTCTAGTGATGCATGAATTTTTTCTGTTAGTGTAAGTATGGCATCTTCGGTTGAAATTTTTTCTTTAAAGCCATATTGATTTTTAGAGATTAGGTCGTATCTATTAATAAAGCTAGTTAACCTGTTTTTTTAAATCTTTTCAAATATTTGTGATAAGTGAGTAATCAAAGAAATCGGTCTATAGTTACTGGCTGATGTTCGATCGCCTTTTTTATATATGGGACACACAATTGTTTCCTTAAATACATCCGGCCAGACACCAGAATCTAAACATTTATTTATAATATATTTAAGTGGTTTTACTATATTATTTGCAACAGATTTTAGAAGTTCTGCTTTGATTTCGTCAGTTCCGACGGATTTGTTATTTTTGAGTTCTTTAATAAGAAATAATATTTCTTTTTCATCAGTATGTGTTAAAACAATAGAGTTCGGTAAACCCGTGATACTAGGAATACATTTTGAATTTTTTTTAATGTCTTTTGCAAGGTTATAACCCATATTTATAAATTTTGTGTTGAATTCATTAGCCATGTCAACAGTTTTTATGAGGAGCTCTCCGTTATCGTTCTTTATAGGGCCAATAGTTTTTGTTTTAGTGTTAGTGCCTGTAATTTCTCGTACAATGTTCCATAACCGTTTCGTATTTTGATTGTCTAATTGTATTCGTTGTTTGTAATAATTTTGTTTAGTTTTATTTATTAAATTAGTTAGTTTATTTTTACAATTTTTATATAGTTGTTTTATATAATTATCATTTGGATGCTTTATTAAATTTCTGTATAGTTTATTTTTTTCATTAATTATTTTTAATAAGGAGTTCGTCATCCATGGTGCTATTTTGGTATTTGTTCTTAAAACTTTTTTTGTATCTGTACATAATTGGATAATTTCATGAATAGTATTAATAAAGATATTAGTTGCATCATTTGGATCTGTTTCAGAGTATATTGCCTCCCAAGTAGTCATCTGTAATATTTTATTAATTTTAGTATGATTTAGATATTTAATAAATTTATTGTTGGGATTATTTTTTAATTTATTACAAGTTATTATTTGTAATATTACCGTTGCATGATCTGTAATATTTGTTGTAACAATTAAGGGCAAAATCATATCAGAGGTTTCCGAGTTTTTTGATTTAATAAAAATATGATCGAGACATGATTTACCCCTAGTAGGTTTATTAATAGTGGAAATGTAGCCGTGTTCGTTTAGTGTGCTTATGTACTCAATTGTATTGTTATTGTTTTCTAATAAGTGTATGTTAATATCACCAATAAAAATACAGTAGTTGTTATCTGTTTGATTTCTTTCAAGATATGTTTGTAAAAGTTTGTATAAAGTCATTGATGTCAGTGGAAGGTGATCTATAACAGGCAGTAATATTTATAATATTATGTTCAAATTTGATTTTTGTGTTTAAAAATTGTATGTTTTCTAAATTTATAATTTCATGTTCAAACTCATAATCATTTTTTATGTATATTACAGTGCCATCATTTTGATTAAAATTACCTTTATTGTAAATTATTGCATAACCTGGTATATTATATAAATTAGGATTCGGTAATTTTCTAGTTTCAGTCAATACTAAACAATCACAATGGGTATCTAATTCATGCAGAAAGATCTTTAGTTCATCTAAATTCTTATCTATACTTCTTATGTTATTATGTAATATTTTAAAATTAATATTTTTTTTGTTAACATCTAGTATTTCTCTACATTCCTTAGCGTTACTTAAAATATACGTTTCTGGTAAATTTACTTGAAAATCTCTTAAATAGGGGTCCATAATATGTATTTAATATATATATTATATACTTTTTTTTTTGTTTTCAATTTAATTCAAAATTTATGATGATATTACTTAAAAAAAATATATATATATACATACATTTATATATTTAGGTACATACTTTAATTTTATTTGTTCCGCGAATTTTTTCTAGGTCTTAAATTCTTGTTCTAATCTAATATTTGTATATCTTGAGTTTTCTTTTTCTCTATTATTGACGTAATTTCTTCGGCTGCTGTTTCTTCCAGTGTTGTTTCTTCGTTATTTTCTTTTTCTGAATGTTTTGTTAAGTTTTTTTCTGTAGTATTTTCTGATCTGGTTTCCGAGACTTCTTTTCTGGTATTATTTTTTGGTTCTAGTATTTTTTCCTTTTCAACTTTGTTATTGACGTTGCTGCTGATTTGAAGGGGTGTATTTAAGGTAAATCCAGCTAGGCTGTCTTCGAAGAATGTTTCAGACGTAACAGGGGTTTGAGGAGCACTGTTTGATTTTGGCTTATTACGTTTCGGTGATCTTATGTTTATTTCTTCTTGAGTAGTTTTTCCCATATCCTTAAGTTATTCTATGGTATAGATTTCATTGTTGACAATGAAATCTATACCATTATTTTGGCAACTTTTTTTAAGAGTTTTATCAGTTTGTTTAGAAATACATTTTTATTTATTATTTTTTCCAGATAGTTGCCCCATACATACTTGAAATAATTTATTGCATAATTAAGCCTAGGTTCCACAATATTTGGAATTGTACTAGATATATTTTCCATTACCTTTGTAGCCTTCTTTATTGTAGCTGTTATGTGCTATGCCACCTAGATATTTCAGGCTATCCTGGCTTCTGATTTCTGTCTATCTATACTATAACAAACATTCTTTAGTTTTCTGCCAGCTAGGAGTAAAACCATTTCCATTTTCTGCGGGGCCAGTTTTAGTTTTTCGATTCCATCCATTTACTTACTAGAAGTAAAGTTCTATTGGTTTTGACCACCAATATTTCGGGATCTTTCGCCGTTATAAAGATACCTAGATTATCCGCGTACCCTAAAAATTTAACCTGTATTCTCTATAACCCATCGTAATTGATGTTTTATAATATGCGGCCTATTACGGAACCTTGTAGTACTTTATATAACCTACATCATGGTCTTTGCTCCTACTATTAGTTCTCTATCTTAATGGTAGTCAGCTATAATGTTGTAAAGAAGGTTTCTATCCCTTTCCTTTTCAATTCATCAAAAATATCTTTTCATGGCGCCCAGTTAAAGGTCAAATTATCTTCGATTGCGCTGGTTTGCTTCATCTGCAATACTTTGACCCCTTTTAAAGCGTTTGTTTTTGATCTGTTCTTCCTCAAGCGGTACTGTTCTGAAGCTAGGTCTTGAATTACCTTTACCTATTCAATAAGTACATGTCTTGTCAGTTTTTAGTAGCTCGTTTAATATTTCTTACTACCATTTCTGGGGATATTTTCGAGCTATTGTCTTCTTTAGGTACTTCATCTGGTGCGGATATTTTTTTTTGCTTCAGACGTTCATTTGTCTTTGCTAGTTCTTCCTCACTGAACAATCCTATGATCTCTATCAGCCTTTTAATCCCATTCTCTTATCAAGAAGAGCCAAACTTTCTTTATATAAAATGCCCTTCAAGTTATTTTAACTAAATATTTAAATCAAAGCCTAGTTTTAAAATTTATGTAATCTGAGTTTGTACTTAGAAAGTAACATTTTTAAATTAAAACATACTTTTAATTTAAATATTCGTGAAAATCATTTTGTAAGCGTCTTTAAAATATTCTGGTACTTCACTGTTTTACTAAAAATAATTTATGGACGAGTAATTTATATAGTAGAACGCTGAGAAGTAACTGACTACAATCAGTTTTTTCAATTCGTCTCCTTCTACTAAATTAAAATTGTATTTGGCGTCTAATTTTCTTTCAAACGTTGCAGCAAGACTGGCATTTTCTTTTGTTACTAATGAATGCAAAACGAAAAAAGAAGTCACTAGGTCAACAAATCTCAGGAAAAGTAGAAAAAATCTAGAGAACGTTGAAGAGTTTTATGGATGAACAGAACAAAGTGTTTAAATTTAAATATAGGGGATATTTCAGCCTTAAGTGTATTAAAGTGAAGAGAAGTACAGGACTCTAAGGCTGTTCCATAAATCCCATTATTCAACACCCTTACTGAGCTTGTAACACTGTTTATATATTAAAATAGAAACATTTTTTTCGTTCAACAATTTCATATAATATATTATTTCAACAACTTTTGCAATATAATTTTAACATTTTAGAAATTTTTTCGTTTTATACAGGATGTCCCCAATCATAATTCGTCTGTTAAGAGCACGCCTTTATAACTTCTTTTTCGTTATTTTTCTTACTCCTTTGCTTTTTATGATGAACAATTATTTATAATGAAAACTTATTAATTTATTTATTTAAAGGCACCAGTAATTGACACTACACCAGTAATTGACATTTCTTATTTATAATGCCTGAAATAAGGATATAATTAAGTAAAATCTTCACCAAACGTGTAATTTATGTGTATAGTAACCTTTCTTTTAACCATATATGTCTAGAAATAATACTAAAGGATGGCGCTACTATAGACGGGAATAGTTTAATCTTTCAGTGTAACGGCAGGTTTCGATAAGATATGTTTTCTTGTCAGATGTGTTAAGAAATGCTGAGTAGTATTTTCAATATAATTGACAAAAATTAAGGCATTTTGTAGTTTTTACGGTACAGCAAAGAAGCAGAGGTAAGCAAGTATACATATTTTATAAGCATTTTGTTGATTTTAGTGTTTTTTTTTTGTGTAAAGGGGGAGTGGCAATTACTGGATCTATTCTTTTTAAATGTTCCAGTGGCAATTACTGGTTAATTTTAAAATAATTTAGTTAGTTCCGAATATTTTAAATATGAGCAAGATATTTTGAAAAAATCCAGTAATTGCCACTGCTTTTTTAAAGTGGCAATTATTGGTTAGCTATAGTAAAAATTTTTGGTTTAGGATACCAAAATGGAAAAAGCAAAGAAACCTTTCTTCCAATATTCACAAGAAAGAATGGAGGCTGCTATTGCAGCTTGTAGAAATGCCATATTCTACTGTGGCGAAAATGTATGAAGTACCAAGAAATACGTCAAAAAATTAAGTTCTGGGAAAAACACCACTGGAACGAAAAATGGGTCCTTCAAGTGTTTTAACTAAAACAGAGGAAAATGCCATTGGGAAATGGATAACCACAATTTCATGCAGGGGATTTTCCCCTCATAAAGATGATCTATTATCAAAAGTTCAAACAATAATGAAAAACACCCAATGTAAGAATCCATTCGTAAATGACAAACCTGGTAGGAAACGGTTAGAATAATTTTTTAAGAGAAATCCTACTGTAGCTGTCAGAACTTCTGAAACTTTGACCACCACAAGAGCTTCAGTACCAGAACACCAAATTAGAAAATGGTTTGCAGAAATTGGTACCTTTTTCAAAAATGAAAATCTAGAAGATAATTTAAATTGTCCCGAACAGATTTTCAATTGCTATGAGTCGGCCTTT
The DNA here is from genome assembly GCA_927349885.1 of Psylliodes chrysocephalus. Lineage (NCBI taxonomy): Eukaryota > Metazoa > Arthropoda > Insecta > Coleoptera > Chrysomelidae > Psylliodes > Psylliodes chrysocephalus. The sequence continues at coordinate 23,937,651 of OV651825.1, read as the reverse complement.
CAAATAGGTCCGAAATCAAACAAAGTAATCGGTCCTAGAGGTGAAAAAAATATATATTAAATTGCAAAAGGCTCAGAAAAAGAATCTGTAACAGTAGCTATTACAGTTAGTGCAAGCGGTGTTTTACTACCGCTCTTTCTTTTTTTTTTTTTTCATACTCTCGATTACTGGGACCGCTAGTGTCCAATGTTTTAGATGACTGGGCTGTTGGAAAAAGTGAAAAAGGCTAGATTGACAGGAAAGCCATTTTACGAATAAGTAGCTAACGTTTTCCATTCTTGGCTGGTTAAAACTAAACTAACTTTTCCTGTTACCTTGTTTATTGATGAACACAAGACACACCTGACTTTGCACCTCAGCAATTTCTGTGAACAATATAAAATTATTTTGGTAGCGTTATTCCCTAACGCAACGCACATAATACAACCATGTGATATTTCGATTTTTAAACAATTAAAGGAGAATTGGAAAAAAAGCGTTTATAACTGGAGATTGGACAGCAATATTGAAAATCTAAATAAAACATACTTTCCGTTAATACTTCGTGAAGCCAAAAATGGAGTTACAAAGGAACACAGTGTTAATGGATTAAGAAGATGTGGGCTGTTTCCTTGGTCACCTAATGCTGTACATTATTTCAAATGCATGAGGGATAGAGCCACCAAATCGGAAGTCACGCCTCAAGCTGTGCCTTCACAACGAAAAAATCTTACACATTTTGGATATATAGAAATGCTTATTCATTCTATATGTAATGAATTTTGTGTCTTTTATCTTTATCTTTATCGGTTGTAAGCAGGTAGGGTTAGGTTTGGCCCAGAACACTGCGGCCTCTTGGGTCTATTGTATTCCCCTGCTTTCGCCGTATTCAGGTACTATCTTTGTAATAGTCCTGCATCTTTGGTTAGTTTTAATAGGTTTCCTACCAAGTGTTCCTGGGGCGTTCTTTCCGGTTCTAGGCCGAAAACGACCAAACATCGCCCAGTAAGAGCTTCGCATTCAAAGATCACATGGTATGAGGTTTCTTCCTCTTCCATGCAAAGTCTACACGTAGTGGGATCATTGTGTAATCCCATTACATGAAGGTGTTTCAGCAAGCAGTGCCCCGTTAGTAATCCCACAATGGTGGATATCTGAGGCCTTGTGAGTTGTATTGCCTCAGTAGCCATGCGTGGGTTTGATCCCCTTAGCATCAGCTTACTGATTCTGTGCCCTCTTATCTGTTGCCAGTGAATTTGGTGTTTTGTGGTTTACCTGTTCACTGCCTGTCGAGCAGAGGTTTTGCTTATCCCAAATACAGGTTCGGGTCCTATGAATGGTAGATCTGATACCTCTTTGGCGAGTTCATCAGCCTTTTCATTTCCTTGGATACCTTTGTGCCCTGGTACCCACGCTAGTTTTACCTTGTTGTAGGTTGCCAGATCATTTAGTATTCCAACGCAGTTCCAGACAAGCTTTGACTTAATTATGTTTGAATGAAGAGCCTTTAAAGCTGCTTGGCTATCTGAGAGAATTAGAATGGCGATTTTGTATGTAACATAATTGTTTTTTCTTCTGTACCTAATCCAAAAAAGTAATCTGATACATTTGAAATTTATATAATAGGGTTTATTTTAAAACATATTTCTATTTAAACACAACCGTACTAAAACTATATACAGTCGCAATTAAATTCAATTTCGGATTTCCATAGGTCTCGGATAAAACCGATTGTATAATAGTAATTCTAAGCTCTGTACCTTGTGCACTGGTTTTGTTGTAATAAATATCTGTGTTGTAAACCGTTTTAACCATTAAATTATGAATGATTACCTTACGATATAATATTATGCTAATCGTTTAAAATATTAGCTTTATCAAATATATTTTCTCACTAACTGGTGTTAAGGAGAAAATAAAGGTAAATATAAAATCTGTGAATTTTTCTAAAGCTTACTTTAGAAAGCTTTTTTGTCTATTTATCTATGTATCTCACGAGGTCTGCGACAACTGAAGTGTTAATTATGGTCTCTATTTCTTTTTTAACGAATTTATTTTATATTTTATCGGAGTCAAAAAATTGTGCTTTGTTTATTTCGTTGCAGGTACTTAAATATGTATCTTATTGCACTTTTTAATATGTTCCTTATTTACAGTTCGTATTTGCAGTCCATAAAACATTGATTGTTTTCTATGCCTGGATTAGTATAATATAAATAACTGCTGTAGATGTCTCGTGGTACTAACGTTGATATTAGGGTTTAATGAATTCTGGTAGGGTAATAAAATTTAAATTCCTTTTAATTTTTGATAATTAATGACATACTTTTAGAAATAAAATAACATGTTAGTTTATACGATTTATTTTGTTTTTGATACATCATTTCGAACCGATAGAAAACATTAATTGATAAATATTTACATCACCACTATGTACCGTTAACAGTTCCGCTTTCAGTCAACTACATAATATATACTTTAACAACAAACAGCACGAAATAAACATGTTTGTATCTAACCGAAAATTTCTATGCGATATGTTAAATTCACCTGGTAGCCCGTGATTACGTATTAAGTGTACTGTCAATCGATTTTATGATTAGAACTTTTATAAGGGTTAATAGTTACGCCCACACTTAAGGACAAATTTGTTTTTCCACTGAAGTATTTATCTGTTTTTTTTTCAAAGTATATACGTACGTCTTCTTTTAATATTTGATACGTCAAAAACAACATGGTACGAATAACTATGTTTATATAGTATCAAAGAATAATTGTTATTTAATAAAAGCATTAACTCAACAAAAGCAACAACTTCTGTCAAATTAATATATTATTTTTTAAATAAATCTAAAAGTAATATAGAATTTTAAAATATTGTTTTTGTTACCACTATTTCGATATATATGCCGTTCGGTTTTTGTAATTTTTGTAATCCTGGGTGGCAATGAAAATAAAGTATTACTCACTCTGTATAGTAATACTAGCACTGACAAAGTTATTTTTCTTCGCAAACAGACTATCTAAAAATATAACGTTGCCAATTCGTTTTGTCTTTGATATGTTAAACCTTTTCATTGGTAAATGTCATATACTATATTTTAAATTTTATTGAATCTGCTTGACTATAACACCAAGAACAACAAAAAAAGAAAATACTAGAGTTTTTAGACATGGAAAGAGAGAGGACACGTAACAAGTATATCGAGCACTGGTAGTATTCTGTTCCGATTAGCGATTGGCCTTCATTATTTTGGTGCTAAGTATTTCGGCGACACCAAAGCTTTTTACTCGTGTTTATTGGTGATTTTTAAAATAATCGACAATTGATAATTAGTCTAATTATTGTGTTATATCAGTGTAAAAGTCGTAGCGACGAAAACTAACTAGATATTACGTTTCACAGGTAAATAATAAACAGCAATCATGTATACTTTATATATTTTCTTATATTTTTCATGTTAGTTAGTTATTACCTATACAGCTTGGTATTTATATATTGTACATGTCTCACTTTAGAGCCTTATTATTAGTCAATACTCAATTATAACTATAACGAATTTTTTCAGTAATCATAAACAATACTCTTCATACTCTCTGATATAATATTTTGACAACTACGTGCATGACATCTACATACTTTGATTTTCTCTTACTATACGGAGAATGGTCGCACTGCGCAGCTTTCTGAGTACCTTTTAAAGGGTCGTTTGATTTGAAACTCAATCGAGTGAGCGTCGAGGAGACCGAGAAGTGATGATAGACAATAGAGCATTGAATCAAATTAAATAAAACAGAGTAAAAAACATAACCTCGCTTAGTAAGATTCAACTAGGAAAAATGTCATTATGTAGAGAATATGATATAGAATAACGTAAAAAAAAATCTTGCGCAGTTGCAATGTCAAAAGGACCTAAGCGTGTATCTCGGCTACTACTGCTCAAATTTAAACGAGGAAAACGACATTATAAAGAGAGAAAATGGCATAGATGAACGTTGAAGAGAAAAATTAACGCTTTGTTTAACGTTTTGCATGCCGTTTTCATTTGACGTTTCTTTTGACCTTTTTGTTTGACGTTTTAGTTTGACGTTTTCGTTTGACGTTTTCGTTTGACGTTTTCGTTTGACGTTTTCGTTTTACGTTTTTGTTTTACGTTTTTGTTTAACGTTTTCGTTTGTCGTTTGACGTTTAATTTGAAGTTTTCGTTTGATGTTTCGTTTGACGTTTCGTTTGACGTTTCGCATGACGTTTTCGTTTGATGTTTGACGTTTCATTTGAAGTTTTGTTTAAAGTTTCGTTTGACGATTCTTTTGACGTTTCGTTTGATGTTTTTGTTTAAAGTTTCGTTTGACGATTCATTTGACGTTTTGTTTGATGTTTTTGTTTGAAGTTTCGTTTGACGTTTCACATGACGTTTTCGTTTGACGTTTTGCATAACGTTTTAATTTGACATTTCGTTTGATATTTCGTTTGACGTTTCGTTTAACCGTTAGACGTTTCGTTTGATATATCGTTTAGCGTTTCGTTTTGTTTCGTTGGACATTTTGTTTGACGTTTCGTTTGACGTTTCGTTGGACGTTTTGTTTGACGTTTCGTTTAACGTTTCGTTTGACGTTTAGTTTGACGTTTCGTTTGACGTTTTGTTTGACGTTTCGTTTGACGTTTCGTTTGACGTTTAGTTTGACGTTTCGGTTGACGTTTCGGTTGACGTTTCGGTTGACGTTTCGTTTGACGTTTCGTTTGACGTTTCGTTTGACGTTTCGTTTGACGTTTCGTTTGACGTTTCGTTAGACGTTTCGTTAGACGTTTCGTTAGACGTTTCGTTAGACGTTTCGTTAGACGTTTCGTTTGACGTTTTGTTTGACGTTTCGTTTGACGTTTTGGTTGACGTTTCGTTTGACGTTTCGTTTCTACCAAAGTGGCAGTATCGAAGGTATAGAAAACGTTTGCATACAGATTTGCAAAATAATATAATAATATTTATTTGACGATTATTTATTGCTATATATAGATCAACTTTAAAAAAGAAATATACATTAAGTGTTTTATTAAAATGTATACATACAGCTTGGCGTTAGATATTAACAAAGACAGAGATAGACAGACTGAAAAACAGACAAAATGGAAGGAAAAGGCAGACATATGGTCAGACGAACAGATGAAATCATAGAAATTGGTACAAATTCAATTGGTAATACATCGATGAGCAAGTCAATAATGCATTGCAGCTGTCAAAATGATAGGAAAGGGAAGCCAAAAAGTTATCTTTAGGCAGACAGTCGACGAGTCAAGGGGGTTATGATTGACAACCTGTGTTATTTTCAACAGGTCTGTTTTTTATAAAAATACAGAAATTACAACCTGTTCACAAATAACGTGTCTGTTAAAAATAACATTACTTGTCCATCATAACACTGTCATAGGATCAAAGATGACAGCCATATACGAGTTTCATTATCAGTTTGTAAATCTACAATTAGAAAAAAATTAACAGTTTAGAATATAATTAATCTTTTTAGCATCTTTTGTATAATTAATATATCTTTTCTATAATTATTGTAATTTAATAAAAATGCCAGAAGTAAATATTAAATTAACGAAAAAATTTATAAAGAAACCTATTTATATAACATCCCAAGGCAATAAAAAGAAACATTTTCAACATTTTATTGTAAATATAGAAGGTGTTAATCTGATCATGCATTCTTTTTTAAAAACAAAATTACTTCAAGATACTCGTTTTTGTTAATTTTGGTTAAAATAATGAAAGGAATTCGTTTTCAGACTGTCAAACACAAATAAATGGCGCAGCTGGTTGAATATTTTACAGAAATTTTTTAAATGAATTTTACATAAATCATTATTATTTTAATACTGGTAGCGCCATTTCTTACCTAGACCAATTACCTTTCAGATCAGTATCGTATATCGTACTTAAAATAGATAGGTATATTAAATAGAGTGGGTAATAATCTTGTTGACATAAACCATTTTATGGATTTATTGAATCACATTTGTACTAAATGGAAAAACCCATCAACTCTTATTGCAAAATAAATGGCTTCCTTATTATTAAATGTATGTAGTATTTATTTAAAAACTATTCAGATCAATAACAATAACCAGTGCATAGGTGGGATGAGTCGAAACCAAAACTTCGGAAAATAAAACAGAATAAAAATGACAGGAAAGAAAATATATATTCGTTTACATGTGTATCACATATGATACATAAATGGACTGACTATATAAATCACAGAAAAAAGTCTGAAGTTTTCTGTTGTATATCTAGTAGGTTTGACTTATGTAATAATTTGGCAATTATTTTAATTAATCTAAAGATTTTCCATATAAATCTCATATTAATTTTTTAAGTACTTTCATTTATTTGACCTAAAAATATTATTAACAGTTATTATAACAAAGTAAATTAAATATATTGATCAAAAATTTCAAAGAAAGCACGTCTCAACAAATATTTAAATGATTTGGGAACGAAGGGAAGAGACAGTTACTGAGTGGGCCGGGCTTTACGCTGTCCGACTACTACCGACGCCGATAAAGCGTATCTCGGGAATTTTAAAAGTATTAATTAAATAATAAATATTAACCAACCTATTTTAAACTTAGTAAAATCAAAACTACGTTTTGAGCAAAGTAAGTCTTTCTCTTTCACTATATTAAAATTGTGACATTTGCCAAATTATTTAGTTACCTCTCTTCGTAGATCTTATAGGAAGTGATATAGTATTTTATTTTTTTTTTACTTTGGTAGCTACAAGATCCAACGAGATTTCTGTCACGTTTTGCCATTTATTATTGTAGTAGTTATCGGTACAGTTCATCAAATTTCTAGAGGTGTTCGACGTCCAGACAGAGAACGCGCTACGTGTGACTAAGATAGCTATTGTACAGTCTGCTAAACAAGTTATTGTAAATAGTTTTTAATATTTTTAGGTAATTAAATTTTAAAAGTGTGGAATAGTTTAGGGATTAAACTGGTCTGATTGGACTTTCTTAGAACGTTTTTAAAAGCAGCTAAAGATAGTATGTAGAATTGAAAATAATTATTATGCCATAAAAGGTGTTTTGGAATTCCTTCAACCTTTTGAAATTGAGTCAGAAAATATAAATTTTATAGGATAGCGGAAAATACCTATAATTTTTTTGTAGGCCTTTGTAAATCGTGGAAATAGTTTATATTTTATTTCTACCTTATTAAGGAAAATGGTACCTATTATTAATAACGGTTGTTTCTGAAACATTACTAAAATTTTCGAAATTTTGTTTTTCTACAAAATAATAAACTATACTATTTAGAAAAAAATTTATTTCTCTTATAATTTTATAAAAAATAACAGGGGAATATTTACATTTCTTGATCTATTAAACAAAACGATAAATTATCTCGACGAATGACACCATGTTCTAGTACGGAAGCTAGCTTTACATTTTTGTTGGTGGTTTCATGGGTTTCATATCAATTTTTTGTAATTGTAGTTTACACGTACATATACCTCTTAACACTTGTTTGCTTTATTAAAAAAGTGTGTTGTTGTGATTTACGTCGAAATAAGTCAAAAACAACTTGAAACCACATATAAAATCAAAAAGGAGAAACGGAAAAAAATTGAGCCTGTAAATGAACACAACTCAGAAACAAAAATAGCTATCTAATAATAAAAAAATAAAATTTGATTCTTGTGCAGCTTCATCTATATCATTAACTGTTTTTGGTTTTTTAATGGTTTTTCTTGGTGATGAAAATTCCGATATCTCACGGTTATCGATTCTTTTTTTCTCTCCAGAAATGCGGACGACAGTGTTTTTAGATACTCCTGTGGCTGCAGCAACACGATTATTTACATTTTTAAATGGTATTGAAGGTGAATTAAAGTTTCCTTCTCTTCTCATAAACTCTATAACATTGGCTATTATTTCGCGAGATTGACTGTTAATCACGCGGCCTCTTAATTTGCTATTAAACTCCATACTTAAGTTCTATTAAACTGTAATGAGCAAAAAACACAAACGAAAATAAAAGAAATGTTTTAACGAAATTTACATCTGACATTTACGTCTGAATGAAATAGTGAAATACTTGATGCGCAGAGTGTACTTTCATTGCGTAAATCCGTCGGGATGCCTGTCAGTAGTGCTTTCTCTGTCTAGCCGTCGAAAGCCTCTAGAAATTTGATGAACTGTATTTTATTATCGTCGGCTGATTTATCGAATCAGGTGGGAACTTCAGGGCAAATTTTGTATCTCTAAATATATTTAATCGTTTTTCATATTTAAAATTGTTACATGTTTAAATATATTGAGTTAAATATATTGAGTTGTTAAACGTTCACCTGTTCTTATCTTATGTGCGTTACGAGTTTTTGAATTCAGCTTGAGTTTCATAAAGAGGAACAACCCCTAGTCCAGTCCAGATAAGCTATCTAATCAAATTCAGAGTTCGATAATTGAATAACTGTTTAGGTGTTCCTTTTAATTCTTAACCAATACATACACCACTGTGGAACATATATTCCATCCTCATCAGGTCTACCTACCCCCGAGTAAGGACTATAGGTGTCTATTATCAATTTGCCAAACCATTTCCTTATCCCGCTTGCAATATTCATCACGTGAAGAAAAATCTTTTATTTTATCCCTATTATTTTATTTTTTTATTTTTTCTTTTTTTTGTCACGGTGTGAGTGGATAAGCTCTAAGGACCTTATCCCTTGACTGTGACTGGTGAACTTAAAGTTGATGACTAGAGTCCTTTTGGCCACTACATTGTTATTTAGTGACATCAGTTACTTTCTAAGTGACGGTGGTTGTTACACTTCATTTCAACCTCTTACTAGGTATGTAAAATAAATGTACAAATGCAACAGTAGCTATACTTAATTTAACTCAAAGTGAAATGGGATTATTAATTACTTATGTATATCATTGGTTATACCAATTTTTTCTATAGAATACTTTGTTTCTTTCAATATCGGTTCTTTAGTTTAAATTATTTAAATTGGAACCGTACATTTTTAAAGCTGATTGCAATAATGTTCAACCAAACGTATCACTGATAAGTCATATGGTAATACAGAACAGAATCTTGACACTTGGCTTGGGAGCCACCGTGTTAACTTTTCTTATAGTTGTAGGTAGAGTTTTAACGCCTTTCCCTCTCCTCCATTTACATTTTTTAATCACTGTCTAATTAATCATTAAATCATTTTTAGGACAAATATTAAACCAAAACGTAATATATACCGTCATAGACCACCGTTTATAGAAAAAAGTTTATTTAATATTTGAGAGAGATAACAAAAAGGTAGGTATACTTTTTTTTTAAATTTAAAGATAGTAATCGGTAGTCAAACCTTGTTTTTATTTTGGGGAAATTATCCTCTACCAAGTTTTTCAAATTATTCCAGTCAGTAGCTTCGTAATGCATTACTGTATCATCTCTAGCTAATTGCTTTTCTTTCAACTAAAAAGAAATTGTTCAGGTAGGCACTATAAAGAGTAGAGTCCCCAATACTGTTTCCTGAGGTGCTCCACATGAGATTATTTGATCGATGCTGGTGATATTTTGTATTTTGGTTTTCTATTTTCTATTTGCTAAGCATGACTTCATTAAATTATTGACTAAACCCCTTATACCTACCCACATCTTCCAGAGCATTTAATAAATGACAATGATTGACGGTGTCGAAAGCTTTAGTAAAGTCTAAAAAAAATTCCTATTGATGGTTTTTTATTCTCAATTGAACAGTAAATTTTATTAGTTAGTTCTTGCCCTAAATCCATATTGTGTTTTTGATAACAATTTGTTTTTTCCAGGAAGCCACATATTCAATGTTTCATCACTTTTTCTAGAATTTCCCTAGTAAAGAAATCAGGGCTATCGGTCTGTAATTAGTTATTTCTATTTTTTGCCATTTTTGTATATAGGAATAATTAAAAAGTTGATTAGAGATACCTGTAGGGAGTCTTGTATTGATAATGTTTGTGAGTGGGGCAGCTATAAAGTTTGAAAGGAGTTGAATTGTCTCCGCAGTTATGTTGTCTGATCCTGGAGCTTTCTTCTTTTTCAAACCTGTTATTATATGTTCTATCTTAGTTATAGTTCTGAGAATAAAGAATATTGAATTAATAAAGAAGTGTTTTTTTTTGTTTATAATTTTTTGTTTTTTTAATGTTTTTCGATGGATTTATCCCTAAATTTTTAAAAATCTTTGCTATGCGATTTGGATTAGTGATATAATTTTAATTTTCAGATTTAATACATGTTATAATCTGTTTTCCTCTAATTTTAATTTATTTAGTACGGACCAAAATAATTGTGTAGAATCATTCTTTTTTTGTAAGCATTAAAAAGTTACGAAGAAGCTAGAGAAAATTTTACTAGTACTCTGCTTTATTTCTTCCAAGTTCGCTTTATGTATTCAGTTCTTTTTGGTGCGTTGCCCTTGTAGTTTTTTGAGAACTACCTGAATTTGTTTTTGGTCTAAATGTAGTGCAGTTTTTTTTATGTTCTTCTATCTTCTTGTTTTTGGATGGTCTTTCTGTTTGCTTCTTCTCGATTGATATTTCTACAGTATCTACTTCTTTAACTTTTTCTTCGGCTTTTAAATTGATTTGTTTCTTCAATGTTTGGCTCGGTATTGATGATTTCTTGCAATTTTTGATTCAGTTTTGTTCAGTAGCTATAGTAGGTTTTTGCGGTGTTTCTAATGTGAGTGTATCTTTAAAAAATGTTTAATGGATAATTGAGGTTTGTGGTGCGCTACTTGTCTTACGTGCAATTTTGTGTTTACAGGACTATTTTCAGGAGACTTACTTAGATTTGTATCCATTGTTTTTAATCGATCGACTGTATTATTAATATTCAAAGTACGGTCCTTTATTTTTCCATAATAAATTCGTGACCTTGCTATATTAAGGTGTTTTTGTAATAATCCTCTATCCTGTCTATCTATCTTCGTTGAAAATTTATTCGATCCTATTAATTTATAGCAGTTTTTTATGATTTTTTTTTATTGAAATTAACGTGTCTCGGCATCAGGGGCCATTGACACAGGTACAATTATAATATTACAAGAGGTTTTACAAAAATATACACTATCTACAGACAAAAGAAAAAAAAAATAAAAAAAATAAAAAAACCTAATTTACAAAACTATAGGGTACAGGAAAATAATTTATACTAATTTAAATTTGATTAAATAAATTCACAACTTTTAAAAAATTAAACGTTTTCCAAATTTACTAGGACATCTAAGGATTCTAATGCTATCACTCAAACCATTCTTAGCCCGTTGAGTTTTAAAGTAAATGCAATCTTCCTCTAATAAATGTTTGACTGTTAAAGTTCTGTTACAGTACAAACAAAGAAGTTGGGCTTCGGCAGACAGTAAATGTTTATGAGTCAACCTTGTATGTCCAATTCTCAGTCTTCTAATGATGGTACTTTCTTTCTTTCTTTCTTTCTTTGACAGAGAGGGCATTTCGAAATAGTGCAGATTTGGCTGAATTTCTCGAAGTTTTAAATTATTAATATTGTGCCAATGATTTTCCCACTGATTATGGACCTTTTGGCGGAATGCAGTTTTTAGGTCATTAACTAATTGGATATTTTTTGGTGGTAGATTCATCTGAATAGCTCCTTTCGCGACACGATCAGCTTCCTCATTGCCTGCAATCCCGACATGAGAAGAAACCCAAATAAGGGAAACGGAAGTTCCTACCGAAGCAAGAAATTTGTAACAATCGTATATTTCTTGGACCAAGGGATGTTGAGTATAATTATTTTTGATAGAGTAGATCGAAGAAAGGGAGTCTGTACATATAGCGACATAGTTTTCCTCAGCAGTTAATGATTTAAAAGCCTGAAGTATCCCATACAGTTCCCCAGTATGAATACTGCATGAGGAAGGTAGCAAGAAGGATTTCTGGAACCCATCATTTGAGGTGACAGAACAACCTACACCGGATTGATCTTTAGAAGCATTCGTAAATATAATTCTTTTAAATTTGTTGCTATAAATTATTTCCGTAAATGATTGCCTAAAGAATTGGTGTGTTACTTTTATTGACTCGACTAAGCGAGGTATTAAATTTGGGTAATTTTTTTAGCCAAGGAGGACTTTTAGAAATGGGAAAAGGCATCGTTCCAGTGAGCTCAATATCATCGAGTAAGGATTTTAGAGCCTGAGGAATTGAGACAACAGCCCTAGGAGAAGTAATACTGACGAATGTGTTATTGTTTGAAATCAACAGTGAGAAAACAAGGTTTGAAGGGTTCGCAAAGATACCAGCAGCATAGGAAAAAAGAAGGTACTGTCGTCTAAGCCAAAGAGGGGGATCGTTGGCTTCACAGTACAAGCTTTCTACGGGACTTGTTCTGAAAGCTCTGAGGCACAGTCTTAAGGCAGTGTTTTGAACTATATTTAAGGATCCTAAGTTGTAATTGGAGGCAGACATGTAAATAAAACTACTATAGTCTAATTTTGATCTTATAAGAGCTCTATAGGTCCTAATAATAACACTGTCATTAGCACCCCAATGATGGTGAGCTTATACTTTCAATAAATTAATTCTCTTCAGGCAATCGTTCTTGATTTCTTCGATATGTAACTGCTAGGACAATTTACTGTCAAAAATTATTCCTAAAATTTTGCAATTGTTCACCATAGTCATAGGAAGGCCCTTATAAAATATATTTATATCTTGACCTTTTCGTCGTTAACTAAATTTGATGACTCTAGATTTATTAGCTGAAAAAGAAAGACCAATATTTGAAGCCCAGACGCTTAGACGATCCACTACAGTTTGCAATAATCTGCAAGTTGTAACAATGTTTTTTCCATGACAGAACATGACGAGATCATATAATAAAAACTCAATTTTGATAGTTTTTTTAATGCCCAAACGTATTTTGTATTTATTATTTAGTTCAGTGGCAGATATTTCTAATCCAAGCAGTTCTTTTATTTTGTTCAGTACTTCCGTAGTTAAATCTTCATTTTTATTAATACTAATTCCAATCAAGATAAGATTATTTTTGCGGATTGTTCTATCAATGCTCAGATTTTTTGCTTCGAAAGAAATAACTTTTCGTTCGACTTGACCTACCCTCTCCACTCACTCATCAATTTTTGTTCACTCTCTGTTTTTATTAGTGTAAGTACATGATTTAATAGACCCTTATTAGATATATTGTTTCATCATTCATTAGTATTACATTACGTTTAAACTTTTTGAAATTAGTAATCGGTATGTTACCTACGCCACTGTTTAATATTTAATATTTACTCTTACTTTGCATTCATTTTATTTTAGTGACATTTACGACACAAAAATTCTGTAATAGGCGATCTATTTATTTATTATATAATTTTTTATACGAGTAATATTAGCAAACGGTACCACCACTGTTCTCAAATCATACACGCTCCCACCCAGATGATTCGTCGATTCGCCAATATCGTTATCAAAAAGAACGATAGAACACGTGAATAAGACGAACAACTGCTTGATTAACGGCGGAAGAATACGACAAGAGGAAGATAAATTGCCAACCGTTGGCCCAACGTTCAGGCGGAGAGCGGACGTCCCTTCTAATTGTGATCGATGCATTTTCACCGATCCACCAAAATCTCGGTATTGTTAAGTGCTGTAAGGCCACGGGACAAAAAAATTGTGGCCCAATAATTGAATTTAGCCTCAGAGGTGGAGACAAAAACGAAAGAAAAAAAATCATTCGCTCTACAAATTATAGACGCGTTCTTTTAGGAGATGATTTGGATTCACGATGTTTCCTTCTAGCCAATGAACCGTGACTGATTAACTTCAAGATCTGAAGTTAGGATTGATTAATTTTTATTATATTTCTTTATAGTGGGCAAGATAGTAGGATGACTGAAACACTAATACCGTTTTATTGAATTGCACCTCTTAAATTAATTAAAATTGCTATGCGAAATAAAGAACTAAAATTATATTGTATTTATGCACATTTTTAGGCTTATTTCTTTTGTAAAATTACAGTCATTACAGACTAATTTGCAATTTTATTCTAAAAATCTTATAAACTAATTAGAAAGTCTTATTTATTTTTATCACACTTTGACGTTTACTACACCGTTTTACGCTATTACTAAAATTAAAGTCAATGTTTAAGAGATCACCGTTGGAAAAATTTTAAAATTTTGATTTTTTACTTTTTTATTAACAATCAAAGGCATTAAAAAATTATTTAGTACAATATTTTTAAAAGTTAAATAAAAAATAATAAAAAAAAATTTTCAATAAAAAAATATATAAGGTTGTTTTTGTAATATTTTTTAGTAAAAAAAAAAATATTGCGTAAAATTGCATTTGTTTATAACAAATTGTTATATATATATATATATATATATATATATATATATATATATATATATATATATATATATATATATATATATTATATAATTTTTTAATGCCTTTGATTGTTAATAAAAAAGTAAAAAATCAAAATTTTTGAATTTTTCCAACGGGGATCTCTTCTAAACCCTTTTAACAATAGCTCAAAAAAATCCAAAAAAATTCTAGATTTCTTGTTTTGAAATAATCAGCGTTTTTATGTTAACATTAAAATGGTGAAAATTAACTAATTAACAAAAGCATAATTAATAAAAAAATAGTGATAAAATTTTTTTGTTTACGGATTATTGTTTACTCATATGTCTACTTAGTACCCAAATTTTTTTATTCCTTAATATTAATATTTAATTAAATAAAATAATTTTTTTAGTTCATGTGTCAGATTGGGGCGATGCGCGCGGCAGCCGAACCACGCGTTTTTACCGTTATTTTCGCCGCTTAATTAAAATTATAAGGGTTGTTGGTACAGTTCCGGGAGGTAAAACTTTTTTTTAGAAAATTTCCTGTTCTTTAAGGATCTTTTTTTAAATTTCGATTATCTCAAATAGTTTTTAAAATATTTCAAAAAAACCAAACCCTTATTTTTTATTTTACTTTATTGTTTATAACATTTGCATTTTTTTTCAGCCCCTCTTGGAATTTTGATAGAATGTTCTAGATGCCATTCCGAATCGAATGAGCCCAAAATCCTAATTTTCGGTGCTGGAGGACAGGCTGTTTAATAAAGTATTTTACTCTAAACTATTTTCTCTAAGTGCTACCGGTTTCCGCTAACGAACCACGTTCAATTACTGTTTAATAAAATATTTTAATTAAAACTATTTTCTCTAAATGCTACCGGATTCTGCTAACGAAAGTCAGCAGGTCAAAGCGTTAAGTGGATATAAACCATTAATGCTAAGTTGTATTAAACTTCCGACTTAATGTCTGCATTTTTTGTATAAATAGAAATAGGTATGATTGACAGGAAATTTAAAAAATAATGCAAATATTATTTCAGAATTAAGGGTAAATAGTTCAAAAAACGAACACTTACAATTTCAAAAACCATAAAAAAAAAATAAAGAGATTGATTAGAGAATACTACATTTTTTTTTGTTGGAAAACGTAAGTTTTGTGAAGACTGACATTGGTACGGTATGTTCCGTTTCGAGTTATTTTCCAAACATACGATCTACAAAAATTTAGTGCGATACAGGCAAACCACTCGAATTGTACAGTATTGTATATATTATATTTCTACGAATTACTAAAGAAAACCTACAACGTCTTAAAAAGTAATTTATAGGTTATTAATATAAAATCACTATTTTAAAAATAATTAACACAAAGATTTAAATTTCTGGATTATACCAAATTATAAAAAAAAAAACGAATTTGCTTGAATTCAACCATAATTTGAACTTAGGACTTTTCGTACGAAAACTCACCCCTTAAACTTTCGCGATAACTTATCATTTATTTATCTTTAACATTTACACTTTAATAATTGGTTTAGGTCATTTTGTTATAATTGTACCAAAATTTTCTTCCTAGTTAGAAGACACTTAGGTACTTATCACTTTCTTGATAAAGTTAAATAAAAACACCATTATCTTTTTAATTTTGATTAGATTTTTAATGTACCTACCTCTTTGTTATTAATTTGGATTATAGAACAGGGTAATTAATATTATTTCATACTCTGTCATGTTATTCCTTTTCGTTTCTCAAAATTTGTAATTTTTATTTTTATTATTAATAAATTTCTTGTACCTAGCACCACTGCATAATAGGTTTTGCTACAAGAATATATTATTTGTAAATAAATACATATTATTTCTTATAATTAAAGCACTTACTATTTGTGAATAATCCTTTGTTTTCCATCGTAAAACCCAATTTCTCACATTGTTAAATCTTCTTAAAATTCGTTTTCTTTACGTACTTTCAAAGTATATTTTGTAAACAATTGTTTTGTTGAAAGCAAGGTTTTAAGTTCGTCTGGTCTCAGCTCTTGGCACTTTTGACATTCTTTGCAGGTGTCGTAACGCAAAAAGACGTTCCCTATGGCAAAATTTGAGCTTACTGAGAAAACATATCGTTCGTCTTCACCTGCCATGTGTTCTATTAAATGGGTCGATAAAGACAGAGATAAGGGACGTATCTCGAATATTGACTACTTTACTTCATACTGTCATTTGGAAAAGCACCGTTGCTAAATTTATCATTTAGAAGATAATTTAGGAAGTGAAATAATTTATGGGTTTATTAGCTAACGAGAGATTTTAACAATCGTTCTTGCAACCGGCTGTAAATATTTTTTTAATTTGTGGATTTCCTAACTGCTTATAGAAATATCGTCAAATTAGAAAATTTCACATAAATATGGATAAGAATTTTCTTTTGTATTTTAATTTGTATTTGATATATCACATAAATATTCGTTGAATTGTAAATGTCAAAATAATGCGACCACGTTAGACAACTAAAAAAATTCTGCGTCCGGACCTACTTAAGACGTCATATTGTTACCATCATAATGTCAATCTACTAGCGTACTAGTACTATATTATTTTTGAACAGTTGCATCATATTTCTTTGATTCTAACAAATATGATGATTATTTAAAAACAATGTAAAATTAAATACATACTTTTTCATTTTAAATATGTAAATTATAAACTTTTCAAACAAAACATAAATTCCTGCCAAACAAAACATTTATTTCAGGCAAACAATTTATCTACCAACGATGAATATCTAATGGATTGTTATTATTTATCGATTCGTTATAAGAATCACTCATTTTTAAGATTGACAAAATTGTCATTAATTGAAAACAACTCAAACAAAAATAGTAATTTGTGTAACAAGAACGTATATGAAGACAAAGTTTGAGCACGGCACTGTAGGAACTCAATTGTGCAGTATATTTTTTCTGCGACCCACAAACCAAAACCTACAAAATTTTAACATTAATTTAAACGTTAAGATAAAATAAATATTTTAAAAATATTTTAATTTGTTCTCGTCCTGGATTTGAATCCCGGATCTTCCGCATGAAAATTCACTACTCTATCTTTGCAATAACGAGACAAAAAATTTATTACTGATAATTAGATTGGTTTATTGTAAATAAATCCCTTTAAATGCAAATCTTAATTAATAATAATTCTAATTTTTTTCGAACAGTTTTTAAGAAAATGATACCAAATGACTTTATAGCTCCATTTATGCAATTTAAGCCATTTATGCAGTGTGTTATCTATTTCAAGAAACTATGACGTCATTAATTATTTTTTAAATGGATCAAATGATATTTTATATTAAAAAAAGTCCTCACTTTACCAAATCTTTCAGATACCTGCGTAGCTACCTCGTCTTTTAACGGGTTAGTCAGAGTGTTTTTTGCATTTCATGGTCATAGAGTCCATCAACAAATATTTGGACGATATGTTTGGATTCGTATCGTATTTTTAAAGATTCTCGTCTTGTTTTTGTATGCGATTCTTTAACTTTTGTTGGTGTCAATGCTCCAAGTGTGGCCATATCGTATGTGTAGTCTTTAGTTTTAAATTGTTCAAAATCATCTGTCTCTTCCACAGGTAAAATCTGAAAACATTTAAGTATATCCACGAAGTGCAATGGTCATATTTATTGCCTTGTCTCTTTCAGGCCATTTGTTTGCTCTCGAAGCTGTTTCGAACTGTATAAAGTAATGGTCCTTGACATCTTCTTATCGAAAGCTGTGGCAGAATTTATAATTTCTTTTAATTTTAACTTCAACTCAACTCCATGACAATTTATTTCATTGGCCTTTGCCTGTACTGTATAATTTATTATCTCTCTCTTCTTTTTAATCTCTTTAATGGTCTTCTTAACGTAAGTTATCTTAGTATTTACATCGGCAGAAATGTCAGTTTTCAGAGAAAACATTTTGCTTTCCAAGTCTTTTAAAGAATATGAATCAGACGAGACTTTATTTTTTAAGGAAGAAACTTTATTATCTAATTATTATCATTTTTTATGGAATAAATAGCAGAAGAAATTTCGTTTTTCATAAAAGACATTTTACTATCCAAGCAAGAACTGTCAGAAAATACTTTATTTTTCATGGAAGAGATTTTACTTTCCATATCGGAACAAATGAAAGAAATTATAGCAGAAGGTAAGTACATCATTACAATATAGATACGTTTCCGGATCTTATTTTATATTGCTTGTTCAAGTTTATCTGCCAACTCAGGTTTCTGTCCTGTCATCTTCAGCTCACAATGTTCTAGATCCAGATGTAATTCGGCCACTTTTAAATCACACAATTTTTGCCATTTTTATCCACTATTTTTTACAGTATCCCACTTCTGACAACAATTTTACGTTTATTTGTTATAAATAGTTTAATTGTTCTAATTTATATTTACTACATACACCAACTTATTTTATATCTAATTTATTTGTTCAAAAGGAAAGACTTGTATTTCGTGCAAAACTTTTTAATTAATAAATGCAAAGCGCTTTCGGCTTATTTGCCATCATCAGTGCTTATTGTCCACAACGTATCCAACAAGTTCCTGGTCATCCTCACTCCCAAAATTAGATATTTCGGGATATTTACAACTTGCTAAATCATAATCTTAGTATTGTTAGTATTTTCAAATTTAAATTTATCTATTCATTTTTATTCAAGTTGTTTAACCGTTTCCACATGAAAGTTTTGCACGAAATACAAGTCTTTCCTTTTGAATCTAAACTACGTGCACACAGCTGTCAACTTTTTTGGTTATTTTAATTTATTTGTGTTCAAAACAACACAGATTTGTATTTACTTTAACAATTTATCTTTACTAGATTACTCTAAACCTCACTAAATAACAGTAAAAGAAATCACTTATACACAAAAAAATAACAGCCTCAAAAAACCCAGTCCTGTCTTTAAAAATCTCGATTTGAGTATAGGCATCCTCTAAATCCTTTATGAGTCGGCCCGCGCGCAAAGAACATTTCAATAATTTCTCAAGTTTCAAGGCGAGCAACAAATATCAGGACCAGACTGGTTGAAAATAACCCGAACGACAGTATTATCATATGGTTGAAGAAAAAGCTTCAGCAATGGAATTTAAATAGTCATAATAGGCTATATCAAGAAAAGAACACCATATCAATCTCTTACTCATTGACATACTATCAAAAACTGACATAAGAATGGGTTACAATATCCGTAAACTGATTGTTGGATTACATTCAACAAAATTACTTTCATCGTTACAATTCGCATTGCATTCAATATACATTTACTCCTAGAGACGTTTATGTCCTGCACATTTTTGGCCGATAAGGCAGTTCTCCGACAAATAAATTCGTCACAGTCGTCATCCACTCTTCATTAATTTAGATTTAATTAGGACTGTGGGCCATGTGGCTTCTCCCACCTCGACGTTTTCATATATATTGTGGACATCCACTCCTCATTGGTCAACATCAAAGGAGTCCTCCACTCCTCATTGGTCAACGTCACAAGCGTTGTGCGCCCGCTTTGTTTTCATCCGCGTCACTGCTACTTAAACAGTCATCGATACCACACGCTTTTGTCGCGATAAGAAGAGAGTCAGGAGACGCTGTGCTTGCCATTATTGAACATAAATTATTTCTCAAGTAACATGGCTGAAAGTAACGAATTTCCTAGAGATCTGTAAATGATATAAAAATATTTATTTATAAGTAAATCATGTATAGTGTTATATCATTTCATTCGTGTTTTAAAATTAAAGTGTTTCACTCAGAAATAATCTTTTAATTCAAGTATCTATATCTCCCATACCCATGGATCGCACAGGTATTTCAAACTTTTTTATTTCTACAGTTGAAGAATATTGGCCTTATCTTATATGTGGCGCGAAAACACCGATAAAAGCCTGTATATCGATCATATAAGAAAATGTCAATTAGGCATACACTTGAAAGGGTGTAGTAGCTTATATTTTCAGCCGTAAATGGGAGAAATGTAACGGAATAATGCATACCCTATATAATAGGCAGTATACTAAAGAAGGAAGGAAATTATGATAATAGTGTTTGGATGAAAAAAATTAAATGGATAAGGGACTACATGTAGCAGCGAGGAGAAGAAATGGAACAAAGAACCCTACAGAATATTTAAATTAAACTGTTTATGTATTTTCTATTTAATAATCAAAATATATAATCCATTATTTTGTTTTTCAATAAATAACTCTGAAACAAGCCTAGGTAAATGCGATTTTCTTACACCATATTATTTTTCCCTTCAATAACCAACTTATATCTCATTTAACCTAATATGTATCAAAAATAAACAAAAAGTACTTCATTTCCAAACAGAAAACATAAAATGAGTAAGTTCACTTCAACTCCTAGTTTTCGGTTCTTTTTGTGCTTTTGTTCCGAGCAGCATTCAATCGTTGATCTGAAAAGTTTTTATTTGTTTTTTGCGCTTATTTCCGCGTAAAGGAGGTGTTTGTATGACCTGACCTTGTTTTCACTTTGTTTATTCTTCTAAATTAAAGTTCAATATTTGCTAGCAAAATGTATAACACAAAGTTGGAGAACGTGAAAGTTTTTGAATTTTCTTATTAATAAATTTACAACTTTATAATAAATAAAGGTAAATGTTTTATCTTCTCTTCATTTTAAAGACATTTTTAGATGATAATATATGTATAGTATACAGAAGATAATTGCTGAGATTATTAATATTGAAATTAAAACGAGTTGATGCTAGGTATTATAGGCTACAGGTATCATAAAAAGAAAATATACTAGATACATATTTATTCTAAAACAAAAGTTTGTAGATATTTTCTAATTTGTGGAGGGTAATTATTAAGTAATGATTATGTCAAAATTAAACGAGTAGAAATATTAGGGTGGTAGGTAGGAAATAAAGTTGTTTTGAAAATACCTATATTGATTATCAATTAAAAACTTTTTAATTTCACAGGTAAAAACTATTGGGATGTTAATAAAAGTTAAATAGATTATACCTTTTGGAATTAATGGTTGTTGAGATGGAGAGCTAAATGAAAAAAATAAAGCAAAATGTAAAGAAACTGGTATTTACACAGAAAAATAGAAAAGTATGGGGCGAAGACAGAATAAGAGAAGAACAAAAGAAGCATCTACAGGAAGAAAGCAGAGAAAATCAGAGATAGTCAAAGATAAACAGAGATGAGATAATCAGAGATATTCAGAGGTAGGTAATCAGAGATAATCAGAGATAATCAGAGATAATCAGAGATAATCAGAGATAATCAGAGATAATTAGAGATAATCAGAGATAATCAGAGATAATCAGAGATAATCAGAGATAATCAGAGATAGTCAGAGATAATCAGAGATAATCAGAGATAATCAGAGATAATCAGAGATAATCAGAGATAATCAGAGATAATCAGAGATAATCAGAGATAATCAGAGATAATCAGAGATAATCAGAGATAATCAGAGATAATCAGAGATAATCAGAGATAATCAGAGATAATCAGAGATAATCAGAGATAATCAGAGATAATCAGAGATAATCAGAGATAATCAGAGATAATCAGAGATAATCAGAGATAATCAGAGATAATCAGAGATAATCAGAGATAATCAGAGATAATCAGAGATAATCAGAGATAATCAGAGATAATCAGAGATAATCAGAGATAATCAGAGATAATCAGAGATAATCAGAGATAATCAGAGATAATCAGAGATAATCAGAGATAATCAGAGATAATCAGAGATAATCAGAGATAATCAGAGATAATCAGAGATAATCAGAGATAATCAGAGATAATCAGAGATAATCAGAGATAATCAGAGATAATCAGAGATAATCAGAGATAATCAGAGATAATCAGAGATAATCAGAGATAATCAGAGATAATCAGAGATAATCAGAGATAATCAGAGATAATCAGAGATAATCAGAGATAATCAGAGATAATCAGAGATAATCAGAGATAATCAGAGATAATCAGAGATAATCAGAGATAATCAGAGATAATCAGAGATAATCAGAGATAATCAGAGATAATCAGAGATAATCAGAGATAATCAGAGATAATCAGAGATAATCAGAGATAATCAGAGATAATCAGAGATAATCAGAGATAATCAGAGATAATCAGAGATAATCAGAGATAATCAGAGATAATCAGAGATAATCAGAGATAATCAGAGATAATCAGAGATAATCAGAGATAATCAGAGATAATCAGAGATAATCAGAGATAATCAGAGATAATCAGAGATAATCAGAGATAATCAGAGATAATCAGAGATAATCAGAGATAATCAGAGATAATCAGAGATAATCAGAGATAATCAGAGATAATCAGAGATAATCAGAGATAATCAGAGATAATCAGAGATAATCAGAGATAATCAGAGATAATCAGAGATAATCAGAGATAATCAGAGATAATCAGAGATAATCAGAGATAATCAGAGATAATCAGAGATAATCAGAGATAAGACAAGCTAAAACAAACAGTCACAAGCAGATACACCTTCCTGTTTAAATCACCAAAATGGAATAGTTTTATTCAATTTTTATAACTACCACTAGTTCTCTCGGTATCAGTAACCCCTTATGGCAGAATTATCTTATTTTATGCCTGAATATGGATCTCGGGCCGAAACCGGTTGCCTGTGTCTTTAATTTTTTAATAAAAGAATTTTATGGTTAAATGATTTTGAGAAGTTTATTTTCGTTTATAAAAATAATTTTTAAATTTTAATTTATTATATTTTAGATTTTGATTAGAAATTATAATTTCAGAAATGAAATTTTCTATGTCAGTGGCGCCAGCTAACGAGGGAAAATCTGAAAAAAAAATTAAAATAGAGATCCTGTAGAGAACTTGTAGAAGCAGAGCTCTTTCTATAAATAGAGAATCAAGGAGTAAGGCCGGAAAGTCACATAGATCAGTCTTTCGAAATCCGTCACGAAGTCCAACAAGAAATAGTCACAGCAGCTATGCGTCCCGAAGAAGCCAATCACCCACACTAAGCCAGTTTCTAGCAAAAATCAGGAAGTAGAATATCGTAGAGGCCGTCTCCATAGCAACGCAGACATTCTCTCAAGGGGACCTTGTTTAGAACGAGAATGCCGGTACAGTAAGGGGCTTGGAGAACGGGAGGAATCAGTTGATAAAGTAACCCTTAGGGCAACTACTATTAAACCAGAGGCGACGAAGAAGAAAGCGCCCTTGAAAGCCTGACAAACGGACAGAAAAAAGACAATAATTTGAAAGTTGTTCGACAATGGCTCAAAAATAAAGTTACACCTACTTGGCAAGAAATAGCCAAATACAGTGGAGCTTGGAGGAGCTTCATTGTAGTTCGGGAGGTCATTTTGGCACGAGTTCGGGAAAGATTTTATTATGTCAATGGCCGACAGGATGTAGCGGATTGGTGTAAAAAATATGGTGTTTGCAATGGCAGGACAAAGGTTTACGGATTCGCTCGGAAACGACTAAAAGCCAACAGCGATACAGCAGAAGCTAGAATCGACAGGCGTGCCACAGGGACACATTTTGAGAGAGGCGACCCAGTACGGCTGTACAATCCCATGCATCGAGAAGGATTTTGTCAGAAATTGCAACGGAACTAGGAAGGCCCCTACTCCGTCTTTAAAAAAAATCAACGACCTGTTATACCGCATTCAGCTGTCAGCGGGAAGTAAATCCAAGCTAGTTCACATTGGGAAGTTAGCGCAATGCCGTGGTTCAGATGCTTTCCGTTAGCTCTAACCAGGTCCCAGTAGTTATTCGAAGTGAATAACTAGAGAGGAGGGAGCAATGTTACGCAGCACCCGGTAGCGTGCTGAAGTCGTCATAAGTAAAGGTACGAGTAAATGAAGAAGACAGAATATTCCCAAAATGACTAGAAATGCCATTCCTTGTCAAAGAAAAGTCCAGATTGTTCGAAAACGTTCTAGAAGGTCGAGGCAAGCTATATAAGTCGACGACCTGACGTTAGAGTTCAGTTTTATGATAGACGTTACATGTTAATGTTATCAGTTGTATCGTCATTGTTAAAGTTGAATTGAGTTATTGTAAAGTTGAGTTAAAATAAATCGTGATACCAAAAGCCAGTGTAACAATATTATACGTTATTTTTTTCCTCCCTGTATACAGTGTAACTACTTGAGCAAAAACCATTGGGGAAACTTTTTTTATTAGTTTTGTAAAAAAAAATTATCTTCATAAAAAATTATCTTCATAAAAAATTCTCCATGGTCTTAAAACAAAAATACAGAAATTAGATATCAAATTTTTTAACAATATCGAAAATTGTTAATAAGAAAAGTTGATCAGAATTGAAAATCACTGTAACATATTCAATATTTTCCCATCTACTAGGTTTATGATTTAGAAAATTAAATATACAGGGTGGCTCACGCTCAACGGGACGGAGCTTTATGGGAAAACAACCAAAGATATAAAAAATTCGTTTGGGAGGAATACGTAGGTTACAGACGGCTACAATTTAAAATTTGTTAGATGTATACAGGATGTCCCACATAAGAGAAAATATACAAAGTTATATTATTTTTAAAGGAACACCCTGTTTTTTATTTTAGAATTAAAAACTACATCAAAAATAATGTCAGTTAACTAAAGGTTCCCTATTACTATTAATATTAGTTTTCGATTTATTTGAATTTTTAAGGAAAAAAAGTATCCCAGAAATTAATTGTTTACTCTTGTTTGAATAATTTTTAATGAACTAATTTTTTTTTCTTATGTGGGACATCCTGTATACATCTAACAAATTTTAAATTGTAGCCGTCTGTAACCTACGTATTCCTCCCAAATGAATTTTTTATATCTTTGGTCGTTTTCCCATAAAGCTCCGTCCCGTTGAGCGTGAGCCACCCTGTATAATTCGTCTTTATGCCAAGAAGAATAAGATATCGTTTTTTCGTAGATGAATAATATTCGATCTGACCTTAGTTCAAATCTTAACAATTTTCGATATTGTTAAAAATGAAGGTAATTTACTCTTGCATGAAATTAATATTTTTTGAGGAACCTCGTACATAACTCAAAAAATTTAATATCTGATAGTTGAATTTCAGGTTTTGAACGATTTCAAATCCGTATATATTTTATTTAAAACTTGTTTGCGTGTCTGAAATATTGAACAATTACTTCAGTTCAAAGGTTATTTCATAACTTAAAAAAAATAGGGTCTATAATGTAGTTATTTATCTAACAAGTGTGTAATGTTACTCTTTTTTGACGAATGTGAATCACATAAGTCAGAAAAGGTACTTTACACACGAGTTACATACAATATTTTTTCTACTACCGTACCCGTATACGTTATCCACTAATATTAGAAATATAAAAGTTACTTTACAAAAAACAGAAAAATGGAAAAATCAAAAAATCGAAAAATTGAAAAATCGAAAAATCGAAAAATCGAAAAATCGAAAAATCGAAAAATAGAAAAATCGAAAAATCGAAAAATCGAAAAATCGAAAAATCGAAAAATCGAAAAATCGAAAAATCGAAAAATCGAAAAATCGAAAAATCGAAAAATCGAAAAATCGAAAAATCGAAAAATCGAAAAATCGAAAAATCGAAAAATCGAAAAATCGAAAAATCGAAAAATCG
Source organism: Psylliodes chrysocephalus (assembly GCA_927349885.1). Taxonomy (NCBI): domain Eukaryota; kingdom Metazoa; phylum Arthropoda; class Insecta; order Coleoptera; family Chrysomelidae; genus Psylliodes; species Psylliodes chrysocephalus. The sequence goes on along the minus strand of OV651825.1, from coordinate 23,911,617 downwards.
AAAAATCGTAAAATCGAAAAATCGAAAAATCGAAAAATCGAAAAATCGAAAAATCGAAAAATCGAAAAATCGAAAAATCGAAAAATCGAAAAATCGAAAAATCGAAAAATCGAAAAATCGAAAAATCGAAAAATCGAAAAATCGAAAAATCGAAAAATCGAAAAATCGAAAAATCGAAAAATCGAAAAATCGAAAAATCGAAAAATCGAAAAATCGAAAAATTGAAAAATCGAAAAATCGAAAAATCAAAAAATCGAAAAATCGAAAAATCGAACAATCAAAAAATCGAAAATCGAACAATCAAAAAATCGAAAAAAGGCAATAAATAGTGATATTTTTTTACAATTTAACATTATGTTTAAATTTTTTAAATAACGGAACACCGTTATTGAAAACTGCACAAAAATGTTGAGGGTAAAATTTTGACTTACTACTTTGTCACATAATTTGGTAATTTGCAATAATAGTTATAATTAACGTTTAATTACCTTTTTTAAATCAATTTTGAATAGCTATTTTGTGTTCAGAAGTAAAATTACGATCCTCCGGTAATTTTATTTTGGTCCAAATAAAACAACAAAATGCCTTATGTTGGACTAACAGATGTGCAGAGGGGAATAATTATTGAGGGGAGTAATCATTGAACCAGGAATGCTCCAATGAGCCGTAGCAGATGCAATAGGCGATACCTAGGGTATTCTATGGAAAGCATATGAAAGGTATTTGGAACTAGAAACTCTCAAGAACAGGTCCAGACAAAGTCGTCAAAGGGTCACAACTAAAAAACAGGACCGCTTTGTGTGCCAAGTTGCTAGAAAAAATCTCATCTAGAGCTACAATGAAAACTTTTGGAAGCTACAGTTTTCAAGAAAAAAACTCTAAGACCGCGCTCAGGGGTTGTACAACAGGAGGCAAAATAAAATTGATTGGCTAAATTGGTATCTTTAACACCAAAACTGTACAATTAAGAATTGACAAAATGTTATTTTTTCGGATGAGACCAGAATTGGGCTTAAATAAAATGACCATCGAATTTGGGTTCTCAGATCTTCCTGAAGATGAGCGAGACTCTCCGCTGTCAAATCTGTCCCAAGATATCAAAGAGGAACTGTAATTTTCTGGGAAGGTATTATGCTAAAAGCAAAAACTCCATTGTTACACCTTCAACAAACTTTAACCGGTCCGAGGTATGTTGATTTAGGGCTAGAATTAATCGTTAGGCTCTGGAGAGCTACAATTGGGGATAATTTTATCTTTATGCACGATAATGCACCTCCCCATAGCAGCAGAGTGGCTACATTGATTCCAAATCCCGAGTCAAATAAGTTCCCATCCTGTGTGTACTGGATCAGAACTTATTTGACCCATTTCGTCCACCTCCTTGTTTTAAGCATGACATCGCTGCAGGGGCCTCAGTGGCAATAAAGCTTCAAATTTGTAAATCTATCTTTCGAGAGGGCATAAAAGTTTGAAATGTAATCATTAATACAGAGTGTGGTATAAGACTTTACTCTGTCATGTCGTCGCGTTGTTGTGTGCTTTGATGTCACCGTCCTGTGAGCACTCCCCCAATTTCCCCAAGTGGCAATTGGGGGGACAGCTCATCAGCAGGAGGTTGTCGTTTGTGTGTACAGTCCTGTGTCTGTTTCTCGTGTTTGTTTTCTGAAATGTACCTCTGAAAAAGGAAATTAGCTGAAAAAGAAATATTTATTGGCAAGTAATTTTTGAAAAATAAAATTTATGAGAGATCAAATGCTTTAGAAATATATTTTTCGAAAAATAATATTTTTGAGGAATGAATTCCTGTAAAATAGGATCTTTCGAAAAAATCTCCGAAAAAAATAAAATCAGTAACAAAAGTAAAATTTTTGTAAAATCATTTTCTGAAAAATAAATGTAAATGTAAATTTATGAGAGATAAAAATCTTTCGATAATAAAATCTCCTACATTTCTATTTTCGAGGAATAAGGATTCCTAAAATATAGAAAGTAAATATCTGAAAAATAAAAATCTTTAGCAAAACTGGTATTTTTAAAAAATATACCTTTTGAAAAATGAACCTCTGTAAAATAATTTTTATGGGGGACAATAAATTTTTGCAGAACAAAATCTTTAAAAAAATAAAATTATGGTGAAATTATCTCATGTTATTACTGTAGTTAATGATTTAAATTGAACTAGAGAATTCAAGGAAGAGTTACCTTTTTAAAAATAAAACTATCACGTAAACTTTCGGTTTATGTAGAGAGACGAGACAGAAAGAAAGGACTCTCTCCCTCTCTCTTTCTCTCTCTCGTTAGGACTGCGGTCCAAAACTCTTGTTTCGGGCTATGTCCATGATTCTTAAATCCGCTTTGCTTCTCTACTACGGTTAACATCAACAACAACGATCCGTTAATGCCCCTTTCTCTTTGATGGCAATTCTTTCATTTGAAATGGCAGCTACATGACAGTTCACGCTAAATTCCGTTTTTCCCGTTTGAATTGGACCAATAGAAATAAAGATATAAGTTTTAGGCCCTTCTGGCTTTCGTTCTGCACATGATTTTTCTGTTCGACGTTAATCGTTTGATACATAATGTCGTTCTTCCCGTTTGAATCGGACCAGTTATATCCGAGAAAGACGCTAAGGCTCTTCTGGCTTCTCGTTTACCTCGTATATTTTTAATTGTTTACATCAACGATTGCTGCCATCTTGTATTCCCGACGTTATCTGACGTTATCATATTAACTGATAAGCCAGACTTCGATTCTCGACGCGTGACCTTGATATTTACGTTTTTTTGCTATTTTTCACCTTAGCGATTTCTTATGGAATTTAACATGGGGCTTGTTTTAGAACTCTTGCTGCTCTTTTACTGTTACAAATGGTCTTTAGGCTAGTTGGTTGTTACATTTAGTGACAAGTGATGGTCTTTAGGCTTCCTGGTTGTTACATTTGGTGACAGTCGCTGCCTTTACACTTAACAGTGTACCCCCCGTTGATGACTAGAGTCGTTTTGGCCACTTCATTGTTATTTAGTAACAGCAGCTAGTTTCTAACTGATGGTGATCGTTACAACAATAAACGAACTCATATGCTGGTACCAACACTATATTATACTCTCTATCGTACGATAATTTTAAGATTTCAGCCTCGTAAATTACTTTTCAATAATTATTATTTAAACTAATATTTTCCGGCAGCAGTCTTTAAAGAATTTCTTGCTCAACAAGCCCAAACGCCAAACCCTGCTTCCAGGTCGATAGATAACCGGTCTGATATTAAAAATTTGTTTGTCTAGTTTTACAATATTTTAACTTTGCGTGTAAAAATGATTTTTTCCCGCGGGTGATGTCAAAAATTAGAACAGCAACACTGCACATGTCCCTTATTTTTATTAAAACTATTAAAACAAACGCCATAGGGCAATCAAATACAACAATTTTCTAAAATATTTGATTGTAAATACCTACAAAAGAATGATGGTAAATCATTTTTTAACCAAACATAATTTTATAATCAAGTCAAAATTGGAAAAAATTTTGTATGTAACACGTTACGAAATGCCGTTTTGTGTAACTCGTTTATTTTACGGCACCTCGCTTCGCTCTTCCCGAAAATATTTACTCGGTACACAAAATAAAGCATTTGCTAACTGGCTACATAAATAGCTACTAATTAACTTCAAAAATGTAGTTAATTTCCAACCAGAAACAATTTAATTATTAAAATTTAGAGTCAAGAGATACAAAAAATAGACTGAGAGTTTATCGTTACAAAATGAAGACCTTCATATATATCATCTTAAATCCCCAATGAAATTAACTCAATACAATTATTTCAACCTTTTTTTCCGCACCTCCAAAACGTATTTTCCTAACATCCACTTTCCTTTTTTTGGCTTCCCCAAAGAATCACCAATTAATATGTTGGCTAACGCTAAGGAAAAGCTCTCTCTCAGAAAATTTTCCTTCGAGAATCCATCGTTGTAAAGCTAAATGTAGCGGAAAAAGTATCCCGTCGGTTTATTATCTCAAGGAATGTTATGGTTGTTTAAGTAACTTTTGCCGGGAAGCCGAAGGAACGTTAAGGGAAAGCAGAAACAAGGTTAATGTCTCTTTTGAATGACAATGTTTAGCTGTTGGTGGGTTGCCGAGTCGTCGATTTATAGTGAATCGCAGCCAAAGGTAGCAATAGGTCAGTATAAGATCATTTTTAGATAACTTTTATTTTTCTGCTTATTTACAGTTTGTTACAAGGAACACATTTTATGTTGAGTGATATCTTTTTAATTTTGATGGTAACACAAAGTTTGTTAAATAGAAAAAAGTAATACTTTTGTAACTTCAACGTGAAGAACGGCTTCTTAAATATTCAACAAGTTAGTAAGCTGAAATAACTGACTAATCACTGTTTAGAAAAAAATTGCTTCTTCTGGGGTATGATGCAAATGTTGACCATATAGTACGAAGAAGCAATGATATTAAGTTAGAATTCATTGCATTCAATAAACCAGAAGGGGTAAACAAATGATACAATCTTCGTCATATCTGTGTGAAGGAAGGTTATTGTTATAGCCATTGCTACACAACGCGAGTTTTCATTAGTAGGAAAATGGCACTTCTCAAAAATGAGTACCTTTCCGGACCATACACATGTCCTATTTAATCTAGGAATAAAATCTTTGGGTGAGAAGACATATCTAAGAACCTATAGTTGAAAGGCTTTTGAATATAAACTCAAGCAGTTAGGAGAAAATTATCCTGTGTCACCTAGGAATTTGGTGATAGTTGAGTTTTTAAAGTTTCTGACATAAATCTTAACGTTTGAAAAAAACTGCTTTATAAAAATTAGTGTCGCGGTATGACCGATATTCAGGTTTCTAGTGGTGTGTTCGCACCGTATATGAGGCGTTTAGAGCAAAAGTGGCCCAAGCCACATTTTTTTTTTTTTTAAATTTAGTTAACAACAAAATTGCCCCACAAATAAATCACATTTTCTTTATGCAATACCGGCCCAAGCCTATTTCGACCATTCATCACAAGATGGCACATAAATTCACTTCTGCAACACACATCTGGTTCTTATTTGCTTAAGGTTTATATGGACCATCGGAAAAAGTATCTACACGTTCAAAATTTTTGAAAAAATGTGTGAATGTATATACAACCTTAAGTATTATTTTACCAAAATTTGATCCGGTTTGTATCATTTGTTCTCAAGAAAAATCGGAAAATTTACTTTTTTACAAGTATAAAACAAAGAAACTAGACTATTAACGAGAGATCATTATTTCATAAAATAAATTAGTTTTGGTTAAGAAAATTTTTTGAACTTGCAGAAATGACGTAATTGAAGAATATATTTATTTTATTAACAAAAATTAGATTTAAACTATAAAAATGAATGTAATATTAAAGAATATACCTTCAGTAATTATATTTAAATGACTTTGACCTCAAAACATTAATAAGTTTTTTTATAAATTTAGTGAAAAATTCAATTAAACAATAACACTATTTTGAATTTCCTCTTTCAAAGTCTTATCTCTGAGAGGTGCTGCCATCTCAATTAGTACTTTCTTAAATTGCTCACAGAGAGCACTAAAATTTCCTACTCAAACAGAACATTTCGGATGTTCGCGTACACCAACGCTACCGTGTTGCCAGATCGAGTTGTATTACTAAGTTCGCTGGATTAAATAAATATTTTTCTATTAATAATTCGGTCGATGCAAACGTACCTATTCATTTTACAGAATATTTGAATTATTTAATTATTAAATGAAAGGTGCATTCTGAATGATGCATGTGTTTTATCAATTAAAAAAGTTGAACAGATGTTTACCAAATATCAGTATCATGTTAATTGCATGTTGATTAGTTTTTGGTAGAAATTGGATCGTAGGATATTTAAGAAGGTTGGCAAGTAAAAAAAACGGATTTTAAAATTAAAACAACAGGTATTTAGTAAATGACATTTTTTCTGTTAAAAAATATAAATTCGTAAAAATCTGATTGGCTCAAAAAACCATATTACCTTAGTAGGTATTTCATATTTTTTTTTTTAACTAAAAAAAAACTATTTCTATTATAAATAAATTTATTAAATATACCTTTTAAAAATTCTTATTGATCCTACAAAAAATAAATCATTGCTAAACATTTACTTAGTAAAAATAGTTATGGTTTTCCTAGGGAACAATTTTTTTCCATCAGCAGTAGTAGAACAAAAGTATTTAACATTGTTTTTGTGCATTTAATAGTGCAAATTCCTCGAGCTGAGTAAAAACACTTTACTTAAAAAATTTTTAGCATCATCTACCAATCCATCCGGTGAAGTTCCTAAGAAACGATAACATTTTTTTTTAAAAGATGAATAAACCATATTCAACAACTGTATTCCTTTGTAATAGAAGCATATGTTTCAATTGCAACAGTTTTCGTTAAGTTTAACATCTATATCTGTAACGTGCGGAGGGTGGGTTAACCCACGGCACTTAGGCCTTACTAAACCCATTTTGCATCTTCCTAAATAGATCGGCACCTCCTAGCTCGTGAGCCAGCCTATAGATATAATGTAGTTGACAATATTGCCAAAAGGTGCCTTTCTTATATCGGCTGGTGTTAGCCAATTATCAACGAATACAAATCATTTAATAAATGTGAGCATCGATCACTTGTAGACGATATACTCGATGATATCATCTTTTTGTTTGCACCCTTTGCAGAGTGCGGATGCTTCCCTACCTTGGCAGTGACTCGTCAGAATGCCTGTCATCAGGCATCTAGTGATAGTCAAGTATTTGTTTGCTCTAGTGTTGTCAGGGATAACATGAAAGCTCCTTGCAGCCTTCTTGTTTTATTCAATATTTCCTTGAACTTTACAAGGGAATATTCTTTAATTAGGTCTGTCACTACCGATTTTGTCAGGCCAATAGTAGGGTCAGATCCAAAAATATTTGGTTGGCTGCCTGCTTGGCTAGTGAATCAGCAAGACAATTACCTTTCAATGTGACGTGACCTTTGATCCATCTTAAGTTAAACACATTATTAATGGATACTTCGGCCAAAGCTTCATGATATTCTAGTACCAACCCTAAGTAAATTCGTGGTCTGTCCAGGGGAAGTACAGCATGTCTGCTATCTGTATAGATGGCATGTTTCTTCCAGTGATATTGTTTCTTGTGATTTCTTTTGCTGCTATGAGAATTCCCATGAGCTCAATTTGAACCTCAGTGGCATTACTGCTCACAGCCCATTTTATGTTAAGGTTTAAAGATGTAAAGTATATTCCACATCCTAAGCCTTGTTTTGTTTTAGAACCGTTGTTGTAGGTATGAATCGTACCTGCCTCTTCCGACTCTTCGATTTGTTTTGTTATAACTTTAATATTATTGTCACGCTTCGTATAAATTCACAACTTTCCAAATTTTAATTATTTATTTAAATAACACCCTGTACGTAAAAGTTTGTTTAATTATTTCGCGAATTGGTATTAAGTTGCAATCATGTACAAAATTGATTATTTAATAATTATTAAATATTAGTTTAATAACAGTAAACTATGCAGAAGTTATAAAGGTAACCTCAAAGAGACACACAGGGCATTTTCCACAATAGAGGATCCTCTTCATCGGGTTCATAAGAGAGCCTCCTTGTAGGATATTCTCAGTAACGGTTCCTGATCACTACGGTTCCTGATCACTAAGACTTCGACCAAAGGCTCTGGATCTTCATCGTAGAAAATTAAAAGTCCTTTTTTATTTTAAATCGCGGTTTTAACAAATTGTTGTTACATGTGTCGCAGATATTGCAGTTGGTAAGCTAAATTGTTTTAAAGATAGTGTTGGTCCATATTTGTGTATGTTCAGCTGTGAAGTATTTTGTAGAATTGTTTTGTTGCACAGAAATTGTTAGCCCTTAAGGTAATGGAAGAGGCATGATTTACAATTAATATTCCCGGGTAAAGCAGTCTAGTCCGAACAGTCAATCATTGTGGTTTTAGTTTGTACTACTGTTGCCCAGAACAACGTGTTATTCGGCTTATATCTTAAAACTCATAAATTGCCGAATATATTATATTTCCTAATAGAAATACAATTTGTTTTAAGAAAATATTGTGTTTTTTAGCCCTTTTACAGAGACGTGTTAGATCCTTATGTCGAGAGTAGGACCCTGATTCAGTTAAGGGCTACGAAGCCAAGTTCAAGGCAATATGATTAAGGCTCTAGTGATATAATTATTGAATGGTCACCCCTAAATTCATTAATTGTGACATATTTTATTAAGAAACATGCAAAACGTGAGAATATCAAAAGAAGAAATACCCAATTTTAACAAATTTTCTTGCAAAGTGTTATGTCCCTTGCTAATAGATGTACTAGCCAAAAGATTTAACTTTTAAATTTCTTTATTTGTGGTTATTGATTTCACAAATCCACAATTGGAACATTTAAAGAATAATTTTAAATTTAATCCTATACTGAATTCTCTGACAAATGCTAAATAACGAGTTTTTTGTTATTCAATATTTATGACTTTTCAGTGATCTTATATCACCAAGGAAATGACGATTCGTCTATCAGAGCTGAAAAATGGATACAACGTCATTGTATTGGCACTTTGCCCTACACAGGAATTTTCAATGAAAATTATCCACTCTAAATAATTTTAAAGGTGAGGCTTTCATGAAAAAATACAAGAACAAGTCGAAAATCATATAAAGGGACAATTCTGCTCGTGGTATACTTGTTGTAACTTTTACGGTCTCCTCCCCGGTTATGACCACTCTTCTTGTTTTTTTTTTTAATGAAACACCTTATATATTAGTAAGACAATAACTCAAAATCAATCCCATATAAATTAATTTTATTAAGTTAAATGTTTTGGCCTTAGGACATCATCAGGTCTAAAAATTAAGTGATAAGCGCTAACAAAACACTACTAGGACGTCCCCATAAAAAGGTTAAAAAAATACACGTGCATGATTAAAACCGAGCCCCAACAAGGGTAAGGTAGTTGTAAGAAATATCATATGTGGGACATGTTGATAAATGTGAGAATATGGCGATGAGTAACGTTAGCCTATAAGTTTCTTTAAGCAAATCTTTTTCAGCTTGTACAATTTCTATCATATTTCCCACATATGGTATCTCTTACAACTGCCTTTTTAATCATACACGTGTATTTTTTTTTAAATATTTTATGGAGACGTCATTTTATATTGTAAGCGCTTATTACTTTATTTTTAGACCTGATGATGGCCTAATCCCGAAACCGGTTGTTATTTAACTTCCTAAAATTAAATTACGTGGGATTGATTTTGAGTCATTTTTTTACCTTTAAGGTACATATTAGTTAGTTACTTTGTATACTATCACATTTTTCTACTCTTTTATACTATTCGATTTCAAAAATGTATACCTGGAAGTTGCATTTCTTGAGCTTTTCTTTACGTTCTTTCTTTCTTTCTTTCTTTCTTTCTTTCTTTCCCTTTCTGTCTATTTTTTTTCTTTCTCTTCTCACCTTTAAAATTATGGATAGTTTTCATTGAAATTATTTAATATTCATTTAATTATTAAATAGTACCCAACCATAGCGCGCGAACGTATCCTCCAGTCAGTTTTTTTTTTATTTCAATTTTTTGACTGCGCGAACTGAGTCCATTCGCCAAACCACATAGATTATATTTTAATTTTATACCATATTTTAAGAATAATGCGCTCACCCTAAATAATTTTATTTCAGTAAAGTTCATAGTTGAGAATGATTGAGCGGACCAGTGGATGACTTAACAAAAGCTCGCCAGGTCATATCCATCTCTTAGCTGGATCGCTTGGGCCGTCCGCGCTCAACACCTCACCTCCCGCGGCTTACAACATAAACAAATAAAACATAATTATATTGAAGTTTGGCAACGTTCTTCGCATCAAATCATAAAGATCTCCCGCGTAATCTATTATTGTGCTAGCAGTCTCTTTTGGCGGCGATATAAACTAACGAAATATTATTCTATCACAGATAGAACCCTGTAACTTTAATAAATTGTATACTAAATTTGATTCGACAGGTAGAGCCATCTCTAGAGTCAGAAACGAGTGAGGAGGTGGGTCCATATAAACCTTAAGTGGTGACGCATATTTAACCGCGTGTTTGTCGTTATTGTGCTAGAATACCTTTTATTCGTTGCATTAAAGGGTATGTAAAAAATGTAAAGAAGTATGTCTGGTAGTGACGAAAGTGGCTTTAGTAAAAAAATAATGATGTTTTTGCTTGTAGAGTAGTAAGTAATAATTATTTTATTGCATAAAAAGCCGTATTTGAAGATTATGTTAAATACTGTGTTTCAGTGTTCTAAGTTTGGGCCACTTTTGAACTTTTTAGGACTCAGATTCTTATTTTGTTCCTTCTGATAACTGCAGTGAAGCTAGAAATTTATCTGGTTAGTTTGTTTTTTTTAAGATTTATATTTGTCTTTATTGATTTTTTGTTTATATTGCAGATATAGAAGGCACTTCCAGAAGCCAGTTATTAGTCAGGGAGCAAAAAGAAAGAAAAATGAAGGACAGTGGAAGAGAAACATAAGAAAAAGAAAGCGTGCTGCTGGCGAAGAATACTTTGACACCAGGGAAAGGGGTGATTCCTTGTAGGAGTTCTGAAGCCAAAGATTGTCCGTGTTCAAAGAACTGTCATGAATTTTTTTTGCTGAAGTGGCCTGAGGCTCTGTTTAAAATTTTTTAAAGTTTGGGCTCTTATACTTTGCAAAGTTCTATATTTTTAGACATATCAGAGTTCTAAACAAATAACGTACCTATACAACGGAAAATAAAAAACCAAAGGAACACAGTAGGTGTTATCTTTTGCCAGATGAAAAGCAAAAGACAGTAAACTTTGCAAAACTTTTTTTAAGCAATCGTTGAATGTGTCGGATGGCCGCATAACTAGAGTATTGAAATCAAAAAGCACTACTGGAACACCATAGCCTGATAAACGTGGAAAATCAACATCTGTTAATAAAACGTCTCTGGTTTTATTAATAAATTACCGGCGTCCCATTATTCTAAAAAAAAAATTCAAATGTCAGACATCTTTCTCCAGAACTAGACCTTACTAAGATGTACAATTTGTATAAGAATGTAACTGAACAACCCGTCTCACTGTTTGTTTTTCGTCAAATATTTAAAAACGATTTTAATTTGAAGTTCCACGCACCAGTATCCGATAGTTGTCGAAAATGTGATGCATTTCATATTAAAATTAAGGCAGCTATGGCAGATGGTCAGGAATGTAAGGCAATTAAAGCGGAACAAGAGCTGTATCAGAGGAAAGCTGAAAATGCTAGGCAAAATCGGACACTGATATTACAGTAATTTCATTTGATTTAATGAAACCATTGGCAACGCCAATCATTTTAATAGGAGTTGCGTACTATGAAAGGCTACTTTGGACGTTCTGTTTCGGGATTCATGATCTCCAAACTGGCAAGGTACACATGTACATGTGGGACGAGAGTATTGCATCACGGGGTCCCCAGGAAATTGGTTCGTATATTCCACACTACATTAAGAAATTTGTTTCCACAAAAAAATTAATAATGTACAGTGATCAGTGCGGTGGTCAAAATAGAAATTTTAAAATGGCTGCCCTTCGTACTTATATTATCTTATCCAGCGACTACAAAGTTGACAATATTGACCACAAATTTTTAGTATCTGGTCATTTTTACCTTCTTAATGACCAGGTCTAATTGAAAAGAACAAAAAAAAACATTACAGAAATATTTATGTTCTCAATGATTGGGTGTAAGTGGTCCTTGAAACCAAGAAAAAAATACATTCAGAGTAGTAATTATGACATCCAGCGACTTTTTCTTAACAAAAGAACTAGAAAAAGCATTTACCAATCGTACAAAAGCGGCAGCTAATGAGAAAGTTGAGTGGTTACGTATACAGTAGCTGCGGTACGAGAAAGAAAAACCTGGAATTTTCCAAAAAAAACGGGGCAAGCAAACTTTTCAAGAAATGGCAAAACTTCTTCCTTTGTTTGAGGGACCCAAACCCATACAAGAAAAGAAATACCAAGATTTGTTATCTTTGCTTGACTATATTCCACCAGTAAACCATGAATATTATCGAAACCTGGTTCACAATGCTCGTGTGGAAGAAGACCCGGATGTTTTTAAAGATAACAGGGAGAGAGAAAATGAATAAAAGACCTTCAGTTAATATTTTTTTTTAATTGTCTTATAATTTACCTCAAAATAAATTATTTTGATTCAAAATCTCTTTTTATTCCTAAGTCAGTGAAAAAAAAAAGGCTACACAAAAGTGGCCCAAGCCACATTTAAAATCTTATTTATCAAAAAAATGCGTTAAAACACTATGCATAATATCCTAACATTTACCTGAATAAAAATAAATTTAAAAACTCTTAAAAGAACTTCTAATAATTTAAATATTTTGATTATTTTCTTTTGCTATTTTCTTCTTAATAAATATTTTGGGCTTGGACCACTTTTGCGCTTAACGCGTCATATACATGAACTGTAGAAATAGGAATGTTTAAAATACCTGTATGATCCATAGGTCTGGAATGTGTAGATATTTGGAATAAGAAAATACCTATAAATGAACACTTTTATTTTAAAACACGAATGGAATGATTTGACTTATGAACACACTTTTTACATTATTTATAACATTTCTTTCGGAAATTTGTTACTTTAGCCACATTTATTGAAAAAAATATTACATAATAGCGGGCAAAGCGTCTCTTCTTATCTCGGCAAACGCGTGTGGTCTTGAAGACTATTTTAGTAGCAGTAACGCAGACGAGAAGGAAACGGGCGCGTAACGCTTATGACGTTGTTGCAGATCTTTCTTATCGTCTAAGATAGTGCCGATTACAAAGACGTTTTTAGGAGTAGTATAAAAATCAGGAATGAAAACTAAATGTATATTGGATGCAATATTAAGTGTAACGATGAATATAATTCAATGAAAAGAACAAAGGATTTAAAAGTTGTGTGGTGGAAAAAAAAACAGAAATTCGTAAACCTTTTAACCAGAACGTAGGAATCTTTTTCTATAGGATTTTTTAGATATTTTCTCATGAAAAGTAACTTCATGACATTTTCCTATACATATACTTGAGAAGCGACCCCCTGATGGAAAAAGTCAGAGATCTGGAAAGAATATGGCCATCAGTAGGAAAGAAAATTCAAATTCCTGAAAAAAAATTTGTGAAGGTATTAAAAGTCTTTTATAAAATCCCAGAGACAAATATGAGTAAGGTTCTTAAAAACTCAACAAGTAGATCTCACCAGCACAGAAAAGCTTATAAAAAAAATCACATTTCTTAGAATGTGAGGTTATTATTAACCAATGGAACAAGAGTATTGAGGTATTAGTTGCTATGGCCTTAAAAAAATGTTAGTCTTTTGAAAACATAAACATAAACATGAACAAAACTAATTTTTTATAGACGTCACATGGACTTACATCATCATGAGATCTATGTTAATATACGGTGCAGTTGTCTGGGTATCTACATAAAAAGCCAAAAATTGACAGCTATCCACAAACTAAACAAAATTCAGAGAACAACATATCTTATTATAACAGCAGTCATAAAAACCACACCAACCAGAGTCAAGAAAGTCATTCTTAGTCTCACTCCCTTTGATATTAATATCAAGGAGGTTGCTTTGATGATAATTACATGATTTCGCATGGTTGCAATAAAACCTAATGCTAAACCTAATTAGGTTTCACTGCTTTGAGCGATCATGAACTCCATCTTACCAGGATATATTTTCAATAAGCAATATTACAGTAATAACAGAAAAAATATAGAAGAGCCGGAAGTGGCAGGTACGATTCATATCTACATAGCCGAGTCTAAAACAAAACAGTATGCTTAGTATGTGGAATATACTTTATATATATAGTTTAAACCAAAAAGTTGGGAGAAACAATATAACTGAGAGGAACACGCTTATCTATACAGATAACAAACAAGCACAACTTACCCTAGATAGGCCACAAATTTACTCAAAATTGAATATCACGAAACATTGGTCGAAGTATCCATCAACAATGGAGTCACCTTAAAGCCACGATAGATACAATGGGTCACAGTGGAAGACGATGAGATCAATCCACTCATTTTCAACCTAACCTATTCAAGAGAGCAGAACCTGATACTATAATCCCGGCAGTTCCAGATTAAGGCCAGAGAGTACTACAGAGGTCACTGTGTAAACTATTCCGAGCTAGCATGCACTAGGATATCTGCTGCAAAGCTGGAGGTATGCATGAGTTGTCTTCATTCCCAACCAAACATACGTAAGCGTCTTACTTGGAGACCATATCTTTCAGACCAATTAGCCTAATATAATTTCTCCTAAGAACCTTGTAAATTTATAGGTTGAAATGATGTTTTATTAAGTAACCAGAAACATACATAAGCTAGCAAATAACACTAGGTGTATTCCATTGATTAGGCTTACTATGCAGTGGATTGAATTCATGCTAGGGTATAGAACCATTATCATTAAACTTTTTAACATAAGATAAATCTGAATTACTAAAGGATGGCGCAGGAAGAAGTTGTATTTCTACTGATGTGAATTTTCAGATGACATAAGCATCGAAGTGAACGTAACATTTGCAAACTTTGGTTTTAAAAGGATTCAGCAAGCATAAGATATGGTCAACGAAAAAGTAGGCCGAAAATAAGGAACCATAAACTGCGGAAACCTTTATTTTGTACATTCACAAGAAAAAGTTACTCACAAGGAATAAAGGAGCTTTATATTATGTCTAAACGTGGCAAATATCGGGAAATTACTCTTGATAACAAGCCAACCTTACATAACCTCATATAAAAAAAATCACAGAAAAGGAGCTCTATGAGCTTGTAGATGAATGGTAGCAAAACATGGGGACTTAAACCAAGTATCATGCAGTGACTTTATACATACTAAGTTTGTGGCACCCATTGTAACCTACTCATTTATAATATTATTATGGCATGAAGCTAAAACATTACAGCTAGTAAAAAATTCGTTAAGGTACACATACTGGCCTGTCTAATAATAGCAATTTAGCAACCTATCGGTCTTCCTACATTACACCTTGTGATAGAAAACAGTTGTGGTGGCGTTAAATGGCTTTGGATAGGAACGATAGCTAGCTATCGATATTTTTTCTTTCTTAATGTAAAAATCGATAATAAATTACAGCTGGTTAAATTGTATTAATTACTAATTATCTAACAGAATGTATTTTCTATCAATTAGTTTCTGATTTATCGTTTTTACCAGTATAATTTAAAAATCTCTAAAAACTATTAACTTTTGGTATAGGGAATGCTTAAGTCAAATTAAAGTATAATTAGGATACTTTTGAACGATGATATAAAATACAGGTTGAACCATTTAAAAAAATGAGAAAATTATGTATTTGTGTTTTGACTCACCCTGTACAGATTTGATGCGAATTAAAAAAAGTAATGTCTCCGGATAAAATTTGACCATGATTGAAAAATTGCGGTAGAAAAAAAATTGGTTATCAATAGTTTCTTTTGCATGATATAGGTCATTGAATTCAATACGATTTTCATACAAAACTGATAATAGTCTGCAAAATACCCTGTATAAACCAATAATAATTTATATTTTTAGAATAGGAAAAGCGAGGGCAATTCAAATATAAAATAAAGTACAGGGTGATCCTTAAAAAAACATAAGTTGGTTCCAGAGGGTAGTTATTAAACACCCTGTATATTCAAAAATAATTTTTAAACATGTAGTTTAACGCTGTCCACCGTTCTGTGAAAATATTTTTTTATATCTCTAATAATGGCGGATATATTGGACTTTTTCACACTAATGGATCACCCTGTATATGTAAAAAATAATCAAAATGTAACATTTACTTGTACTTACATGATTTTCACTGATATAGGTTAAATTGGATAACGAAAAGTTTAAAACACGAGATAAACATTTCTAGATTTAATTAAAAACTGAACCGAAATTAAAATTTTTCTGACAAAAACATAAACGCCGAAAATAAATTGAGCGCGTATTTTAAATTCAGAAAAGTCTGTTAAGAACTTTCTTCCATGGTGAAAGGTTTTCCACATAAATATTTTAAATTATAGGTTTAATATACAAACACTCCGTTTTAGAAAAAGGTTGTAATATTTTTACTTAATTCTCCGTATGTTTCAGTTATTAACAATGTAAAATATTCTGTTAAATATGCTTACAGCATTTTGTGAAAATCCAAACTAATAATTACCTTTTTAATATTTTTCTGAAAAATACTTACCAATATTAAGAATTGTTTAAAATTCCTAAATATCTAGTGAAGCTAATGTGTATTTAAGAATAATAAATTATAAATATTATACATAATGTGTATTCATTCTGGAATCTATATGAAATTTACCAATTGCGGTTGATGTTTAGTACTGCTAATTTTTAATATTATATACAGGGTGTCTGTAAAAGGTCTTTACAAAAACATACCACATATTCCTTAGACCAAAATAAGTCGATTTAAGTAAAATTACCTTAGTACTCCAGAGGGCCTTGAAGTTACAATTTTTAAATCGTTTTTCCCATATAAATTTAAAACGACATATCGATGGCCTAGGCGTAATACCTCGTATCATCAATTTTGACGAAATTGAGGTATTATTGTTTTGATATTAAGTAAAACATTGCGCGCTATCTATTAGAAGCTCAGCTAACGCGGCAAATCGGAATATGTAATAAGAGGTATCAACTCGAGTCGGTAACCCAGTGGAAATAGCATGTATCATCAGTGTTTACATTACAAGCAGGGTGGATGGTTTTTGCTCATGTGATTTTTTGTATTTTCGTAAAAAAATAAAGGTAACTTTCTATTTACTTTTTTATAAAACACAGGGTTGTTTCTTTTATTTCTCTTTATAATTATATTTTCTAATATCAAAATAAAAACCAGTTAAAAGTATGTTTAAAAGTTCCTTTGTTGATACGAGGTATTACAAATTCACTCAAATTTATGTTACGTGATATTTCAAAGGGCAATTTCTCAAAAAATTAATACTTTAATTATTATGTATTGTCGCCCTATCTCTGTAATTTTATTATGTTCTACCAAGTAAAATAACACAAATTGAAATTTTAACGAATATTGACGTTCTATATAGCTCCCAAGAATTTTTTACAAAAAAATCTATCGAGATGCAGTTTTGCAGTATTTTACAATTCCGCAGTACTTTTAAAAAAAATATTGTATGGGAGAAAATTTTGTTGGAGCTCCAATTTTTCAGATATTAACAAAAATAACATTTTAACACAATTATTTACCATTTTAGACCGCGATGAACTAAGAAAACTAAGGAATATATTTTTACCATTTTATTGACCTAATTAAAATTTCGCTAATTAAAACATTTATTTTTAGTCTTCCACTATGACATCCAGGGGCAAGAGATTGGTTCTGCTCGCACAAGAAAACACACAACTTCTTAGAGATGATACAGTTTTAGAAAATTTAAATAACCAAATCTCTTCATCAGATTTATTAAAATCCACCACGAGTTGTATTACGGAAGAAACAAATAATACAATTAGAGGTAATGACATACTTCAACGTGCACTGCAGAGCAGTTTTCTCTTCGTAAATAAAGAAAATATTGATGATATTTTGCCGCAAAACGACTTATCAGGAGCTACATGTTATGGAGAATGTTCAGTCCTATGTGGTAGAAAACAACACAGACATAATTTTTGAAGAGCCTGTTGAAAAAGAAAATGCCAGAACAGAGATTTTCGAAAACAAAGTGATATTTGAAGATATACCTGAAAATGACGATCGACCAAATGAAGGAGATGCCCTGGATTATCCAGACTTCGTACCTAATGAAGAACACTCAGAACACTCAGAATTTGAAGGAGAAGCATTTAATGAACGGCAAAAAGATGGTCTACCCAACGAACCAGAACTAGAAGAAGAGACAGACAACAATGAAAGCGATATTGAAATGCTTGAAAATAATCAAGAAAAGAAGCGTTGAAGAAAACCAAATAAAGACGAATGGCCTAGAGAAAAAACAAGAATTAGAAGGATGGCTGGAGAAGAGTACATAGGCTATACCAGAAACAGACAAGGCCAAATTTTTCATAATAAGCAAAGAGCAGCTAGAGCAATAGGACCGACTTGTACTTCTTCTAAGTGTTTAAAATATAAGAATAGATTTTGCCGCTCAATATCTGAAGAAGAACGGAACCAAATTTTTTCCAGCTTTTGGAAAAAAATGAACTGGAACCAGAGAAAGATATATGTAGTTGGGCTTATA
This sequence comes from Psylliodes chrysocephalus, assembly GCA_927349885.1. Lineage (NCBI taxonomy): Eukaryota > Metazoa > Arthropoda > Insecta > Coleoptera > Chrysomelidae > Psylliodes > Psylliodes chrysocephalus. Next base: position 23,893,274 of record OV651825.1, on the reverse strand, counting down.
AAGATGAAATCTACGGAAAGAAAGTATGTTGAAAATTCCAGACGCAGTATAACATACGACTATTTCTTACAATTTGCTGCAGAAAAAAAACAAGTTTGCAAAAAAATGTTTCTTTCAACACTGGGCGTGAATGAAGCGATGGTTTCCAACTGGTGTAAACAAAATGAAAACGGTATCGTTCCCGCCACCGATGTTTCCAAAAGAACTAGAAAAGTCTTAAAAGACGCTCCCCGGCCTAAATCAGAAAAGGAGGTCGGACTGGAGGAACAATCAAATTATCTAAAAAAAATTTTTGCAGAACTTCCTAAAATGCCTGCACATTACTGCAGAAAAGATTCTACGAAACAATATATAGAATACGATTTTGAATCAAAGGCCAAGTTGTATGAAATATATCAAGAAAAGTGTCTAGCAGATAAAAATAAGTCTCTAAGTTATTGGTACTTTTCTGAGTTATTTGAGGATCTGAATTTAGCATTGTATACTCCAAAAAAGGATCAGTGCAATACCTGTGTGGCTTATAGAGCAGGAAATATTGAAACAACAGAGTATAATAAACACATTGCCCTTAAAGATCAAGCAAGGCAGGCAAAAGATATAGACAAAGACAAAGCCAAGGAAGGTAAATGTAATGTCTTTGTTATGGATGTGCAAGCAGTGAAAATGTGTCCTGTAAATAACGCTAATAAGTTTTATTTTAAAACCAGATGAAAGGTTCACAATTTTACCATATATAATTTAAAAACCCATGAATATTGGAACTATTGGTGGAGTGAGGTTGAGGGAGATCTATGTTCCTCTGTGTTTGCCACAATTATTATAAATCATTTAGAGAAATATTGCCAAGATGATTTGCCAGTGATATTGTGGAGCGATGGCTGCGGCTACCAGAATCGAAATGTAGTACTTTCGAATGCACTGCTGCAATATGCCGTTAAAAACAAAAAAATATGCCGTTAAAAACAAAAAATGTGTAGCACAAAAATATCTGGAACCCGGACATACACAGATGGAATGTGATGCTGTCCATAGTTTAATTGAAAGAAAACTAAACAGTCGGGAAATTACATTGCCTTATGATTATGTTACTAAAACTCGTGAAGCAAGACAAAAACCGACTACCTTAAATGCAGAAATATTGACGCATGAAATATTTAAAAATTACGATAATAAAGATCTTATGAGGTACAGAAGTATAAGACCTGAACGTTGTACAAATGACCCCACTGTGAATAACCTGAGAGAACTGCATTATTCTTCGGAAGGCACCATAGGATATAAGACTGACTTTTCCGATCAAATTCGAGCTTTACCACAAAGATCCAAGGAGATAAATGATTCTAAGTACGTAGTTGAAGGTTTGTTCCAAGATCAACTAAAAATATCTGCCCAAAAATTTGCTCACCTACAGGACATAAAATCTACACTTGCACCAGAGTTTCATGGATTTTACGACTCTTTGCAATTTAAAAAAGACTAATTAGTGTAATATAGTTTTATAAAAGTATTTGAGTTACCAAAGGTACCAAAGTTACCAAATTTTACGTACCTAATTAGATTAAGGTTTAATGTTTGATGTAATTTTTAAAGTATTATTTTTTTATTAAAAAATGTACGAAATCCTAGATTTTAAGCACAAAATTTAAACTAAAAGTGGTTATGTTTTATTTGGACGTTACTTAGACAATGTTTTCTTGTTCCTATAAGTTCTAATAAATATTTTTTGAATTTTGATACAGATTCACAGCATTCAATTTTTATTGTATTTTTGGTTGAATATCACTTATCAACATGTGGTTAAATAGGCAATACCACGTATCAAACCGCATTGCCAGAAAAATGATTCAAAAACATTTTTTTTTTTAAATATTGTTGTGTAAAAAATTCAATTTTTAGCTAGATATTAAATTGCCTACAGGTGCCTTGTAAAAAGAAAATAATACAGTTTTTTGCCTCTCGTGAAAAGTTGTCAAAATGTTGATACGAGGTTTTGCGCCTAGGCCATCGATATGCGATTTTGCTAAAATTTGGTATATTGGTAGATTTTTACGTGGCAAAAAAAATGGTATTAAAATTTTGTCCGATAATAATACATAGGCGTAGAACTTGATTTTTTAAATAATTGCACATTTAAAAATTCTACGTCAATAGAAGAAAAGGAGTTTGAATATAAAATTTAGATTGCGCAACTCATTTACTTTAAAAAAGGTACTCTTGATAAAACTTGATTACTCTCATGGTTTTCGCTAAATTTCTGTTTTAATAATTTAGAGTGTATAGGTTTCACAAAAATATTTATTTACAACATAATCAAAATAGAGATTTTACAAAAATTGTTCAAAATGTTCATTATTTTCACGCATACAAAGATTTAGTGAAACGTAAAAATTGACATCACCTAACCTAACATTCTTTTTTGTTATTTCTACTTATTTCTCGATTCTGGATTTATTTCTACTGACCTTGCTAATTGGTTTAATTTTATTATTAATATGAGTTTATCAGCTGGCTTTATAAAAGCTGATTCAAGTGTTTTACCCATTGTAGACTAAGATATGATTACTACATTTTTAAACAATACGCAGTTTATAAGTACCAAAATTTGAAAAATGCAACAGTTCTTAATTTGTGGAAAAAATGCAAAAAATGCAAAACTGCATTTTTTCCGGTCCTTGCTAATCAGCGTACTCGGCACGTTACGTGTTAAATAGAGAGAGACATTACATAAGAATCACAGTCCATCGAATGAAGATAGGCATCTCGGCATATGTTGTATTGAAAGATAAGAATCCAACTGCAGAATATTAGTGACAAAATTATGTATCGACAAAGTGTTATGAAAAACACTCAAACTTTAGAACAAAAAAAAAATAGTCGACTATTTATCAAGGTATCTACTTTTGACTATCTTGTGAGTTGTCATTATTTATTGATTATTTACTTAAATCACTTAATTTGAATATAATATATAATATAATATAATACTATATTAATATATTATATTATACAGGGTGTCTATAAAAGGTCTTTACAAAAACATACCACATATTCCTTAGACTAAAATAAGTCGATTTAAGTAAAATTACCTTAGTACTCCAGAGGGCCTGGAAGTTATAATTTTTAAATCGTTTTTTCCATATAAATTTAAAACGACATATGCGATTTTGCTGAAATTTGGTATATTGGTAGAGTTTTACGTGGCAAAAAAATGGTATTAAAATTTTGTCCGATAATAAATAGGCGTAGAACTTGATTTTTTAAATAATTGCACCTTTAAAAATTCTACGCCAATGGAAGAAAAGAAGTTTGAGTATGAAATTTAGATTGCGCAACTCATTTACTTTAAAAATGGTACTACTGATAAGACTCGATTACTCTCATGGTTTTCGCTAAATTTCTGTTTTAATAATTTAGAGTGTATAGGTTTCACAAAAATATTTATTTACAACATAATCAAAATAGAGATTTTACAAAAATTGTTTAAAATGTTCATCATTTTCACGCATACAAAGATTTATACGTCGAAGAAAATTAAAATGTATCCTTTTCATAACTTCTTCATCACCTCTAAGATTGTTTATTGCATCTTGAATACGTTGCCAGAGTTGTTCCTCATTTTATACAGGTTCCCTGTAAACTGTGGATTTCAGATGTCCCCATAAAAAGTAATTCATCGGTGTTAGGTCTGGGGAACGTGGTGGCCAGTTTACAGGTGCGTCATTACTTCTGCCCATCCATTTGTGTGGATATTGTTCATTCAAGTGGTTTCTAACGATTAAAGAAAAATGTGGTGGAGCTCCATCTTGCATAAACCACATACCTCTCCGAAGTTGGAGAGGTAAATCTTCTAAAAATTCTGGCAACGTATTTTGTAAAAAATACAAATAATTTTTTTTCAGTTAATCTTCGTGCAAGTATGACAGGACCAACAATGAAATTACCAATTATTCCAGCCCAAACATTAATTTTGAATTCGTGCTGAAAATGATTTACCTTTATTGCATGTGCATTTTCAACGGCATAAACATGTTCATTATGGGTATTAGTTATACCTCTTCTTGTAAAACTCGCTTCATCGGTAAAGAGAACCTTCTTGACAAAGTTTGGATCTCTTTCTCTTTGCATATTCACAATTTGACAAAAACCCAAACGAATTTGAGGATCATGGACTAATAATTCTTGTACTGCCTTTTTATGGTATGGATATAGCAATTGTTCTCTAAGCACTTTATGAACGACATCTTTACTTACTCCTAGTTCCCTTCAAATTCATCTGGTGCTTAATTATGGATCTTTCAACACGTTCTAAAATGTCTTTTTCAACTTCAGTAATCCTTACAAAACATTCTCTTCCATTATCAACAGTGTTGGGAGCAAAGGAACCGGTCTCCCAAAGACGTCTCTCAACAGCAGCAAAAGTTGGGTGGCTAGGTACACGATGATTTGGAAACCTTTCAGAGTACACCCTGACACTCTCTCGAGCATTTCCTTCACAAAATCTTAATGTCAGTAACATATCGGTATATTATGCATTGGTATATTGTACAGCCATATTAATAAACCACGCATTTGTTTTTTTAATTACTGAGTCAGATAGAACACTTTCAATTGTTAACAAGAGATTAGGTGTTAAAACTTGACAATATTTTTATTTAGATGAAACTATGGAAACCAACAATAAATGTTTTTGTATACGTATTGCAGGCAAATAATTAATATTCCTCAAAAAATCGTACATGGCAAGAATCGAGTATTTTTGTTAAAAGTCTCGATTAGAGATGTTGAAGAAGATATGAAAAAAGTACATTTTTATGTTTTTCATCGTATAAAATTTTGTCCGATAATAACACATAGGAGTAGAACTTGATTTTTTAAATAATTGCACCTTTAAAAATTGTACGCCAATGGCAGAAAAGGGGTTTGAGTATAAAATTTGAATTGGGTACTCATTTACTACAAAAAAGTACCCTTGATAACACTTGATTTACTCTCATGGTTTTGACAAAGTTTGTATTTTAATAATTATAGTTTATGTTCTAAAATTACTAAAATGCAAATTTCGTCAAAACCATGAGAGTAATCGAGTCTTATCAAGAGTACCTTTTTTAAAGTAAATGAGTTGCGCAATCTAAATTTCATACTCATCTTCCATTGGCGTAGAATTTTTAAAGGTGCAAATATTTAAAAAATCAAGTTCTACGCCTATGTATTATTATCGGACAAAATTATAATACCATTTTTTTTGCTACATAAAACTCTACCAATATAACAAATTTCAGCAAAATCGCATATGCCGTTTTAAATTTATATGAGAAAAACGATTTAAAAATTGTAACTTCAAGGCCCTCTGGAGCCCAAACGAAGCAACTTTGTACAAAGGTAATTTTACTTAAATCGACTTATTTTGGTCTAAGGAATATGTGGTATGTTTTTGTAAAGACCTTTTACAGACACCCTGTATATTTATGTTAATATACTATGTTCTTATATATATATATATATATATATATATATATATATATATATATATATATATATATATATATATATATATATATATGCTAGTATTAAGATAAGTATTATGTAATTTAAGGTGACTATTTAAGATAATGGTAAATAAAGTATGTACTTTTTTTTCGGTCCTTGCTAAATAGTGTCTGCTAGAGCTTTAGCTTTTTAATTAAAAAAAAATTATATTTTTTTGCTTCTTTGTTTTTCTCTGTTATTTTTGTTTTTTTAATTTGTAATTTTTTTGTTTCTGTTTTTTTTTTCTATACATGGTACAATGGCCCAATTTTAACTGCATTTTTAACCTTCGTAATTTTCTACTGGGCGATTTCCGTAATTCTTTTTTATGAGAAAGAAGTACACCCTCATAAATTTAATTACGATCTGATGGGTGGAATCCATGAGAAATTTATTAAGTTTGCAAATGCGTCTGAACGATTTTGGAGTCGATTTTTTAAAATTATTTTTATAAATTGTAACACAAAAAGTTCGTATGAACGTATTTTCTAAACGACCTTTTATTTTGAAAATGAAGGGCATTTAAAAATTAGAGAAGAGTTTTTTCTAAATAACTAGACTAAGGAAAGTAGTATCAAGTTGAAAATTGCTGCAATTTTGTTCGGTATAAACTAGTAAAACAAGTAAAATTTGTATGCTACTGTGTTTTTAATCAATTAAAAATTCAAGCCGCCGAACGGTTGGGCCTACCTGAAGTTTCTTCGCTAGAGTTGTCGTATGGACTTACATGGCCATCATATGACGTACGGTAACATAAAGTGCAGTTGACTAGGTATCTAAAACCCAAAAATTGACATCCGCGAACTAGAATAAATTCAAAGAACAGCATGTCTCAACATAACAGGAGCCATGATAACCACACCAAATAGAACCATAGAAGCCATTCTTAGTCTCACTCCTCTTGATACAGGGTGCGGCAGCATAACTTCCTTTTTGAAATGCGCGCCATTCAAACGGTAGGGGTCGTAGCATGGTGAGCGTAATCGCATTCGACAGGCATGGCTCTAAAGTTTTAATTCCTTCCACGTCAGTCGCCATCATGCGTTGGAATAGTGAGGAGCGTGCGTTTGCCGTCGATGCCTACTTTTCGAACGGATCTTCTGTGACCGCGACCCAGCGCGCCTTCCGAAATCACTTCAATATAGCCCCTTTGGGCCCTATTAGGGACCGCAAATCAATTGTTACATGGGTTACCACGTTTAGAAAAATCGGGAGTGTGGCAAGACGAAGAACTGAAGACCGGCGTATGAGAACACCAGAGAACATTGAGGCAGTGAGAGCTTCAATCTTGCGATCGCCGCAGCGTTTTGCGCGCATACATGCGGCTGCCTTTAGACTCTCCGACCATTCAGTGAGGCAAATTCTTTACGAAAACCTTTACTTCCATCCATATAAGTTGGCGATTGTGCAGGAACTCTCCGAACGCGACTTTAATTCTCGGAGGAACGCATGTTAAGCGCTTCTCGAAAACGTTCCAGCGATGAAGCCCATTTTCAATTATATGGTTGCGTCAATAAACAGAAGATGCGTTACTGGGCTGATTCCAATCCCCGAGAATTGCATCAAAGGCCTTTGCATTCACCTAAAGTCACATTGTGGTGTGCAATTTCCTCAGTTGAGATTATTGGTCAGTGGTTTTTTGAAGAAAATGAGGTCACAGTGGCAGTGAATTTAGATCGGTATGTGAACATGCTAGAGCAATTTTTTTTTACAACAAGATCTGAAGGCCAACATCCGGGCAGAAATTGCCAACATAGCCGCTGATATGCTGGTAAGAGTCACGACAAACGCCAGAAATCGACTTATTCGGTGTATAGGCTATGGGGGGCGTCACCTACTTGATATGATTTTTAAAACTGTGTAAAACAAAACTTTAGATATTGCACCTACATTATAAGAAAAATAAAAAAAAAACTGACTCATAAAATGAGTTTTATATCCTTTTTTTAAAAAGGAAGTTATGTTGCCGCACCCTGTATTTACATCAAGAAGGTTGTTTGATGACAATAACACGGTCCGCACGGTTGGAATAGGATCTGGTGTAGGATCGGATGTGGCATGACGTCGTGTTTGGCAAAAGACTCTCGATAAACTCCCACTGCTTCAAGCTGTATAAAATTATAACAAAACAAATGGAAGACTCGAAGTGGCAGGTACGATTCATATCTACACCAACGATTCTAAAACAAAACAAGACTTAAAATTTGGAATTTACTCCAGATTCTTAAACCTTAAAATAAAATGGGCTGTGAGCAATACTACCAGTGTAGTTTGAACCGAGCTCACAGGGATACTCATAGCAGCAAAAAAAATCACCAGAAACAACGTCACAAGAAGAAACATGCTCATTTATACAGATAGGAGATAAGCACAATTCACCGTGAACAAACCACGAATTGACTTAGGGTTAGTACAAGAATGTCACGAAGCTTTGAATTCATCAACAATATGGTCACCTTAAGATAGAATGCTAAATTAAAAGGATTCACTAGCCAAGAAGACAACCTACCAAATACTTCTTGGACCTGTCTCTTCTATTAGACTGTCAATATCGGTAGTGATAGACTTAATGAAAGAACATTCCCTTGTGAAATTGAATGAAAGATGGGAATAACTGTAGAGTTGCCAGGGATTTTTTATTTTATCCTGATAACACTACAGCAAACAAATACTTGACTATTACTAGAAACTGCGCCTGATCACAGGCATTTTGTCTGGTCATTGCCAAGTACGGAAGCACCTCCATATCATGGGCTGTCATAACTCACACTTTGCAAGGGATACGAACAAGAAGATAAGACCATCGAGCATATCTTCTACGATTGTCCAACGCTTTCATTTATTAGAAGATTTGTGTTCGACAAGTATCGTCTAATACCGGCCAATATAAGAGAAGCACCTCTTAGCCACGTTGCCAACTACATTAAATAGGAAGGCTGGCTCAAAAGCTAGGAGGAGCCTATCATCCCAGGAGGATGCACAATGGACCTAGTAAAGCCTAAGTGTCGTGGAGCAACCCACCCTCCACACGTTATAAATACATATGGGCATTGAACAATTAGAAAAAAAGTTTGTTAAATAGAGAGAAGACGAAAATTAGTATGAATTTTTTTTGCATAAATAATTAAAAAAGTTAAATTTATATGCCACTGTGTTTTTGATAGCATTTTAATGAAAGTTAGTCTAAAAATACATACCTTTTTTCAAAACAGTTTTTGGTACATCTAATAATAATGGTAAAATAAGTTGAATAATTTATTATAAATACCTATGTACCTGTGTCAATGACTATTAGCAGTCAGGTAATAGAAGATTAAATAAATAAATTTATTACAGAATTAAAAAAAAAATAACACTCCCACCAAATATTTTTTATGCTCTTTAACTTGATTTTATTTATATATTCGTAATTATTAAAGCTTATTTAATTTGCATTATTTACATTAACAAATAATATACGTATTATCATAACAAACTTTTAATGGATATATGGATTTAATTTAGAATTTAAACATAATATCCTAACGAAATATTATTTTATAATTATTATAATTCAGTATTCGGAACAAACATTAAACATTTCCAGTTAATGATTACATAATTATATAATATAATTTGTCTAAATTAAATATAATTAATATTTACATACCTACAGTTGGATTTAGTACCACTTCGGCCGTTCCCATATCGGCTGTTAAATAAAAAAGTTGCATTTCTGCCGGTCGCCATTTTTGGCATATTTAAATTAAGATTAGAGTTACATTTCGGCCGGTCAACCTTTTTGGGATATTTAGATTAAGATTACTTAAATAATATCGGCCGTTTGTTTATATATTGTAAACTTGTTAATTTTTTAGCATAATATACAAACAGTTAAAAGAAAAACAAATTTAATAAACTCAAATTCTTTATTGCAATGATACAATAAAAAATCAATAGATAATACACAGTATGACAACACAATTTTACTCAAATTTAGTAATGTACATGAATTTGTTCAACGCATTTTTTAAGTCAATATTTTTGTCCCTTAAATCATTTAATATTTTTTTAATTCTAATATCAATATCAACGTATTTTTTTAATCTTTTTGGAGTTGGTATATATAGATTTATTTTTTTGTAATTTAATTATATTTAAAGCAGCCTCCTCTTTCAATACAGTTATTATCTCGAAAATGTTTGGATTACTTTTCCCAATTTTTTTATTTAATTTACTATGCCATCCTTCAACTGCGTTTGTAGTCCGATGTCTGTGCCCCGAACATATCCAAATATTTTGGATAATTGGATTATCTAACCATTGTAAAGTAAAATAATCATTAAATTTAATAACTAGATCATTCATAGGTGAAGTTTCCATTATAATCAGCCATCCCTCACCGATATTTTCTTCGGGTAAATGAGCCAGAGCAGCACACATTCTAAAATGATTTCGTACTTCACTTTGATTACGATATGATAACACTAAACCTAAATCTTGAACTTTGCGCCATATGGCCTGATTAAAGTGAAAATTGCATCCATGAATGACAGTTTTGGTAAATACATATCTTATTGCATTTATGGTAGCTACTTCAAAATCTTATTTAAATACTTTCGGTGATAAATTTTTAAACTGTAAAACAAACAAGGAAAAAAGTCTTATATAGGTTTTTTCTTCCTTATTCGGCAAAAGAGCAAAAATTACTGGAATAATAGAAGTACTATCCTCGGTACTTTTTACAATTAAACAAATAATAAAGAACAGCTCCTAAATGCTCAGTCTCCATAATATACTTCACATATTTTAATAAAGATTCACAAAATAATAAAGAACAGCATTTAAATGCTCTGTCTCCAAAAAATACTTCACATATTTTAATAAAGATTCACATACGTTAATAAATATTAACATTTCGTCTTCAACACCGTCTTCTATAACTAAAAAATTCCGCTAATTGTGGTGGCAACACAATTTCAGATCTGTTTTGGTAATGAAACATTTCCAAATATTTTTTGCCTTAAATTGAACGACTTGAATATTTTTTATAATTAACTCTGCTCCCAAAATTGCCAAACCAAAGCATAATTGCCACCCTGTACTGTACATTGACCCATAGATATATAACCAAGACAGATAGGATTATTTACAAAATTTTTGAAGAATGAACGGTGGTGTCCGCGGTAGAAACTTAATAATCGGATTGAACATTGATGCCAAGTTTACGTGCTTTTAACTATAGATATATATATAACCAATACAGATTACACAATTTCTGAAGTCAACGCGGATGATCCTCGACAGAAATGCAATATTTGGATAAAATTAAAATATTGATGCCAAGTTTGCGATGTTTTTAACTGTAGTAATGTTATTGCGTTTGCTTGAATTACTGTTAGGTCTTTAAATTGTCCAAAAAAAAATTAATGTCTGACAACAGCAAAAGAAGAGTAGACCGCAATTGTGGAGGGTCGTATATTGTTTCATTCATAAAAATTCCTTCGATACAGTACTAGTCCAGGAGCCAGTGAATTTTGTCGTACTTGTTTTCCCGGTCCGTGTATATTTAAATAATCTATTCCCGGTGAACTGTATATTTAAAATGGAACGCCAATCTATTAACAAAAGTAAGCCAGATTGAATTCGCGCATTACGTCACATCGATACAAGTGAGATTGTTTACAAAGTGCCTATGCAGGCCTATTTTGCCCATTTCATGTATTTGTTTTTAAATCATGTTAAATTACTATTTTTGAAACTCAACAAGGAGAAAATCCAATTAACTCTTTCGTTGTGTATATATATAAGATAAATTAACTGAAGTTTTATTAGTAAAGTATTAACACTAAAATTTTAATGTAATTTACAGAAAATAGCTAGGTATGTATTTGTTTTTAAATAATTTGATAATTTATGAAAAAAGGGAGTAAAAGTGGAATGACCAGTGGCCAGTAAGTCAATAAATGCAAAGTATCATATATTTCTATTATAACAAAACTAAAATACCTACATCTTTTAATCATAAGGACATAAGTTAAAACCATTTTAATATATGCATTAGAATAAAGTAATAATAACTTAAAGAAACGAGGTCTTAAAGTAATAGCTGGTACAGCATGTTTTTTAAACGTTTCCTCATTTCTGCTAGAATGAAATCACTTACTATGAAATGTGCTCTAAAAACGGCATTTATAGCAGTCAGTGCAGTCTTAGGATCTCTTTCTAAAGCCCTCATCCAAGCTGCATACATATTAAAAAATAAAAAAAAAAACATATTATATACCTATATAGTTTTCGGTTCTGGGTGCCCTAAAAGAGGACACTTAGCCGACAATTTGGCTCAGATAGCTAAAACCCAAAAGTCACACCCCGAACCAGGACGTATTGCTATCCTTTTAAGTAAAAAATAACTACAAATAATTTACCTGAAAAATGAAGGCGTCTAACTTTACACCAAAAAAACCATACACTTTTTCCCATTGTTGCAAGCACCCGATGACGATTAGGTAGATATCAACTAGAAGCATGTACTTAATGGTTATAAAGCTTATTTTAACACAAAAAGAATAAATCACTAGTCGAAAAGCAGCAATCAAATATAAATAGACCACAATATTAAAATTCAAATTAAAAACTATATAAAAGACAAATACTCTAAAAGCGCAAAAGATCAGAACCAAATAAAATAATTAACCATAATAACCTAAAAATCACACTAAAATTGTAAAAACTATTACTGTAAAATCATGAGATTACATCAATAATGCATATGCGTCGGAGTATCGCAAATGTCAAAAGTACAGTGTTTCCATGAAAATTTAGCTATGTTTTTAGCAGTATTATAGGACCATTTCTACCACGCGCATCCAAAAATATTGGCGTTCCACAGTTCACTGTATTTTCCGCACACCTCTAGTATAAATGATTCGACATAACGAAACTAACAATAATTATAATTAATGTATATATAATAATTAATAAGTGATTCGTGAATTCTAAATAAAACAATTATTATATAAAAGTGTAAAAGGAAACGTAATTTATTTCCCTATTTTCTTTTGTAATATCTTCAATTATTATGTTTAATTTCTATAAATAAACCAACTGGTTAGGTGAAACATTTGTGATATAAGATTTTATTTATGTGTCCTATGCATACTCTTTAATATACAAAACACCTGGAACATTCTTTAAATAATTGTGGTCGTAGAAATAATTGTGTACATAACTCGTTTGAAAGTGTATTTTATACACTTGCCAAATATATTATCTATACAGATTATTCAGACTTTTTTACTTAACTTCAGTACATCTCTTACTACAAAACTATTTTTATCAATGGAAAAGAAGGGCCGTGTTCTCGTATATTTTGACGCATTTTCGGCCTCAGCCCACCGGATCCCCCTCTAAATATATATGAATTTTGCTTAGAATTGCTAATCCTACAATTCTCTATTCGTGCTTGCTGACTGGGAAAATAAATACCGAAAATCGTCACTGTCTCCTGGACTATACAATAGATGATGATGAGAACTTCACAACAAATACACTTTTATGAATGGGTAGTTGGGGATGTGACATTGACCGGCCGAAATGCAGCGTATCCATTTTACCTGAAACGCATGAAAAGGACAAGCGGCCGAAATGGGACAAAAAGAGGTAGATTTTTCAAATCGGCCGAAGTGAGAACGGCAGAAGTGGGATATCACCCTACAGTTGAATTTAGAAATAATAGAGAGCAAAGAAATGTGTCAAGGACGCCGTTATCTATCATTGCTCTAAAATTCGGTAAAAATTTAGTTGGTACGGAAAAAGGGAAAATTTTTCAGTTGCGGGTATAAATTGGATATTGCACAAATATCGTCAGCATCCTTCACAAATCAGTTTAAAAACAGATATAGAATTTTGGTGGCGTCCTGTTTTTAACTGAATTTCATTGACTAAAAAGTAGGGTGCTCAAAGAGGTATGCAATTCTTCTAAAAATACAAAAAATTTCAAACGCTAGCTCCATTTAATTTCATAAAAATTTGTTAAAGTAAGAGCAAAAAATCCATTTTTTGTGTAAGCAAGTTAGCTTATATAGACTTATTTTCGAGTCCAGAAACTGTGGTTTAATTTATTGTACATTTTTTTTGTTACACCTTGTATAAACCGCACCTTTTTAAAATTATTTATTAATAGATATACAAAGTGTTTCATAATAAAGTATACAGTATCGTGAATAGTGGGATTTGTAGATCTTAACTAATTAATAAGAAAAGCTAAATATTAATTTTCTGTAAATGTCTTAATTTCCATTCTTCTTCAGGGTGATAAGGGGAATTTGATAAATACGAGTATATAATTGTCTATCTTCCTTTACGGTAAAAAAGACCCCACACACTGAATGTGGAAAAGTAGCGAGCTGTTAAATAAATTTTTGATATGTTTCAGTTCACGACCTCTTAAGCAATAGTGTTCATGGAACCAGTTGAATCCTATAAATGGTTTTTGAGATACAGGGTGTTAAACTTAAGAAATACCACTTATTTGATAACGGTTATTTCAGGAGAAAGCTAATCAATTATAAATTTTTGCGCTAAATCTTATGGTAACATCTTTTTGAATTCTATATAATATAAAACGCGGTAAAACGTTATTTTCCTTTACAGGGTGAGCTACATATAAGTAAGAACGTGTTTTTGATAATTACTTTTATTGTTCTAGAAGGTGAAAATATTTACTACAAAATAAATTATTGCTATATTTATCATGTCTGATATGAACACAAAAGATACTAGGTGCCATTTATACCAAAGAAGGCAGCTAAGCACCTCGGGAATTTTGAGTTGAAACATATACCACATTTTTAGGCTATTTTAAGGTTATTTTTATACCCTATTCAAACATTTTATGCTCCTCGTTTTTTTGCAAAAATCAAGGTGCTCTGCTAGCTTCGAACAAAGTCAGCAGAGCACCTCAGTTTTTTAAAACTTTTTCGAAAACCAACGACACCATATTTTTAGGCTATTTTTAGGCTCTTGAAGTATTATAAAACGTTTCGAAAAATTTTGTTATTTTAAAAAAATACAGGTTGCTTTGCTAGCTTCGAAGGAATCTAGCAGAGCACCTCGGTTTTTTAAAGCTTTTTTCTAAAAACAACTACACCACATTTTTAGGCTATTTTTAGGCTCCTAAAATATTATAAAATTTTACTAAAAAATTGCTATTTTTAAATAATACAGGGTACTTTATTGGAGCAAAGGGTGCTTTGCTAGCTTCGAACGAATCCAGCAGAGCACCCCGGTTTTTTAAAGCTTCTTTTTAAAAACAACTACACCACATTTTTAGGCTATTTTTAGGCTCTTAAAATATAAAATTTACTAAAAAAAATACATTTCTAAATAATACAGGAAGCTTTGTTGAAAAAATATGATTTTGCTCAACCTTTATTTTTGACCAACCTCGTATATGACTAATAAAATTTTATAAATTTTTTTCCTAAAATGAATAATAAAAAAGCTTTCCATAAGCCGTCAACTGTCTACGTTAAGTTAGCGGCATATGGAAAACTTTTCTATTTAATTATTTTTGGAAAAAGTTATTTTTAATAAAAAGTTCTGCATTGCCTTAAACTTAAAATACAACCACCATCACGGTGCTTGGGAACCAACTTTAAATGAAAAGTTTATTTACTGGACTTTTTTTCCGGTCAAAGTATTTCTGAAGGGATATAGATTGGCGCAATATATTTTTTAAAATCGGTTTCAGCAGCCGTTTTTGAGAAAACTCGATTTTTAATGAAAAAGTGACCTTTTTTTTACTTTTTTGTTTGTAACTTGCGCATTTTACATTTTCTCGGCTTGCCAAAAGTAAATTTCAATGGGAAAATGTCCGCTCTATAAAAAAGCATCAATGACTTTTTTTTAAAATCAAATCATTTAACTCAAAATCGGTTAAGTTTTTTCAAAAAGGGCTGCTGGAACTGATTTTAAAAAATATATTGCGCCAATCTATAGTCCTTCAGAAATACTTTGACCGAAAAAAAAGTCTAGTAAATAAACTTTTCATGTAAAGTTTGTTCCCAAGCACCGTGCCATATATCAAATTTTATCAGTCGTATACGAGGTTGGTCAAAAATTAAGGTTAATCAAAATCATATTTTTTGACAAACCTCGTATACCATTGATTCAATTTTAAAACATTGATACAATTTGAAACCATGCAAGACATTTGATCGAAGCTAGCAAAGCACCCTTTGCTCCAATAAAGCACCCTGTATTATTTTAAAATGACAACTTTTTGGTAAAATTTTATAATATTTTAGAAGCCTAAAAATGTGGTGTAGTTTTTTTTAGAAAAAAGCTTAACAAAACCGAAGTGCTCTGCTGACTTTGCTCCAACGAAGCACCCTCTATTATTTAAAAATAGCAATTTTTTAGTTAAGTTTTATAATATTTCAAGAGCCTAAAAATGTGGTGTAGTTGTTTTTAGAAAAAAGCTTTAAAAAACCGAAGTGCTCTGCTAGATTCCTTCGAAGCTAGCAAAGCACTCTGTATTTACAAAAATAACAAAAATTTTTGAAAACTTTTATAATATTTTAAGAGCCTAAAAATAGCCTAAAAATATGGTATCGTTGGTTTTGGAATACAGCTTTAAAAAACTGAAGTGCTGCTGACTTCGTTCGAAGCTAGCAGATCACCTTGATTTTTGCAAAAAATGACGAGCATAAAATTTTTAAATATGGTATAAAAATAACCTTAAAATAGCCTTAAAATGTGGCATATGTTTTAATTCTAAATTCCCGAGGTGCTTTGCTGCCTTCTTTGGCATGTGTCATTTGTACAAGGGGATTCGTAAATATCGACATGGGTCAATATATTTTTTTCTAAGTAATAATGTGAAATGCAGGACTTTTGTGTATGTACCATATGTATAATTATCCAATTCATTGACTACAGGGTGAATTAATAAATAAAATGATAGTTAATTTATTGAATGTGTCAGAATAAACAATCTTTTAAGCACCCTATACTTTTGATTAGTCCTGTAACGGTAGATATATTTTTTCACTGGCGTATAAATTATCCTGTAAAAGATATTTTCCAAAATTGTAGTTATTTTGATTGGTTTTTGAGATATAGGGTGTTAAACTTAGAAAATTACCCTTTTTTACCAGTTACTACAGAAAAAAGCTAATCAATTATAATTTTGTGTATCTACTAATATTATAACATCCTTTAACACTTCATTATTTTAGAAGTTGAAAATATGTAAAAAAAATAATTATTGTTATATTTATCATTGTAAATGATAATACAAGAGATTTTATGTGCCACTGAGTAATTCGTTTTTTTTTAGTGAATGTGAAACTACGTATTTTTAGTTGACTTTTGTGTATTTTTTATAATATTAACATATGTAGAACTATTAAATTTATTGATTAAAAATAATGATTTATTAGTTAATTTAGCGAGTGTGTCAACAAAATTTGATAAATCACCCTGTACTTTTGGTCCTATAAAGGTGTTTATTTAACGGTGTATTAACCATTTTTTTGAAAATAATTTCTCAAAAATTACAGTTTTTTATTATGATACACTGAGAGAATTATATTTAAAAAGTTTTTTGATGAGAAATTTCCTGCTACTACAAATACATTTTCAACTACAATTAAAAAAATACATTCATGCAACTAAATAAAATGCTTTTTTAAAATAGTTTTGTCGCCATACAAAAAAAATTGTTAGCTTTGCAAATATTTTTTTTTCAGTTTATAGAATTAGCCAAAATAATTTTTGCTCTTAAAAATAGTTTTTAATTACTAAACATTTATTTTCTGTAGTAGAAATTCAAACTATTATTACGTATATTTTCCATCATAACAATTCGCTTTTTAAGTCCAATAAAAAATATCTCTAGAAAATCTCGGTTTCCATCGAGAGCTTTTTCGTCTGTGCTCGAGAAAATTTTCGTGTATTCGGCTTACATCGTTCAGTCCGTTTCCGGTATATCGGCAGGCACAGACAAGAACAAGCCGGTGATTGATTTGTGATTTTACTGATTTTAGTTATAATAGTTACAATCCACATTATAATACCAATTCAGGCATAAATTCAGGGCGGAGGTAATTTGCCCACAAAATATTTAAAGCTGCTAATCCTATAGGTAATTTGCCCACAGCAAGTAAAAGGTCATCTTAATCCTGTTGGTATTTTGCCCAAATTTATTTCTAACTGAATAAATCATAATAGATATATCTTTCATTTATTATTTTTTATATATTATCGAAAAGTAAAAACACATTATTAATTAAACTAAAAATTATATTAAACACTAATTTTTATTATTATAAAAAAGTAAGTATACATAAGTTATATTATATTTTTTATATATTTATATTTTATTTACATATTTTTCAACTGGGAGGGATAAATGTGATACAAATTTTATATACTCCAATCTGCTGATTTGCTGCAGATCAAATCGCTGTATAAATTTTTCTAAAGACTGAATTTTTTGTTTTACACTTTTGTCTTTGATTTTCTTAGGTATACTTAAGCTTTGTATTGTGACATACGTGTCGATTTGAAAGTCTTTAAGCGTTTCTATAAAAATATATACAGAAGGATGTGTACAGTAGAATGAAGAATTAAACCTTGAATGAAACGACTCACAGGCATTTGTAGTTCTTGTAATTGAAGCTGTTTTTTCTGCTCATATACTTGGAGGAAATGTAGAATTTTCTTCAATATATGTTTCTAATAGATAATCGGCATACCTATCGAGAACGGCATTTTCTGGTTTACTTGCCATTAAGTCAAACACAAAACAGTCTCCAACTTCATCGGCGTTTAAATATGTCAACCCAAATGATGTTTTAAGCCATTTTCCGGTATCACTATTAGTTGTATATTCAGTCATTAATCCCAGAGACTGAATTTTACGATACCACGTTTGATGTAAATGAAATAAATTAACGCCTTATGAATTGCTATTTCAAAATCAACGAACACTTTAGATGGATTTAAAGCAATACTGTAAGTTTCCAAAATTTTATAATGCAATAACGAAAACAAATGTTTGTATATATCGGTAGATTTGTTTGGTAATAAACAATATACCAGGGGTACATAGTGTCCATTACACAGCCCATGAATGGTAAATAATTGTAGGAAAAACTTTGTACAATACGAAAATATTCCATCCATATACAGGACGTTCATTTTACACAAAGTACGAATATTTGTCTCACATGTAAATACAATAATATTATTTTCTCTACTATTTATTAAAAGAAAATGTTCAACTTTACTGGTTTTAAATGTATTAGAATATAAGTCAACTGCATCATGCACTTCTTGTATATTTGTAGGTAATGGACCTGGTAGTATTTTGCGACGACTGTTGTATATAGTTTTTCTTATGTAGGACACATCAATTGTAGTTAGTGACTCTGGTTAATTAGTAGCAAGTACTTTACGGATAATTTTAGAAGGTTTTTCCGAAATATCATCAACTGCTTTTCGCTTACACGAATTAGAAATAATTTTTCTGTTTAATTTCGGTTCATTTGCTTCATGGCTATGAATTAGGTTGCCTCTGGATACTAAAAGTTCAGGACCAATTGTAAATACAGTGGCATTACAAGCATTTGTTTTTCTTTGGGAGCATCTCCAAGAAACTTCTCCACTTTTCATTTCTCTATCTTTGGCAAACGTAAAATTCTCCAAAAGGAGTACATCTTTCCCTCGTGTGCTTTTAATCAATGTAGCTGACATTATAGAAATAATTATTGTTTATAAACACTCGAATTACAATCATCAACGTATAAAAACTGACTGAAATATAAACAGTAAACACCCAAAGTAAGTACCTATTAGAATTATTAATAATCAGGTAGGTACCTATTTGTGGGCGGACGTAATTTGCGGGTTTAGGTACCTGAATGCTACTGTGGGCAAAATACCAGTAAGATTAACGCACCCCTTTACTTACACAGGTAGAAAACAGAGATTTGTGGGCAAAAAGGACCCGCCGTAAATTCACCAATTAACAGAATGTGCATTGTATTCAACAAATATTGTTTAGATGTGGACATCTTTTTTGCATCATTGTATAGTTTTAAGAAACAAGTGAAATTAATATTTTTTAAATAAGATTTTTTTTTTTTGATATAATTATAAAATTAATTTACTTTAATTTTAGTGTAAATTTAGTAATAAAAATTGTGTTAGTGGGTACTATAATTAAGTTTTAACCTGTAAGTACCCCAAACTTTACAAATAAATAAATAAATAAAAGTTATAGAGTCAATAACCCTGAGTCGGCAACCTCGTGGATGAACCTTGGAACTGCTGAATTTGCATTAGATTAGTTTTGTGTCATTCCACCTTAGGTGTAATGCCACCTGTTATATTATATTTCCTTTCAGTTAATTCAGTTTAGAATCTGTGTTTGATACGATAAGTTGTACTTTAAATAAAATAAATCTTTTTAAAAAACCAAATACCGAGTGTATTTAGATAAGTGGCGCAGTCAGTAGGATGGTCAAACGGGTTTAATGTACATAATTCCTGGTTCGTTTCTACGATTTTTTGACCATTTTGAACTTTAAAACGTGTTTAAGAAGTTTTCCAGTTGGGTGAATTGAGTAGCCTAACGTGAAGAACGCTATTCGAGTTAAGAAAAGACATTCAAGTGAACATTGAAGAGTCTACCCGGTCCAGTCCTTGGTTGACGACGGAAATCGAATAGATGGAGTGGAAACTACTTTTACTGTAAGTGTTTTATATGTCGTTTAGAGAGCAACCTTTAATTATCAATTCTGAAAGTTCAGACAATTCTGATTCAGATACAGATTCTGACTCAAATTTAAACAAAACAAATTTAGACATTTCAAATATTTTAATTTCAAATAATAAATTTAAAATGGCTCCAACAATTCCAGAATTAAAAGATAAATATTTAGATATGATCCCAGATTTCTATGGTGATCCCGCCTTGCTTCCTAGATTTATAGAAGTAAGCGAAAAATTAGTTAGGAAATTTTATAATACAGTAGATATAAACGATTTTCAAAATGAGTATTTAATGTCTAGCATTTTAGCGAAAGTAAAAGGTGAAGCTGCCAAAAATATATCGTCTTGTACGATAAGAAATTGGGAAAATTTAAAAGCTGCTTTATTGAATACATATGCAGATAAAAGAGATATTTATACCTTAAGCTTAGAAATTTCAGCATTACAACAGGGTAACGATTCTCCTTTCCAATTCTTCAATAAAATACAGCAACTTTTAAATCTCCAAATAACCTTATTAATGACTTGTTCTAACGAAAATGAACAAAATGTTTTAGGGAATTATTTTAGAAATCAGGCTCTCAGAATATTGTTACGCGGACTAAAAGAACCATTAGGTACATTAATGCGAACAAAAAACCCTTTAGATTTAAATTCTGCTTTGAATACATTAACGAATGATTTTCAAATTGAAATGGGACCTTATAATAATAGTAATTATAGTCCAAGATATAAAAATATTAATCATAATTACCAAAATTATCATTTACTTAGAAATAGACAAAATTTTCAAAATAATCAATCAATAAACTGGCAACCAGAAATGCCAAGTTCATCTCAAAATTATCAACAATTAAATAGAAATGTAGGTTTAGTGCCTCGAAATCAACCTAGTACAAGTAGAGGTCCTAATACAAATGTTTTCAGACCTAATCCGAATCAAAAATTCCAAAATCCAACACCCATGAGTGTAAATACTTCAAATTCCTTTAGACCTACAAGAAATTTCCAAAATCGCAACTATTCTCAAAACCAAAATTCTTATGCAAATCAAAGGAAAAATTTTATTTCTGAAGAACTACATAACTTAGATAATACAGAATGTCCCAACGAAAATATTAATGATGATTTTTTAGAAGAAAATGCCTCGGAAAACAAATAAAACAAGTCGAATTATTAAACTTAACTAACAGTGAGAGTGAATTACCGTACATAATATTCCCAGAAAATAATTTAAGAGTTCTTATTGATACTGCCAGTACAAAATCCTTTGTTGTGCCAGAAATTGCCGACAAATATTTTAAAACATCCCTTATACGCAAACCATTCCAAGTTTCTACCGCTTTAGGAACGAAACAAGAAAACTATTGTACAGTAATTCCATCCTCAAAAATATTTAAAAATAATAAACCAATTAATTTCGAATATTGTATTTTTAAGTTTCATAATCATTTTGATTGTTTATTAGGGTTAGATAATCTTAAAAAATTAAATGCAAAAATTGACCTAATAAACGACTTATTAATTACCCCTTATAGTCAAATCAAAATAAATTATTTTAAGATAAATAGTGAGTGCACGAATTGTATAGTAGTGCCACCACGAACAGAACAAATTATTAAATTAAATATAAGTAATGTTAAAAACGGTGACGTAATAATACCGTATACAAAAATTGATAAATTAGAAATTCCTGAATGTTTAACAAAAGTAGAAGATAGTACAGCTATATGTACCATCTTAAATTCATCTGAATCCTATTTTAAAGTTGACCTAAGTCCAAGTATAGAAGTTGAAACGTTCGCTGAATACGAACACACAACATGCCCAAACTTAAATACAATTTACACAGACCAATTTAAATTTGATATTTCAAAAGTCCGAATAGATCACATGAACTCAGAAGAACGCAAAGCTATATTAAAACTCATTAAAGATTTTTCAGATATATTTCACATTGAAGGAAACCAACTAACTTTTACCAGTAAAATTAAACATAATATAAAAACTACTAATGAAATTCCAATTTATTCAAAATCTTATAGATATCCCGAAATTTATCGAAAAGAAGTTCAAAATCAAATAAAAAATATGTTAGATCAAAATATTATAAGGCCTTCACATTCACCTTGGTCATCGCCTATCTGGGTAGTGCCAAAAAAACTTGATGCTTCAATGAAGCCAAAATTTCGCGTTGTTATAGACTACCGTCGCCTAAATGCTATCACTTTAGGAGACCGGTATCCTTTACCAATTATCAGTGATTTATTGGATAAACTTGGTCGTTGCCAATATTTTACTACATTAGATCTTGCTTCGGGATTTCACCAAATTGAAATGGCCGAAGAAGATATACCTAAAACCGCTTTTAATACAGAAAACGGTCACTATGAATTTTTACGTATGCCTTTTGGGCTACGCAATGCTCCAGCCACGTTTCAGAGGGTCATGGATAACATTTTAAGAGGGATACAAAACGAAAAATGTTTAGTATACCTCGATGACATTATTGTCTTTAGCACAAGTCTCCAAGAGCATATAACAAATTTAAAAGAAGTTTTTCAAAGATTACGAGAATCAAATTTCAAAATTCAAATCGATAAATCCGAGTTCTTGAGAAAAGAAGTATCTTATTTAGGCCATATAGTTACGCCACATGGGGTTAAGCCAAATCCAGATAAAATAATAGCAATAAAAAATTTTCCAATACCTAAAAATACTAAACAATTAAAAGGATTTCTAGGCCTACTCGGATATTATAGGAAATTCATTAAAGACTTTTCTAAATTAACTAAACCATTAACTATTCGTTTAAAGAAAAATGCAGAAATTAATATAAATGAACCGGACTATTTTAAATGTTTTGAAACTTGTAAAAATTTGCTAATTAATGAACCGATACTCCAGTATCCAGATTTTTCAAAACCTTTTAATCTTACAACGGATGCGAGCAATTTCGCATTAGGCGCCGTTTTGAGTCAAGGAAAAATCGGATCTGATTTACCTATTGCATTTGCAAGTAGAACTCTGAATGAGTCAGAGATAAACTACTCAACAATTGAGAAGGAACTCTTGGCAATTGTTTGGTCGGCTAAGTATTTTCGGCCCTATCTATTCGGGAGAAAATTTACTATAGTAACCGACGCAAAAGCTCTTCAATGGCTTTTCTCAGTCAAAGACCCCAACTCTAAACTAGTGAGATGGAGGTTAAAACTTGAAGAGTTCGACTACGATATAGTGTACAAAAAGGGTGCACTAAATACAAATAGTGATGCCTTATCTAGAATAGAACTTAATGTAAACGAAACAATAACTAATTCAAAACCTAGTACTTCTACAGAAATTTTCGAATATATGGAAAACTTTAATAACAAACTTCAATGTCCTAAAATAAATAATGAAACAGAATCTCTTGTAGTAGAACCTGATGATATAAATAATGACATCGAAGATGAAAACGATACTATTCACACTAATGTAGAGAACCCAATACCAGGCATACCTATCGCGGATTGCGCGGTAAATGTCGGAAAAAATCAAATAATAATATCCGAAGTCAATTTTGCTCCTACCACTCCTACTATTATAAAACCCTATGAAAACAAACAACGAATTCTTGTACAATTCTCAAAAAATAATTTTGAAAACGATGTTATCAAATTTGTAAAAGAGTACGTAGTACCAAAAGTAAAATATCATATCTATTTTGAAGATCCCCTATATGAAAAATTTAGCGTTGTTGTACAACAATTTTTCAAAAATTCCCAAATCTCATTTATTAAATGTTCCAAAAAATTTATTGATGTCCCATTAAATGAAGTTGAAGATGTAATAAAAAATTATCACGAAGGAAAACAAAATCATAGAGGTATAGATGAAACAGAAAATAGAATTAAAACATTATATTATTGGCCTAATCAAAGAGCATCAATTCAAACCTACATTAACAGCTGTGAAATATGTCAATTAACAAAATACGATAGAAAACCTATTAAACCTATTTATAATATTACTCCTACAGCGATTAAACCTTTCCAAATACTACATTTAGATACAATAACATTAGAAAATAATAAATTTTTAACTATAATAGACTCATTTTCAAAGTATGGTCAATTATATAAAATTAATTCCGCACAAGGAATCGAAGTAGTCAATAGCCTAATTAAATATTTTACTCATCACTGTATACCAGAACAAATAATTTCTGATAACGGTACAGAATTAAAAAATTCACTTGTAAAAGATCTACTAAATCTTCACAAAGTAAAGATTCATTTCATTAGCTCACAGCATCCAGAATCCAACGGCATCGCTGAAAGATTCCATTCTTCTATTATTGAACATATTAGATTACTAAATAACCAAAACGAATATAAAACTGAACCTATAGAACAAAAAGTTAATTACGCACTTTTAGCGTATAATAATAGCATTCACTCTGTAACAAAATTAAAACCTTATGAAATTACTACAGGTCATTTAGAAAATAATTCCGTTTTCGATTTAGATATAGAGCAACAATTAATAAATAATTATATTTCTGATCACAAAGAAAAAATGAAAATATTATATTCACAATTAAATAAAAATATACAAGAAACCAAAGAAAAAGTTATTACCAAAGCTAATGAAAAGCGAGAAAAGTTAACGGATGAAATTCCTTCTAAAGTATTTGTTCGTAACAGACAAAAACAAAGTAAAACAAAAAATAAATATCAAGCTGAAGAAATTAAAGATACAAATCTAGAAAGAAATACTGCTAAAATTATCACTAGACATAAAAATACTGCCGAAGATATTCATTTATCAAATATTAAACGTCCTAAAAGAAAACCTTATACTTTTATTTCAGGTGCGTCACAATCGGATACGCATCAGTAGACATAAAAGACATCACCCACAATTTAGGTATCCTACCAATTAATCTAGGTCCTGCCAAACTTCAAAAATCTAGGCACACATTCGTGCATTTTTACGATTTAAACCCGCTATTGCAGGAATACAATAATTTAAACATACAGTTTAACTATCTTAAAAATATTATTTCAAATAATACATTCTTCAGTATAGAAACTGAGAATTTCGTTAATATTATAGTTTATCTTAAAACTAATATAGAAGAAAAATTTAACAATCTTAATATTCACTCACTTTTAGAAAAAAATAAAAGAGGTTTAATAAATGGGTTTGGATCAGTTCTTAAAGCCATTACCGGAAATTTAGACTCCCAAGATGGAGAAAGAATAAATTCAATTTTAGAACATTTAAAAGAAAATCAAGCTAATTTACAGAATCAATTAAAAATGCAATATTCTGTCAGTAGCCAGATAATAAATAATTTTAATCAAACAATTCAAGATATCCAAAAAAATGAAATTAATCTCAAATCTAAAATACTAGAAATTAAAGACATTGTAGACTTTCAAGCAAAATTTGAAAATGTAATTTACTTAAAAGACTTATTTAACGAATTATTGATAATTTATAATTTAATCCTGGACATAATGGAAAACGTAGAAAATTCCATAACATTTTGTAAACTGAAAACCATTCACCCTAGTATCATAAAATCACATGAGCTATTTTTAGAATTAAAAAAGATTTCTTCTCATTATCAATTTCAGCTACCATTAGAAGTAAAATATGAAAATATTTTAAATTTCGAATCAATCTTAGAGGTTAACTGTAAATTAGAAAAAAATCAAATACAATATTTTCTATCAATTCCTATTGATTTTGAAACAGAATTCGAACTATATTATTTACTGCCAATTCCCACCAAATTTGAATCAGAATTTGTTATAATAATGCCAAACACAAAATATATATTAAAATCCGGAAATCAAATAAAGCCTCTAAACGATATTTGCACACGCGGTAAAAAATTCCAATGTCCTAGCCGTTTACAAAATAATAATGAACAATTATGCGAGAAAGAAATTTTACTAAAAGGAAATTCTAGCCAATGTCAATATGTTAAGGTAGATATTTCTAAAAATCACATAGAAATCATACCAGAAACAAATCAATTTTTGGCAATATTTCCTCAAGAAGAAAAATTATCAATACAATGCTTGCAAGGAACCGAAATTAAAATCTTATCTGGAATATTTTTAATTGATAATTCACCGTGTAAAATAATATTTAAAAATCACGAATTAACCTTTCAAGAAAAATCATTTGGACAACCAATTATAATAAATAAACCAAAATTGTATTTTGAAAAAATAAATCTGTTGCCAATGAAATTAAATTTAAAAAGTTTAAAACTAAAAGAAATCAGTTCAAATGGACCAATACCTATAATAAACGAAAATTTTAAGTATCATATTCCTAGTGCATGGACAATTATTCTTTATTTTGGAGTAGCAGTAACAATTATTTTTATCATCCACAAGAAGATGCCTAAGAAGAAGAAGGAAAAATCCCCACCGGAACCAACCCCTGAAGAAGGCCATATTCGACTTCCGCAAGAAGCCTCATTTTAACAAGGGGAGAGTTATAGAGTCAATAACCCTGAGTCGGCAACCTCGTGGATGAACCTTGGAACTGCTGAATTTGCATTAGATTAGTTTTGTGTCATTCCACCTTAGGTGTAATGCCACCTGTTATATTATATTTCCTTTCAGTTAATTCAGTTTAGAATCTGTGTTTGATACGATAAGTTGTACTTTAAATAAAATAAATCTTTTTAAAAAACCAAATACCGAGTGTATTTAGATAAGTTAAATAAATTACCCTAACCGCCAGCAAAGGTCATACACGTTACGTTGGCAAATCGTAGGTCTGGCACCATTTTTGCAATAATTGAGCATAGTTGTGTTCGTTTTCCAATGGATTACACAGAGAAGCTGACAAATTGGGGACTTCAAGATTTTGTTGAAAATTTTAAGGGTAAGTACATAACGTATAATATGAAAATATTTTTTATTGCAAAGAAAGTAATTCAAGGTAACAAAATACTTTTTAATTGCAAGAAAAATACTGTTTAACTACTAAAGACCTACTTTTTAACCATAAAAAACTACTTTTTAGTAAGTAAAATTTTACTTACTAAAATTAATAAAAACTAAAAAGTAAGTTTTTAGGGACTAAAAAGTAATTCCAAAAAAGTGAATTTATTAACCGTTGCAAAGTACTTTGGCTGTCGCCTATTTTAATAGAGTTTTTTTAAGGTTTTTTAAATTTTTTGGTACAAAAAATTGTAATCGATTAAGTTTCTCCTGAAATAACCATTATCAAATTAGTTGCATTTTTGAGGTTTAAGACCCTGTATCTCAAAAACCAATCATAGAAAAGAGCTGTAATTTTGAAAAATATTTTCTACAGGATGGATGATTCGTCAGTGGAAAAATATGGAAAAAATCCGCCAACAGTCGAACGGACTATTTTTTTTAATTTTTTTTTTAAACGATTTTAGACCTTCTGAAACACATTTCAAAATACTTTTTTTGTTCTGCAAACGCTATAAAATATTTTTTTCTTGCCTTAAAACTATTAAAATATGTCCTCCAATTTCGATGTTGAAAAAATTTAAACTACATCATTTTGATTAATTTCTTGTTATAGAAACTGCTAAATAATAACACTAGACCATCCATAATGCAATAAACCATCAAAATTTTTTCGTAAACAGTTTATTTTTTTAATTTAAGCTCATTTTTAGGTTCGTCGGAATTTTTTAATTTTCGTAAAGACTATGACAATTAAGATTTCCAGTGTGACATATGTCTAAAAGAAATACAATGTTGCCATACTAGTCTTACTGGCTATGCCGACAGTAAATTAAGAATGGTTCTAATTAATATTCGATCAATACGGAATAAGACTGATGAATTGTATTTGTTTTTGGAAGAGTTAGGGTTTCCCCAAATAGTTGCTATTACAGAACACTGGTTACAAGTTGGTGAACCAGTTTTTGTCGAAAAATATACTATCGTCAGCAGATATGATAGAAGTAATACAGACCATGGTGGAACTCTAATTTTATCCTTAGACAAGGACTTTTCTGCTGTATCTAAATACGACTTTCTACAAGCTGAAAATTTCTTCGAATTTTCCATTGTAAACAACAAAAACATTGATTTGTTTATTATTTGTATTTATAGAACACCTAAATCAAATGTTCACCTCTTTCTAGAGAATCTTCTTAATCTACTTGACGCATTGCCTATTTTTCTTACTTTTTAGTAAGAAAATTTTATGCGGCGATTTTAATATTGACTTTGCTAATGTATGTGCTACTCAAAAGTCTTTGATCAATATTTTTGAATCATTCAGTCTCACTATGCACGTAAATTCTCCAACTAGAATCACAGAAACAACATCTATAATTATAGATTACGTAGTCTCTGATTTTAAACCCGTTGATGTAGAGCACCAAGTAATTAGCTCAGGTCTCTCAGACCACGAAGCAGTATTTGCCAAATTTTTGATACCCCGTACAGCTCCAAAAAAAGTCCGTCAGCTAGGTAGAATTTTCTCTAAGCATAATTTCAAAAATTTCTATAATTTATGTCTAACTACTGATTGGAATGGTCTTTCTGAAGATATTGACTCTAAATTTTTAGACTAAAATAATTATGTGTTTCAATACAGCTTTCCCCCTTCGCCCCATTAAAACTAAATGTCATAAATCTTGGACAACTAAAGGAATAAGAACATCATCTAAAAATATGAGGTCACTCATGTATATTAAAAAGTACACAGATAATCCCCTAATATTAAACTATATCAACAACTACAGAATATTGTATCGGAAAATCACCAAATCTGCTAAGAAAAACTATTACCAAAAACGCATCGCAAGAGCTAAAAACTCCTCCAAAGAAACCTGGTCTATAATAAATGACTTAAGGAATAAAACCCGTTCTTCAAACAGTGTAAATCCTAGCCCAGATGAACTAAACAATTATTTCGTAAATGTAAGTGAAAATATCAAATCTAACATAGCTCCGAGTCAGGATGCTCTCTCCTTCCTCCTACCTACTAAAAGGATCACTGAAAGTTTCTTCCTAAGACCAGTAGACAAGCATGAACTAGTGCAAACCATAAACAACATCCAAAATAAATTTTCCTGTGGAATTGATGGCCTGTCCACCAAAATATTTCTAAATATACCGGATGTAGTAATCAACATTTTAACTTCACTGATTAATGAATCCTTTGAAATTGGTCTCTTTCCTAACTGTCTAAAAACAGCTATAATAATCCCACTTCATAAAGGTGGCGACAAAACCAAATCCTGTAACTATAGACCTATCGCGTTATTGCCTACCTTATCGAAGATAGTAGAACGGCTAATGAAAAACCGTCTTTTGCCCTTTCTTTTCAAGCATAACATCCTCACAGCTCATCAGTATGGCTTTCTACCTAAAAAATGCACTAGCGACGCAATGTTTTCCGTTCTTAATGAAATATACACATCACTTAATGATAAACTTTTCACCGCTTCAGTATTTTGTGACTTCGCAAAGGCCTTCGATTGTGTAAATCATGATATTTTAATTAATAAGTTACAAATTTATGGCATACGGGGTTCTCCTTTACAATGGTTTAAAACTTACCTAGAAAATAGAAATCAACAGGTGCGGGCGAATGGTGAGGATTCTACAAATCTAGCAATAAGCAGTGGAGTACCTCAAGGATCAGTATTAGGTCCAATTTTGTTTTTATTATTCATCAACGACATCACAGACTTAAGAATAAGTGGTAGAATTACTTTATTTGCTGATGACACCAGTGTAACCTGGAATAATTCTAATATGCAGACATTACAATCTATCATAAGTGAAAATCTAGTGACTATTAAGTCCTGGTCTGATTCGAATGGACTTTGTTTCAACACCAGTAAAACTGTAGCATTGTCTTACAGAGGTACTTTACAACCTATAACTTTAAACAATAATCTGATCCAAACGGTGACTTCAATCAAGTTTTTAGGTCTTTATATAGACGATTCTCTAAAATGGTCTGCTCATATAGATACCTTAGCAAAAAAATTATCCTCCGCATGTTTTGCCATTAAATCGGTTTCTAAAGAGCTGACTCCTTCTACTGCATTAATAACCTACTTTTCCTTATTCGAATCTCACCTTCGCTATGGTTTACCTTTCTGGGGTTCTTGTAGCTTATACCTTTTCGAATCTATTTTTAAACTGCAAAAAAGAGCAATCCGCTATGTATTTGGTTTAAGTAGTAGGACACATTGCAAAAATTACTTCAAAAATTTCAAAATTCTAACCCTTCCTGCTCTATTTATTTTCGAATCCGTCTGCTTAGTTCGCAAGCACATTCAAAATTTATCCGAAAGACCGACTCGTAGATATCCTACAAGAAATTTAGAGACTGATGTTTATTTAACAATGCCCACTTCTGACCTATTAAAACATTCCATTACCTACAATGCCAAAAAATTGTATAATAATCTTCCGATGCAATTAAAATCTATAAATACATACGATAAGTTCCGAAGACTGGCTAAAGCTTTTCTTCTAGAAAGACCATATTACACAGTAGCAGAATTTTATAACGTACCTTAGACATTTGAGTTCCACATACAATGACATTAATTAAATAATTAAATATTAAAGTTTAAATTTAAATTTAAATTTAAAAATTAAATTAGAATAATTATAATGACGGATATTGCATATCCATTGCAATTGTTATTCCTATTTTGTCTGTTTGTTTCTGTTTGTTTTTTCTGCTGTTTAGTTATTTTTATAATATGTTTAGTATTTAAGTTACACGCTTTGTCTATAAAATTTTTGTAAATTTTTTTACGACAATAAAGCATATCTCTCTCTCTCTCTCTCTCTCTCATATCAATTATCTATTACATAGCAATGGTAATTTTTACCTATGCACTGCGTTGTACCAGGCCAACCAATTGACTTCGGTATCAGAAAAATTATATAAAACTAACGATTTAAAAAATACCCATATTAAGATCTTCTTCCTCACCCTCATCGGCAGAGTACTCTTCGACGACCTAACCTAAACTAACAATATACAATAAGAAGATGAAGCAACGACTTCTTGTAGGGTGGCGCTACCAAAAAATTTTAACTCATACCTGGCTACGCCGACCAGTATAGACTCCAACGGCCTGGACACAGCTCAAATTGAAAAAACCTAACCTAACCAACCCTCATTAGCGTCTGGCCAGTAAACCTCGATCCCAACTTTTAACGAACCTGTCTTGTATCGTGAGCATCTAATAATAAGAAAATATACAATAAGAAAATAAAGGAACGACTTCTTGTAAGGTGGTGGCTTCGCCGCCACCAGAAAATTTTTAAACCATACCTGGCTACGCCGACCGGCATAAACTCCAACAGCCTGGGCACAGCTCAAATTGAAAAAAAAAACCTAACCTAACCAACCCTCATTAGCATCTGGCCATTGAACTTCGATCCCAACTTTTAACGAACGTGTCTTGTATCGTGGGCATCTAATAATAAGAAAATATACAATAAGAAAATGAAAGAACGACTTCTTGTAAGGTGGCGGCTTCGCCGCCACCAGAATATTTTTAATCCATACCTGGCTACGCCGACCGGCATAAACTCCAACGGCCTGGACACAGCTCAAATTAATTTTTTTTTTTTAAATATTAGATAAGTACCGACATGCCGTAATTAATGTAGAATCATCATGAAATAAAATAAAAAGACGGTTGTCTGTGATTACTACAAATGTTTTCACTTCGAGAATCAAATTTACCTGCTGGCCAGACACTATGTAATTTTTCAGCCAACTTTCACTAATCGAATTATTTCCTGACTTATATGTTTTCTTACTCGATTTGGCAACACCGCATTTATAGAAACTAGACACATCAATTGTCATTAAAAATAATTTAGTGATTATTTATTTTTCTAACAAACTAAAAATGAAAAATAAGAAAATTTGATCGTTTATGAAAAAATTTGGTACGGTTTATTGCTCTATGAATGGTCTTATATTGATATTTAGCCGTTTCTACAACAAGAAATCAGTGAAAATGGTTTATTTTACATTTGTTTTATGATGGAGACCCGACAACAAATTTTAAGGATTTTGGATTTTAAGGTAATTTTTTTTTTTTTTTTAATTAAGTGTTAGCGGGCCCAAAATTGTTATGTATAGTGTGTTTCAAAGTGTCTAGAAACTCTTTATAACATTTCAATAGTTATATCCGCCGTTCGAGTGTCGGCGTATAATACCAAAATATGTATACTTTTACAGTTCTACTAAAAAAATATAGGGTGTTTAAAAAAATTGTTTTTTGACACATTTGATAAATTACCAAGCAGTAAATTTATTAAATCACCCTGTAGTTAATGAATTGGATAATTATTCATATGGTAAATACACAAAAGTCCCGTAAACATACTTTGTTTCCCAATTATACTTATAAAAAATATATTGGCTTATGTCGATATTTACGAATCACCTTGTATAAATGGCACCTAATATCTTTTGTATATTATCAGACATAATAAATATAGCAATAAATTATTTTTTAATAAATATTTTTACCTTCTAGAACAATAAAAATATCAAAAACATGTCTAATAAATAATCCATAAAATACTTAAAACCTATGTAAAACATAAAAACACAAATAAAATCAAATTCTTGATAAACACACAAAAAATTAATACGCTTCCATCAAGTAATAGGTAGTACGAAAGCTTCCTGGGGCCACTTTTTTTATAAAAAAAAAAATAATTATCTCGCAATTGTGACTTATTATCTCACAATTGCGACATAATATCTCGCAATTGTGAGTTATTATCACGCAATTGTTACTTATTATCACGCAATTGTGACTTATTATCACGCAATTGTGACTTACTATCTCGCAATTGCGACTTATTATCACGCAATTGTGACTTATTATCACGCAATTGTGACTTACTATCTCGCAATTGCGACTTATTATCTCGCAATTGCGACTTATTATCACGCAATTGTGACTTATTATCACGCAATTGTGACTTATTATCACGCAATTGTGACTTACTATCTCGCAATTGCGACTTATTATCACGCAATTGTGACTTATTATCACGCAATTGTGACTTACTATCTCGCAATTGCGACTTAATATCTCGCAATTGCGACTTATTGTCACGCAATTGTGACTTACTATCTCGCAATTGCGACCTATTAACACGCAATTGTAACTTATTATCACGCAATTGTGGCTTACTATCTCGCAATTTTAGAAACATAAATGACATTTTGTGTCTAATACACTTACAAAAGAAATGATAAATTGAATATTTGAACGAGTATCTACCAGAATGTAACGACGATATTTAATTCTATTTTACATGCCAACTTTTGCAATGTTGAAATTGCTTAGTTTCTGAATGTAATAATACAAAATTATGTTTTATTTTGGCGAAGGAAAAATTCTTTTAATTGTTCTTTTCTCTTTAATGTGATGTTTCTATTTTTGTATATTTTATAATTTGGTGTATGTACTACTAAAATCAGTATTTTTTTACCATTTATTTTTGTATGACAGGAGATTAAAAATACTGAGATTAAAACTACTATACTTCGATAGGATCAATTATTTCTTCAACAGTAACCAATCTCCTTAATCAACCAAATTAAAAATACTACAGTTTGAGGCGTACCTACGTGTCATTGCCAGTATTTCTCGTTGGTATCTTATGTTTCTATTTGTCCTAAAAATGCATTATTCACAAATATTTATTTTATTTTACCATTTAAGACTGTTTTCTATTTTTTTTTTTTTTGAGTGATAACTTGTCACGGTTTCAATACTAGTATTTTATTAAGTTATCTGTTTCACTTTTTAATAAACTATTTGCATTGAATGTTGAAGTATTTAAATGTTATTTCAAATCGTACATTTCTGTGTACATAGATGTGGTTGACTGTATAACAGCAGTGCTTCACAGTGAACCAAGTTGCATTTTGTTTAAATTGCTATGATTTCAACAATTTTGTTTTTACAACTATAGTGGTCATTACAAATGAAATAATATAAGATATTCTTTATTTATATACGACATATTTTCAGAAATGTAACTTCAATAGGAAATATACAACAATAATCAAAAATTTAGATGGTTTTCTTTTGAACAACTGCCTACATAATGTTTGTTTTTTTATAAATTTTAAAAATTTCTAGGTAAGTTAAAAAATTAACATTAAAAAAAACCAAAGTGGTTATGTGTATTACTTTATTGCATATTAATATTTGAACAAGTTAGATAAAACTGTTCCTAAATTTTGTTTTTGATCCCCACTTAAGAGTCCTGGCTAAATTATGTTAAATTCATTAAGTAGGTTATAATATTTCAATAACAATTTTGTAAATAATAAATATAAAAATTCTGCCTTTATATTCATTTCTTTCACTTCATTATATTAATTATGATATCTCTTAAATTGACATATAAATCTACAAGGCTGTATCGATCATCACTAAACATAAAATTATTTTAATTCATTAAAAAAGTGCATAATTCAAAGAGATCATTATCGCATATAGTTTCTGGAAACGTTACTTCATTTTTGCAGGCTTCAAAATCGATGATGTTAACTGGACACAGGAAGTCCTTTATGTTAAATGTCTGGGGGTTTTCGAACATTACAACTGGCCTTCCATTTTGACAAAAATTTTGTCTACTTCTGGTTATACGGTGACAATTCCACTACCTCACAATTGTGTTTAACTCCTGTAATAAAAATGTATTAAATTAAATTAGTTGGATTTATCTTTATTTTCCATAAAAAGTGAGGCACAAAAACGGCGCCTTCTATTATTCATGTTTAAGAAAAAAAAAATTTATATAAAAGTTGGTGCTTCTCTTAAACCCCCATATTACCTCAATTAGAACGTAAGAAGGAAAGACAAAGTAATAAATGAGTTATTACCATTATTAGGTTCTATGCGAAGTATGAACTAGTGTTCCTTTTTACCCACCTGCAATTATTTTTGGATCATTCGTATTCGAAGATGCTTTCAACCAAATGATACACCTCGAGTATCCATCAATAGCGCCATTTATTCATATATCATATGGTTTTAGTTTATCATATGAGTCAAGATGCCATAAAAAATTGGGACCAGTATTATTATATTGCCTTCTATGCAGTTTTCGTCTTGTTCTTAGTTCTACTCCAGAAGGATCTAAGTTTTGTAATATTAAACGAACCATATTCTGCGAAACAGAGAAACCATTTTGAATGCATTTCAAATGCATCCATCTATAGCCATGGAGTTGGGAAGAATTTTGTAACTGATGGTCTATAAAATTTACTAAAATATCAGCTCCACTGAAACATTTTTTTCTAAACAACTTGTTTTTGTTTAAAATCCTCTTTAGTTGTCGTTTTGATATATTTGTTGAAAATCTCTCTTTCAGTATGTTTCGAATTTCACTATAATTACATCCATTTAAAAAAATAATGCATAATAAGATTATTTCTTGATCTTGAATCCATCGTCTATTGTTGCAAATATCTTAAAAGATGGTTAAAATTGTAAAACAACTTAATGAGTTATACATATGTTTAAAAACTCAAAACTCACCTGAAACTACTACAAGCTCGAGAATGGAGAATCACTTCACTGTTATTTCACGAAACATTGACCAAAGCTCACCATTTTAAGCAGACATGTAACGGCAAAATAACTCACAATTGCGTGATAATAAGTCACAATTGCGTGATAATAAGTCACAATTGCGTGATAATAAGTCGCAATTGCGAGATAGTAACTCACAATTGCGTGATAATAAGTCGCAATTGCGAGATAGTAAGTCGCAATTGCG
Organism: Psylliodes chrysocephalus; assembly: GCA_927349885.1. NCBI lineage: Eukaryota > Metazoa > Arthropoda > Insecta > Coleoptera > Chrysomelidae > Psylliodes > Psylliodes chrysocephalus. The sequence continues at coordinate 23,857,176 of OV651825.1, read as the reverse complement.
AGATAATAAGTCACAATTGCGTGATAATAAGTCGCAATTGCGAGATAATAAGTCGCAATTGCGAGATAATAAGTCACAATTACGTGATATTAAGTCACAATTGCGAGATAGTAAGTCACAATTGCGTGATAATAAGTAACAATTGCGTGATAGTAACTCACAATTGCGTGATAATAAGTCGCAATTGCGTGATAATAAGTCGCAATTGCGTGATAATAAGTCACAATTGCGTGATAATAAGTCGCAATTACGAGATAGTAAGTAACAATTACGTGATAATAACTCACAATTGCGAGATAATATGTCGCAATTGTGAGATAATAAGTCACAATTGCGAGATAATAATATTTTTTTTATAAAAAAAGTGGCCCCAGGAAGCTTTCGTAAGGTAGTTTTCAACATCAGCAATAAAAAATAGTTCTAGCTTTGAAAGCCAAGAAAAAATACTTTATCTGCAGTTTCATTTAAAATATTTGTCAAATATGTATTATGTAACCAAATTTTACTAATTCTGCACAAAGAAAAATCTGTATGAATGTAATATAAAAAAATCTGCACAGAAAACAATAACAAATTATTGTACCGGTAATCATTGAAATTTTAATTTCGTTAACTAGATATTCAATATTTTTAATAATACTAGTCCATACCTTATTTTCACTCTGTTTTCATAAATTAAAGTTTGTTTGATACCTTCTTTTCACCTTCACTAACATAGTCCGAAAAGGTCACAAAAAAAAACTTACTAACTACATAAATTAACGAGATTTATTAACCGAATGGAGAAAATTGTATTGATGCGGCGCGCTGACAATGAATTACTGGCATGTTGTTGTAAAAGCGATGCAAAAACTTTCGAGCATAAAGCTAGAAAAAATTGTTTTGCTATTTTAAATTCCAGTAGAGAGATAAATATATAAAGCAGCTCGTACACTAAAATTATTTTATATTTTAAATTTTATTAGTTATTTTAAAAAATGGAAATAAATAATGACATGATTCAGGGTTTTGGATTTTCATATTTTAAGTAGGGGCGAGTAGTAAAATTTGCAAAAAATGGTAAAAATGCAGTTTAGAGTAATTCCGCGCATTACCAAAATTTTTAGTTTATGTGAAAGCTTAAAATTTAAAAAAAATCTTAGTGGTCACTAATTTAAATTAATTTAATCGCTCTTAAAATGTTCACTTTTTCACTTGTATTTGCCAATGCAGGTGATGTGACGTTTGTGTACTAGTTTACTGCGATTGTTAATTTTTGTTATAGTGACATAATATACTGTAAAGTGACAGTAGATTTTAAATATGTTTCGAAAGAAATGTGGGAAGTTAAAGCAAGACCCTAT
>OV651825.1:23825663-23855333 GCA_927349885.1 Psylliodes chrysocephalus | reverse complement strand
TATGGAATTGTCGTGTATTATCCTTGTTTAACAGCTGCTGATCGTAACCGTTAAACCGTGGACATAAGGCATTATCTTTAGAAGAAAAAATTATTGCTCTTAATGCATTTAATAATCTTCGAAAAAACTTTGTTTCACTTTCTGTGGATGAAATACCCACTAAATTGTTATGTATTATCCTTGTTAACAGCTGCTGATCGTAACCGTTTGCAAATTATGTAGAATACATGCTGCAGATTCGCAAAAGGACTTAGAAAATTCGATCATATTTCCCAAGCCTTCTCCCAAACTGGCTGGCTAACTGTTAATAATTTATATATATTTATGTTCCTTTCTTTTCTTTTTAAAATACTTTCTACTGCGTCACCATTATATCTTATGAGCAAATTAACTTTTAGATCGTCTACGCACAATGTAAACATGAGAAAAAATTTTAATTTATCAATGCCTCGTCACTCTAGTGCTATTTATAATCGTAGTTTTTCGTATAACGCGGTTGTTCTGTACAACACTTTACATACCATCTTTTTTTTTAATTTTTCCTGATACAGTGTTCATTTTTTGTAATATTCTTTCATAACCATTTCAATTTCTTTGCTAAAACCTCCTCTTCCACCATACACTGACAAAACTGGCATCCAACCCTGATCTTTGTCTTCGTTTATCACCGTTCGGTAGCTCGTCTGTGTTCTGCTTTCGCTACCCGCATCGAGACTTGAGAAGTTACTAGAAGGTTCTTTGCGCGCGGGCCGACTCATAGAGAAAAAAAGAGTGCAGTAATTTAACTTGCAGAACGTAGTACTGGTTTAAGAGATACATTTTATTTATACCTTATCCTTCAATGCTTATTTGTAGTTAAAATAAAAACATTTTGTATAGATTCAATGATGCTTCATCGTTTTTACCGTAATAAACCTTCTGTTTTGACAGATAAGTCAGATTGTATTTATTGATAGACGTATCGTATGAATTTTAAATGATTTGAAATTTTGTATTAGTATATATTGTAATTTTACAATTATATAAAAATGGCGAGTACATTAGAAAATAGTGCAAGCACATGTACGCGTAAATAATCGAGTGGACATAAGGCATTATCTTTAGAAGAAAAAGTTATTGCTCTTAATGCATTTAATAATCTTCGAAAAAACTTTGTTTCACTTTCTGAGGATGAAATACCCACTAAATGTGAGATCTGTAATGAAGTATCTAAGCGGACAGTGTACTACCTTATTGAAAAAGATTGGAGAAGTCTCTTATAAAGAAATGCCTGCATGAAGAAAGAAGACCTTTATTAAAACTTGATTGAAGAAAGTAATAAGGCAAATGTTACATTCTTTTTCTTCTGAAATGAAATTCCTACACTTAAAAAATTACACTCAGAAATAGAAAATATATTTTTATTTTTTGTAAATAATATTACTTTTTTTTATTCAAAATTTAATCTACAAAGTGTGTACATACCATTTTATATGCCGTGACCAGGGGCGGTTTCTCCATTGGCTCGTTTGTGCAATGAAAACCCAGTTACATTTCATTAAAACACATTATTTTAAAATAAATAACAAAAATTTATGTGAAAGCCAAAATAGTAGTGGTTTGTGCAACAAGAGTTGATATGGATAATCCACTCGCATTGTACAGTATATTTGTTCTACGACTCACTAACGAAAATCTTCAAATTTAAAAAATTATTTTAGGCTTTTAAGACAAAATAACTCCAATTCTAAAATAATTTATGACTTTTACTAATTTATAAAATAAAATAAACATGAAAAAAAAAAAGATTTAATTTAATTAGTCCCCAGCTCAGATTTGAACCCAGACCTTTCACGTGGAAGACAAACGCCGTGTCCTCACCTCCATCGCCACCCTTACGATTTTAGTTTTAAGGGGTGGGTGGCTCAGTGGTATAGTCTCTGCCTGTGGATCCAAGGGTCCCAGGTTCGAATCCCACCGTTGGCCGGAATTTTTTTATCTAATTTAATTATTTAAAATTAATTCTGATGCCTTGGTAGGATTCCCCACTCGACCATTCACTGTTGGATTCTAATTAACAGTGCTATTCCTAAAGTGGCGCTGGGAAACAGTAACAAAGCCTACATAGAACACGAGGCGAAATAACCTTAGCAGTTGAAGCCGATGACACACATACACAAAAAAATTTAGTTATTTATAAGTAGTTCGATCAAAATTTAAGATTTATTTGTAAATATAGACAAAAGGAATGCTATTATTTCTTTATATAAGAATAACTCATTTTTACATATATTTAATCTTAATAACTAAAAAATATACTGACCATTAGTTTGACAGAATTGTCACTCATATAAAATTTAAAAAATAATAGTAGCCGAGTGGCCAAAATATGAATTGTGATTGGTGGATTTAATTTTTTGCAATGTTCGTACTAGGTAAGTTGAACGCAATAACATACTTTTTCGTTTTGTAGTCTTTGCGTAGATAAGCTAATACCCATATGGGTGTAGACAAAAATGTATTCAAACTTATTTTTTACAGAATCTAGAGAATGAATATGTAACTACATATCAGTCTATTAAACGAATAAAACGTTATATCTATTCTGTATTGTGTATAATGTGTATCGGATCGATGGCGTAGGTGTCTAATGCTTTCGCATTCATTTGCGACCAATTTCGTGGTTTAGAGACGGCTTTGAATCCTACAGAAGACCATGTGAATTTATTTGCATTGTTCTCTATAGGATTTGATAGATGCCGTGTTAGCAGAAATTTCTGTTGATACGATATCCAGATTATAAAAATCGCCATGCTTTATCGTTACGAAGATGGTGTAAGTCAAATGGCACCATCGATCATCTTAAAGTCGCCCCGGAGCGCCACGGCAAATATTAATAATAGCCGCCCCTTCTCTGGATAAGCACAGCTTTTGGGGTTAAAATTCACTCGTAAGGGGGTGAATTATGAAGAGTATTATTATTATTAAATCCACCAAACATTTAGTAGTTGTAGTGATGGGATCAAACTATATTTAAAGATCCCACAATAATATACAAATATTCTAAGCACAGACTACAGAACCTAAAAGTAGGTCATTACATTCTACTGAATGAATATAAAATTTAATATTTGTTCTAGAAAGATCGGACTACTATTATTTTTTAAAATTTTAAATAAGTGACAATTTTGCCAAACTAATTGTCAATATATTTTTTAGTTATTAAGAAAATATATAATTTAAAATGTGTTTTTGTGAAGAATCGATAAAAAAAATACGTATCAGTATTAAAAAAAGTTGTTTGTCTCGTTATTGTAAAGATAGAGTAGTGAATTTGTATGCGAAAGGTCCTGGGTTTAAATCCAAGACGAGGAATAATTAAAATATTTTTTAAATATATATTTTATCTTAACCTTTAAATTAATTTGAAAATTTTGTAGGTTTTCGTTTGTGGGTCGTTGAAAAAATTTACTACACAATTAAGTTCCTACGTCGTCGTGATCAAATTTTTTTTTTTCATTTACGTTCTTGTTACACAAATTACTGAATTTTTTTGAGTTGTTTTAAATTAGTGACAATTTTGTCAAACTAATTATCTTATTATTTTTATTATGATAAAATATAATTAAAAATGAGTGATTCTTATAACGAATCTATAAATAATAACAATCCATTAGATATTCATCGTTAATAGAGAAATTTTTTACCTGAAACAAATGTTATGTTTATATATTTAAAATGACAAAGTGATATATTTAATTCTACATTGTTTTTAAATAATCATCGCAGATGTTTGAATTAAAGAAATATGATGCAACCGTTTAAAAATAATATGGTACTATACTCTGTTTTTAAACTAGGAGGAGCGAATTAAAAAGACCCATTTACACAGGGAGAAGTAACTAGATTTGTTACTAAGAGCTTGTTCCGAAATAAAGTCGTGTTCAAAATTTATGTAATAGTTGTTATTATCGGCCTTAGTCGGCGAACAGCCAATCAGGGATTAAGGAAAAAATAAATGTCAAAAGAGTCGATTTTTTATTGGTTCCAGACAACGGTGATAAATTTCTTATTGTGATCTGAAAAGTACATCTAAAACAAATTGTCACTGTCAAATGAAATTTAATATGGTCGTTGATTAATTGACGTTATCAGAAATATGTTTTTCTTGCTTTTGAAATCGACTTTTTAAGGATTGTGATTGTTTTAAATGGATATTGAATATTTATGAAAATTGTTAAAAGAATATAAAGATGCCGGTTGGTATAAAACATAGAAATATTATCGTTTTATATTTTTAATGATTTATTTGTTATAGGTATAAACTTAAGTAAAAGGTAATCAGTGAATGGCAATTGGATCACACAATGACTGGAATTTATCCTATGAATAATATGGATATTGTAGCTAATTTGCTGTTAACTCATAGTTAATACGCTACATAACACTGCATATCAACATTATACTATTACTAAATTTTAACTTAATGATATTGTAGGTTCTTTTAACTCAAGTTCTAATATTTACCCATATTTTTTAATTTAAAGTGAACTATTCATACATACCTATACCTATGTATTAATGTTAAGTGGATATTTTTAAAATATTTATTGTGGAAGTAATGTTAGCTCATTATGCTAATTTAAGATTATCTCTATTGTAGTAGATGGTGTTTTAAATGTGAATTAACAATTTTGTAAATGGGTTTATTATCTAATAAATAAAATTTACTTGAATATTTAGTTACTTTTTAATCAGTTTGGTCAGAAATTTATCAAGTTTTAGTTTTAAAAATCAGTAATAAACTTTTTAGTTTTTTTCTGGAATACTTCGGAATTCATCTCTTCATGGTAATCTCCCGTCTTTTTGCCTTCAAAACCAATAATGTATTTTCTACAAAATCCTCTTCAGAATCAGCAAAAATAAGTGGTCTTCCCTTTCTTGTAGGGCTTTTCAGGAACTGCTACCCTTAATAGTACTCGGTAGAGAAAGGTCCATAATCATAGAAATTTAATACAATTGCTTACTGAAGTTTTGAAAAGAACTATTATTTACGAAATAAAGTAAATACTAAGTTATAATAATAATGAGTTATCAAAATATAAAATGTCAGAACTGTCAACAATATCAATTATTATTAGCTGATGTTAATGCTAAAAAGTGATGTGTGAAACTGACTGCAATCTGACCAATCAGAAAACTACAGAATTGCCAACTTAAACTCAAATCGCTCCTCCTAGTTTAAAAACAGAGTATAGTACTCTAGTAGATTGACATTATGATGGTAACAATATGACGGTTCGGACGCAGAATTTTTTTAGTTGTCTAACGTGGTCGCATTATTTTGACATTTACAATTCAACGAATATTTATGTGATATATCAAATACAAATTAAAATACAAAAGAAAATTCTTATCCATATATATGTGAAATTTTCTAATTTGACGATATTTCTATAAGCAGTTCCTAACTAACAAAGTAGCTATAATTTTTAGTTTATAAGACTATTATATTTTATTGATATTATATTGCTATGTCTGGAATGCTAATTTATTGTATTTCAGTTGCAGAAATCACTATTTTGTTCTCTGAAACTAAATTGTTATATAAATTAGTTTTTACAATATTCTTACAGCAAAATTATAAAATAGTTTTCACGATAACTATAAAATTGTTACGTAAGCATTTATACAACTGTTCTATACAATATTTCAGCTTATAAAATAAAATTGCTTTATAGTTATTCTATATTATTGTTCTGGATTACCTTTAGAACTTTTTGGTTATACAAATATAACTGTTTCTTAACCTCATAATAACGCTTTAAAAAATAGTTATATAAATATTAGTGTGAGATAATTCCGCATCAATAGCAATTTGCTTCTGATGAAAACTCTAAAATAACTGTAATATATTGTCGAAATACACTATTACAAATCAGAAAACTGTATAGCAATTATTTTAGTTAAGAATAGTATTATTACTTTAAAAATATTTATAAAAAAAAATAAAGCAACTACATTTGGTAGTACCTACGCCAGATTATTTTGTATTTTATGTTCGTTCAACTACTTCCCATACCAATTGTATGTGAGTGTATGGTCTGAAAATGTCAGATATAAATAGTAAAGAAATATAAAAAATAAGTGGTACCTGCTTTTCAGAGAACAGTAAAAAATATTAGTAAAACATTTTGCTGGTTTGTCTAGACACTCAAAAAAAAACTATCATTCAGCCAGATAATAATTAGGTATGTTCTGAATAATCATGCCCCAATACTAAAAGAAAGCCATATTTTTGGCGATGTCCATGTTAAACTTGCTTATTCTCGTAATATTAAAAATTATGCTTGCTCTATAAAGCTGTAGAAACAAATCTAATCATTTCAATTCTCAAATACTTAAATCGGAAATGATTTAGTAAGGTTATGTTATATTTTGTCATATAGTGCAGCAATATGAAACTATTATACAACAAACCATGATGAACTTGTTTTGTAGAAATGAGTAATACAACTTAATTATTGTATTACAGCTGTTTTTACTACAATAATATTTTATAATTATGATTCAGTCTTAAAATAACTTTCTAATACCTCTGAATAGCCGCCATATTTAACAAAAACCTAAGACAGTTTTAAAGCTAAATCTACTGTCGGTTTTACTAGTATTTAAGACAAAACCAATGTTAATTAAAGATTTTAATCATTAGTAATATTAGCATAATCTTATTACTAAAAAAAATCCAATTGCATTAATTTAATTTTTGTTTCACACTGAAAAAGTATTAGAAATATGAATCAAACTCGAGGCGCTTAAAAACTTAGTATTGTATTTGCTATATAATTAACAGTAATTCTTGCTGCGTATCCAAAAACGCTTTATTGTAGGTCATACATTATGTCTAAACCGCGTCATAGATATCTCTTAAGTAGATACTGCCATTTTACTAATATCGCCTTGAATTTACTTTCATGACAAATATAGAATTGTTTTGTTTTCACCAGATACATTTAAAAAACTAAAATGTTACTGATTTTGATATGCAACCTAACCTCAAAATTGAAAATTTATAAAACAGTTATAAAAGTTTAAAAAAACATTTGTTTAAAGTCTGTGTAAATGTGTAGTAACTGTTCGGTAACTGCATTCAACAAATCTTATAGAATTTACAAAAGAACCAAATAGTTCTGTAATGCTGCGCCCATTTTGTGTTTATTACTGTTGAAAGAATGTTCCGGAAATGTTCTTAGCTAATATTCTATTTTATAAATTTGGTTCTGTAAACATTTTTTCAGCTTTTATAAAATATCAAATTGTTACTTGGGTTAGGAAATCCATAAGTTAAAAAAATATTTACAGCCGGTTGCAAGAACGATTGTTGAAATCTCCCGTTAGCTAATAAACCCATAACTTTATTCACTTCTTAAATTATCTTCTAAATGGTAAATTTACCAAAGGTGCTTTTCCAAATGACAGTATTAAGTAAAGTAGTCAATATTCGAGATACGTCCCTTATCTCTGTCTTTATCGACCCATTTAATAGAACACATGGCAGGTGAAGACGAACGATATGTTTTCTCAGTAAGCTCAAATTTTGCCATAGGGAACGTCTTTTTGCGTTACGACACCTACAAAGAATGACAAAAGTGCCAAGAGCTGAGACCAGACGAACTTAAAACCTTGCTTTCAACAAGACAATTGTTTACAAAATATACTTATATTTGAAAATACGTAAAGAAAACGAATTTTAAGAAGATTTAACAATGTGAGAAATTGGGTTTTACGATGGAAAACAAAGGATTATTCACAAATAGTAGGTGCTTTAATTATAAGAAATAATATGTATTTATTTACAAATAATATATTCTTGTAGCAAAACCTATTATGCAGTGGTGCTAGGTACAATAAATTTATTAATAATAAAAATAAAAATTACAAATTTTGGGAAACGAAAAGGAATAACATGACAGAGTATGAAATAATATTAATTACCCTGTTCTATAATCCAAATTAATAACAAAGAGGTAGGTACATTAAAAATCAAATAAAAATTAAAAAGTTAATGGTTTTTTTATTTAACTTTATCAAGAAAGTGATAAGTACCTAAGTGTCTTCTAACTAGGAAGAAAATTTTGGTACAATTATAACAAAATGACCTAAACTAATTATTAAAGTGTAAATGTTAAAGATAAATAAAGTTATCGCGAAAGTTTAAGGGGTGAGTTTTCGTACGTAAGTTCAAATTATGGTTGAATTCAAGCAAATTAGTTTTTTTATAATTTGGCATAATCCAGAAATTTAAATCTTTGTTTTAATTATTTTTAAAATAGTGATTTTATATTAATAACCTATAAATTACTTTTTAAGACGTTGTAGGTTTTCTTTAGTAATTCGTAGAAATATACAATACTGTACAATTCGAGTGGTTTGCCTGTATCGCACTGAATTTTTGTAGATCGTATGTTTGGAAAATAACTCGAAACGGAACATACCGTAACAATGTCAGTCTTCACAAAACTTACGTTTTCCAACAAAAATAAATGTAGTATTCTCTAATCAATCTCATTATTATTTTTAATTGTTTTTGAAATTGTAAGTGTAACTATTTACCCTTAATTCTGAAATAATATTTGCATTATTTTTTAAATTTCCTGTCAATCATACCTATTTCTATTTATACAAAAAATGCAGACATAATGTCGGAAGTTTAATACAACTTAGCATTAATGGTTTATATCCACTTAACGCTTTGACCTCACTGAGAGAAACGTTTGTTTAATGTTAAGAACCCTTATTAATATTTAACATGTGGTAGGTTTGGATATGGCCGAACTTACGTAAGTTCACAATAACTACGTCATAAGTTAAAAGCTCATCAGTTAAAAATACACACCGACATATTAATATTAAACTTATTTACTGGTTTAAAATTAAAATAGATTTATTAACATAAATCAAATATGTTAAATGTTAACAAATATATGTTTTAACGTTATATTTTAATTGTTCAATACAACATTTGTATTATAGTTATCAAATGTGAACTTTTACTATTAAACGTTATTTGTAAATGTTAAAATGCGATTGTTAACAGTTAATAAACCTATGTTTTGTATTATATTTCATTATTTAATAAAGCAGTATTCTATATTTCCAAGACATCTTTGTATCTTAGTTATCAAATCTTACATTCTATTATTAAAAATATTAGTTGTAAATGTTAAAATTTGTTTGTTAACACTTAAGAACAGTATAGTTTAAGAAACCTTGTATATGTTTAATATTATACTTTGTTTTATAAAATACTATTCGATTACCAAGACATCTTTTTATTCTAGTTATTAAATGTTTAATGTTATTATTAAACATTATTTGTAAATGTTAAAAGTTTTTATCTGTTAATTGATGATTTTGAATTTAGTAATTTATATTTGTTAGTATTTATCCTAAATATATTAGAGATATGAAATCAAAGGTATACATACAGAAAATATATTTTATTAAATTGAAAAGTTAACAATACATGCTTATAAATTTCAACAAACATGAACAAATTAAAAAAACTAATATTAAATGTAACGGCCGATAGGTGGTACAATGGTACCTCCGGCTGAATTTTTATAAGGTGAGTGGCAGGTCCATCAGGAAGTGTTATCTACAAGGATTTCGTTTATAACCCCTGCAAACGGGACGTCAAACAACTCAAAACTAAGCAATTTGTGTTTCGTGACGCACGATCGAATCTCGGTTAAACCCAATACATTTTTTTCTTGGAAAAACTATGAAAATTTAAAAAAAAAATACATTTTAGGAGACTTTCATGAAAAATAACATCTTAAAAGTGTCACTTTTTTTGGCCGCATTTATTTTACGGCAGCTTTTTATAAGCATAGGTTTATTATACTTATCGTTAGTAATGTTATACACATTTAGTTAGTTAACGATGGAATTTTATTCGATTAATAAAAATTTGAAAAAACTCATGCATTTAAGCCTCTTTTTAAAAACAAGAATGTGAAAAAAATATTGGCTCAACTTGATGAGATAGTCGCATAAAAAATGTTGTGTACACCTCGACCGTATAATCTTTTTTGACCTAACCAGAAGTTGCTTGGTCTCGGCAGCAAACTTCTGATTTGGCCAGAAAATATCAACTTTATGGCCTTGGTACACAAATAACTATTCTATTGTTTGATTAAGGATAATTTTCTTACCGTAGTAGAATTTTATATAAATAAAAAGTTTATTCGGTCGTGTTTATTGTTTTTATATATCTCGGAAATGCTGTTCCATCTTCTGGTGCCAGTTATTAAATATTGACTGGCACCAGAAGATGTAACAGTGGTTCCGAAACATGTAGTAACTGTAGGTACTTAAATTTTATAAAAACCATAAGTTTTCGGAAAAGACGCTTTACTTAATTGAGTTGAAACATGGCAAATATCCCATGAATAGAATGTTTTTCATTATTTGACTTTAATTAATTACAATATTTACGAAAATAATACGTACCTATTATTAGAATTTAATAAATAAATATGATTACTTACTATGATAAAAAATCACTGTAAACTTTTAACAAACTTAGCTGCTAATGTCGGTGTCACTCACAAAAAGAACGATTCTGCACTGCAAACTGTAACCAGAGAAGAACGTGCTTAACAAAATGGCAATTAGAAACCACGTGGTGTTCCATGTTGCCAATTTGTGAAACTCAAATTATCTACCCACTGGGACTGCATACTGCACTTAAAAAAATGCAAATTTATAATACAATAATTAATTATAGGCCACTAGTAATACAGCAAACAACTTTTAAATTAATTTACGCTAGTTTTATGTTAACGATAAATAGAAAAAATATTGGAAAATTGTACCTAATAGGTAATTTGAGTGGTTTACATTTTCTATGATAGCGCAATAACAAAACGTGAATGGCAACGTTGAGATCGGCGCATTAAGGGGACGTTGAGTCTGGGTATTATTTAAAATATATTCGCTAATAGTTAACTTATCATAGCTGTATATTAAAATTTATTTATTTCGTAGAGCGCGAAAGCACAATTGTATTGTATTTTAATATTAAGAAATTTGTAATGTTTAGATAAACATAATAGTTATTAGTAAATATAGCCGAGTAAAATATTTGTTAATATCTACTATACCTTACTGTAACAAATGTTTTGTTAAAGAAAAACTCGTATTTGTGAGATATTTATTAATAATTATAATATTATGGTATTAATAAATTTCCTCAGTTAATATTTAAAGAATTTCTTCCTAACTTATAATATTTTAAATATAAACTACTTTTTTCTCTCAGTGCTGACTTTCGTTAGCAGAATCCGGTAGCATTTAGAGAAAATAGTTTTAATTAAAATATTTTATTAAACAGTAATTGAACGTGGTTCGTTAGCGGAAACCGGTAGCACTTAGAGAAAATAGTTTAGAGTAAAATACTTTATTAAACAGTATAGTCTGGTTCACAAGTGCCATTTCCCTCGAAGCCTGTCCTCCAGCACCGAAAATTAGGATTTTGGGCTCATTCGATTCGGAATGGCATCTAGAACATTCTATCAAAATTCCAAGAGGGGCTGAAAAAAAATGCAAATGTTATAAACAATAAAGTAAAATAAAAAATAAGGGTTTGGTTTTTTTGAAATATTTCAAAAACTATTTGAGATAATCAAAATTTGAAAAAAGATCCTTAAAGAACAGGAAATTTTCTAAAAAAAAGTTTTACCTCCCGGAACTGTACCAACAACCCTTATAATTTTAATTAAGCGGCGAAAATAACGGTAAAAACGCGTGGTTCGGCTGCCGCGCGCATCGCCCCAATCTGACACATGAACTAAAAAAATTATTTTATTTGATTAAATATAAATATTAAGGAATAACAAAATTTGGGTACTAAGTAGACATATGAATAAACAATAATCCGTAAACAAAAAAATTTTATCACTATTTTTTTATTAATTATGCTTTTGTTAATTATTTAATTTTCACCATTTTAATGTTAACATAAAAACGCTGATTATTTCAAAACAAGAAATCTAGAATTTTTTTGGATTTTTTTGAGCTATTGTTAAAAGGGTTTAGAAGAGATCCCCGTTGGAAAAATTCAAAAATTTTGATTTTTTCCTTTTTTATTAACAATCAAAGGCATTAAAAAATTATATATGTTATATATATTATATAACAATTTGTTATAAACAAATGCAATTTTACGCAATATTTTTTTTTTTACTAAAAAATATTACAAAAACAACCTTATATATTTTTTATTGAAAAATTTTTTTTATTATTTTTTATTTAACTTTTAAAAATATTGTACTAAATAATTTTATAATGCTTTTGATTGTTAATGAAAAAGTAAAAAATCAAAATTTTAAAATTTTTCCAACGGTGATCTCTTAAACATTGACTTTAATTTTAGTAATAGCGTAAAACGGTGTAGTAAACGTCAAATTGTGATAAAAATAATTATGACTTTCTAATTAGTTTATAAGATTTTTAGAATAAAATTGCAAATTAGTCTGTAATGACTGTAATTTTACAAAAGAAATAAGCCTAAAAATGTGCAGTTTAATAAATAAATGCAATATAATTTTAGTTCTTTATTTCGCATAGCAATTTTAAATAATTTAAGTGGTGCAATTAAATAAAACGGTATTAGTGTTTCAGTCATCCTACTATCTTGCCCACTATAAAGAAATATAATAAAAATTAATCAATCCTAACTTCAGATCTTGAAGTTAATCAGTTACGGTACATTGGCTAGAAGGAAGCATCGTGAATCCAAATCATCTCCTAAAAGAACGCGTCTATAATTTGTAGAGCGAATGATTTTTTTCTTTCGTTTTTGTCTCCACCTCTGAGGCTAAATCCAATTATTGGGCCACAATTTTTTTGTCCCGTGGCCTTACAGCACTTAACAATACCGAGATTTTGGTGGATCGGTGAAAATGCATCGATCACAATTAGAAGGGACGTCCGCTCTCCGCCTGAACGTTGGGCCAACGGTTGGCAATTTATCTTCCTCTTGTCGTATTCTTCCGCCGTTAATCAAGCAGTTGTTCGTCTTATTCACGTGTTCTATCGTTCTTTTTGATAACGATATTGGCGAATCGACGAATCATCTGGGTGGGAGCGTGTATGATTTGAGAACAGTGGTGGTGCCGTTGGTATCTTACTTGAAAAAATATTTGCTAATATTATAAAAAATTATATAATAAATAAATAGATCGCTTATTACAGAATTTTTGTGTCGTAAATCTGCCGTCCAAAAGCTAAACCCCCGGGCGGAGGTAATTTGCCCACAAAATATTTAAAGCTGCTAATCCTATAGGTAATTTGCCCACAGCAAGTAAAAGGTCATCTTAATCCTGTTGGTATTTTGCCCAAAATTATTTCTAACTGAATAAATCATAATAGATATATCTTTCATTTATTATTTTTTATATATTATCGAAAAGTAAAAACACATTATTAATTAAACTAAAAATTATATTAAACACTAATTTTTATTATTATAAAAAAGTAAATATACATAAGTTATATTATATTTTTTATATATTTATATTTTATTTACATATTTTTCAACTGGGAGGGATAAATGTGATACAAATTTTATATACTCTAATCTGCTGATTTGCTGCAGATCAAATCGCTGTATAAATTTTTCTAAACACTGAATTTTTTGTTTTACACTTTTGTCTTTGATTTTCTGAGGTATACTTAAGCTTTGTATTGTGACATACGTGTCGATTTGAAAGTCTTTAAGCTTTCCCATAAAAATATATACAGAAGGATGTGTACAGTAGAATGAAGAATTAAACCTTGAATGAAACGACTCACAGGCATTTGTAGTTCTTGTAATTGAAGCTGTTTTTTCTGCCCATATACTTGGAGGAAATGTAGAATTTTCTTCAATATATGTTTCTAATAGGTAATCGGCATACCTATCGAGAACGGCATTTTCTGGTTTACTTGCCATTAAGTCAAACACAAAACAGTCTCCAACTTCATCGGCGTTTAAATATGTCAACCCAAATGATGTTTTAAGCCATTTTCCGGTATCACTGTTAGTTGTATATTTAGTCATTAATCCCAGAGACTGAATTTTACGATACCACGCTTGATGTAGATGAAATCGGCAGCCATTGATTACAGTATTAGGCCACATATAAATTAACGCCTTATGAATTGCTATTTCAAAATCAACGAACACTTTAGATGGATTTAAAGCAATACTGTAAGTTTCCAAAATTTTATAATGCAATAACGAAAACAAATGTTTGTATATATCGGTAGATTTGTTTGGTAATAAACAATATACCAGGGGCACATAGTGTCCATTACACAGCCCATGAATGGTAAATAATTGTAGGAAAAACTTTGTACAATACGAAAATGTTCCATCCATATACAAGACGTTCATTTTACACATGTAAATACAATAATATTATTTTCTCTGCTATTTATTAAAAGAAAATGTTCACCTTTACTGGTTTTAAATGTATTAGAATATAAGTCAACTGCATCATGCACTTCTTGTATATTTGTAGGTAATGGACCTGGTAGTATTTTGCGACGACTGTTGTATATAGTTTTTCTTATGTAGGACACATCAATTGTAGTTAGTGACTCTGGTAAATTAGTAGCAAGTACTTTACGGATAATTTTAGAAGGTTTTTCCGAAATATCATCAACTGCTTTTCGCTTACACGTTTAATTTCGGTTCATTTGCTTCATGGCTATGAATTAGGTTGCCTCTGGATACTAAAAGTTCAGGACCAATTGTAAATACAGTGGCATTACAAGCATTTGTTTTTCTTTGGGAGCATCTCCAAGAAACTTCTCCACTTTTCATTTCTCTATCTTTGGCAAACGTAAAATTCTCCAAAAGGAGTACATCTTTCCCGCGTGTGCTTTTAATCAATGTAGCTGACATTATAGAAATAATTATTGTTTATAAACACTCGAATTACAATCATCAACGTATAAAAACTGACTGAAATATAAACAGTAAACACCCAAAGTAAGTACCTATTAGAATTATTAATAATCAGGTAGGTACCTATTTGTAAGCGGATGTAATTTGCGGGTTTAGGTACCTGAACGCTACTGTGGGCAAAATACCAGTAAGATTAACGCACCCCTTTACTTACACAGGTAGAAAACAGAGATTTGTGGGCAAAAAGGACCCGCCGAAATCACCGTATTTGCAAAAAACTTAAAATGGAGGAAAATGACAATTAAACTTTAATGTATAATATAGCTTTACCTAATGTCAAAAAATTGTAGAAAATGTATTATAGTAGAAGAAATAGACAAACTAAACATATTTTTTTGGTAAAATCTTTTATATTTTATCGTTTTTATATAATAAAAACCCATACGGTGAATATCGTTACGTAAAATAAGACCTTATACTAAGAAGAATACCGGTATTTTAATAATACGGTGAATAGTGTTATATTAAATGGGATAAAAAGGTTGAAATGCCCGGATATTCTTACGGAAATTATGATTTTTATACCATCCGATATTAAAATAATAATATCAAACCAGTTCTAAAGTTTTATTTTAAAAATTGAAACAGTTGTACAATAATGAATTATTATTTTATGGTAAAACATTATTTTCAGGTAGTTGTAGCCAAAATTGTTTTCTATTTTTTTGTATAATATCACCAAGATTTTTTAAGATGTTTTCTACTTTGTGTTTTTCAAACCCATTACGCTGTGGTTTTATTGAAGGTTCTGGCATGTCCGAAATATATTTTTTTTGCAAAAATCGAGTTTTCTCCAATCGGCATTAATATTTATTTTAAAATACAACTCATACTCGTTACGGTTAACCAATATTTCACTTATTTTAGAAATGTACAGTCTTGGAGTTTCTTTTTTAACTTTAGCTACAGAAGACATGTTTTTAACATTATCCCGTTTTTTGTTGCGCATTTCAACGGCATGTATGAAATCTTTAAAGTCATAAACCTTCTTTAGCCTTTTTAATGACTCGTCAACTTGATGGTGGAAGGAGTCTGCAGACATAAAAGTATGTCCAGACTCAAAATATCTAAGGGTGATAGTTTCTGCAGAAATGCCTTGATAATTTATTATGTAATTAGAAATGAAAACAGAGCCCAATTTTTATTTTGGCTTGAACAATTGTCTAACAACAATATAAAATGTTTATCATCTCTATTATGGATAAAAAATGCTTTAGAACCACTTATTATATCTTCCTGATTACGGCCACTTATGGCTTCATGCCATAAAACAGCAAAAGGAAATATTTCAGCAGTAATTGTGCCAACTGGTACAAAACGTTCATTATATGCGATAATACTTTGGGTAAAAATGGCCCTTTTATACATTTCCAATCTAGGAAGCATTATTATTTTTTGCAAATCGACTGACACACATAGGGTATTTTTATCATGAGTCTTTTGCTTATCCAAGGAGTATAGCTCTCGAGAATCTTTTGCTTTTTTGATATGATCATTCCAAGTAGAACACACCTCGCAACCATCTTTAAGGGAGTCAGCAGTATGTTCAGGATTGTGTAACTGAAATGACTCACAAAGTTCGCATTCTTCATTGCCCAATTTCGCAAAAGATATTTTCTTTGCCTTAACAACTTTCCTATACTTTTCGTAAGAACAAATAAATTCAGGACACTTTTGAAAATCTTGAAACATCAGAGTAATAGGTATGATCACGCGCTAAATGGTGTAGATACTACGTGTAAACCCCGTATTTGAATTTTACTAAGCAAAATCTACGTATTTGATAGCAAGTACGGGTTTATCCTATAGTAAAACAAAAATACGGGAATTTTCCTTAGCATTTGAGGTATTTTATGCAAATACGGGTAAAAAAATAATTTTTTTTTAATGTTTTTGGGCAAGATATGGAGTTATAACATAGAAAAGATCCGAATTTTGAATATTTTAATTATATTAAACCATATATCTCATATTTCGATATTTTTTCAAATACGGGGGTTTAGCTTGTGACGGCAGAAATGTCACTAAAATAAAATGAATGCAAAGTAAGAGTAAATATTAAATATTAAACAGTGGCGTAGGTAACATACCGATTACTAATTTCAAAAAGTTTAAACGTAATGTAATACTAATGAATGATGAAACAATATATCTAATAAGGGTCTATTAAATCATGTACTTACACTAATAAAAACAGAGAGTGAACAAAAATTGATGAGTGTGTGGAGAGGGTAGGTCAAGTCGAACGAAAAGTTAATTATTTCGAAGCAAAAAATTTGAGCATTGATAGAACAATCCGCAAAAATAATCTTATCTTGATTGGAATTAGTATTAATAAAAATGAAGATTTAACTACGGAAGTACTGAACAAAATAAAAGAACTGCTTGGATTAGAAATATCTGCCACTGAACTAAGTAATAAATACAAAACACGTTTGGGCATTAAAAAAACTATCAAAATTGAGTTTTTTTATAGTTAAAGAAAAATCAAATCATAAAAAACTGCTATAAATTAATAGGATCGAATAAATTTTCAACGAAGATAGATAGACAGGATAGAGGATTATTACAAAAACACCTTAATATAGCAAGGTCACGAATTTATTATGGAAAAATAAAGGACCGTACTTTGAATATTAATAATACAGTCGATCGATTAAAAACAATGGATACAAATCTAAGTAAGTCTCCTGAAAATAGTCCTGTAAACACAAAATTGCACGTAAGACAAGTAGCGCACCACAAACCTCAATTATCCATTAAACATTTTTTAAAGATACACTCACATTAGAAACACCGCAAAAACCTACTATAGCTACTGAACAAAACTGAATCAAAAAATTGCAAGAAATCATCAATACCGAGCCAAACATTGAAGAAACAAATCAATTTAAAAGCCGAAGAAAAAGAAATATCAATCGAGAAGAAGCAAACAGAAAGACCATCCAAAAACAAGAAGATAGAAGAACATAAAAAAAACTGCACTACATTTAGACCAAAAACAAATTCAGGTAGTTCTCAAAAAACTACAAGGGCAACGCACCAAAAAGAACTAAATACATAAAGCGAACTTGGAAGAAATAAAGCAGAGTACTAGTAAAATTTTCTCTAGCTTCTTCGTAACTTTTTAATGCTTAAAAAAAAAAGAATGATTCTACACAATTATTTTGGTCCGTACTAAATAAATTAAAATTAGAGGAAAACAGATTATAACATGTATTAAATCTGAAAATTAAAATTATATCACTAATCCAAATCGCATAGCAAAGTTTTTTAAAAATTTAGGGATAAATCCATCGAAAAACATTAAAAAAACAAAAAATTATAAACAAAAAAAAACACTTCTTTATTAATTCAATATTCTTTATTCTCAGAACTATAACTAAGGGTCAGTCTTTTCACCTTCAGATAAAGTTCCAGATAACTAACTGACGGATATATTATCTGAGAGTTACTGTCTGTTAAATAATTAATTTTATATTTTTTCAAGTAAATAATATGTGTGGTAGGTATCGAGTAGTTTTTAACCTTATGTGGTCATGTATCTACCTGCTTATCCATCAGTGAAGTATTTTATCACAAATTTCATAAATAAGATAATTTATCATTTAGAAGTTAAGTTTATCCAGAGGTGAAAAGATTACTTTTTAAGTTACTTGGAAGATAAAAATTACCTGACACTTTATCTGAAGGTGAAAAGATCGACCCTAAGGTAGAACATATAATAACAGGTTTAAAAAAGAAGAAAGCTCCAGGATCAGACAACATAACTGCGGAGACAATTCAACTCCTTTCAAACTTTATAGCTGCCCCACTCACAAACATTATCAATACAAGACTCCCTACAGGTATCTCTACTCAACTTTTTAATTATTCCTATATACAAAAATGGCAAAAAATAGAAATAACTAATTACAGACCGATAGTCCTGATTTCTTTACTAGGGAAATTCTAGAAAAAGTGATGAAACATTGAATATGTGGCTTCTTGGAAAAAACAAATTGTTATCAAAAACACAATATGGATTTAGGGCAAGAACTAACTAATAAAAGTTACTGTTCAATTGAGAATAAAAAACCATCAATAGGAATTTTTTTTAGACTTTAGTAAAGCTTTCGACACCGTCAATCATTGTCATTTATTAAATGCTCTGGAAGATGTGGGTAGGTATAAGGGGTTTAGTCAATAATTTAATGAAGTCATGCTTAGCAAATAGAAAATAGAAAACCAAAATACAAAATATCACCAGCATCGATCAAATAGTCTCATGTGGAGCACCTCAGGAAACAGTATTGGGGACTCTACTCTTTATAGTGCCTACCTGAACAATCTCTTTTTAGTTGAAAGTAAAGCAGTTAGCTAGAGATGATACAGTAATGCATTACGAAGCTACTGACTGGAATAATTTAAAAAACTTGGTAGAGGAGAATTTCCCCAAAATAAAAACAAGGTTTGCCTACCGATTACTATCTTTAAATTTAAAAAAAAGTATACCTACCTTTTTGTTATCTCCCTATATATATATATATATATATATATATATATATATATATATATATATATATATATATATATATATATATATATATATATATATATATATATATATATATATATATATATATATATATATATATAAGAGAGTTGATAATCGTTGCTGACTAGTTAATAATTAAACCAGTAATTTGTGGGTAATGCAGCAAATGAAAGATTACTTTTTTAAGTTTATTCCAAGCTTTCGGAAATGTTTATATATATATATATATTAAATAAACTTTTTTCTATAAACGGTGGTCTATGACGGTATATATTACGTTTTGGTTAAATATTTGTCCTAAAAATGTTTTAATGATAGCAAATTGTTAGTTTGTTTGCTATAATTATGGAAAAAAATACGATGATGTCCAATTAATTAGACAGTGATTAAAAAATGTAAATGAAGGAGAGGGAAAGGCGTTAAAACTCTACCTACAACTATAAGAAAATCTAACACGGTGGCTCCCAAGCCAAGTGTCAAGATTCTGTTCTGTATTACCATATGAGTTATCGGTGATACGTTTGGTTGAACATTAATGCAATCAGCTTTAAAAATGTATGATTCCAATTTAAAGAATTTAAACTAAAGAACCGATATTGAAAGAAACAAAGTATTCTATAGAAAAAATTGGTATAACCAATGATATACATAAGTAATTAAGAATCCCATTTTACTTTGAGTTAAATAAGGTATAGCTACTGTTGCATTTGTACATTTATTTAACATACCTAGGTTGAAATGAAGTGTAACAACCACCGTCACTTAGAAAGTAACTGATGTCACTAAATAACAATGTAGTGGCCAAAAGGACTCTAGTCATCAACTTTAAGTTCACCAGTCACAGTCAGGGGATAAGGTCCTTAGAGCTTATCCACTCACACCGTGACAAAAAAAAGAAAAAATAAAAAAATAAAATAATAGGGATAAAATAAAAGATTTTTCTTCACGTGATGAATATTGCAAGCGGGATAAGGAAATGGTTTGGCAAATTGATAATAGACACCTATAGTCCTTACTCGGGGGTAGGTAGACCTGATGAGGATGGAATATATATTCCACAATGGTGTATGTATTGGTTAAGAATTAAAAGGAACACCTAAATAGTTATTCAATTATCGAACTCTGAATTTGACTAGATAGCTTATCTGGATTAGGGGTTGTTCCTCTTTATGGAACTCGGGCTGAATTCAAAAACTCGTAACGCACATAAGATAAGAACAGGTAAACGTTTAACAACTCAATATATTTAACTCAATATATTTAAACATGTAACAATTTTAAATATGAAAAACGATTAAATATGTTTAGAGATACAAAATTCGCCCTGAAGTTCCCACCTGATTCGATAAATCAGCCGACGATAATAAAATACAGTTCATCAAATTTCTAGAGGCTTTCGACGGCTAGACAGAGAAAGCACTACTGACAGGCATCTCGACGGATTTACGCAATGAAAGTACACTCTGCGCATCAAGTATTTCACTATTTTATTCAGACGTAAATGTCAGATGTAAATTTCGCTAAAACATTTCTTTTATTTTCGTTTGTGTTTTTTGCTCATTACAGTTTAATAGAACCTAAGTATGGAGTTTAATAGCAAATTAAGAGGCCGCGTGATTAACAGTCAATCTCGCGAAATAATAGCCAATGTTATGGAGTTTATGAGAAGAGAAGGAAACTTTAATTCACCTTCAATACCATTTAAAAATGTAAATGATCGTGTTGCTGCAGCCACAGGAGTATCTAAAAACACTGTCGTCCGCATTTCTGGAGAGAAAAAAAGAATCGATAACCGTGAGATATCGGAATTTTCATCACCAAGAAAAACCATTAAAAAACCAAAAACAGTTAATGATAAAGATGAAGCTGCACAAGAATCAAATTTTATTTTTTTATTATTAGATAGCTATTTTTGTTTCTGAGTTGTGTTCATTTACAGGCTCAATTTTTTTCCGTTTCTCCTTTTTGATTTTATATGGGGTTTCAAGTTGTTTTTGACTTATTTCGACGTAAATCACAACACCACACTTTTTTAATAAAGCAAACAAGTGTTAGGAGGTATATGTACGTGTAAACTACAATTACAAAAAATTGATATGAAACCCATGAAACCACCAACAAAAATGTAAAGCTAGCTTCCGTACTAGAACATGGTGTCATTCGTCGAGATAATTTATCGTTTTGTTTAATAGATCAAGAAATGTAAATATTCCCCTGTTATTTTTTATAAAATTATAAGAGAAATAAATTTTTTTCCAAATAGTATAGTTTATTATTTTGTAGAAAAACAAAATTTCGAAAATTTTAGTAATGTTTCAGAAACAACCGTTATTAATAATAGGTACCATTTTCCTTAATAAGGTAGAAATAAAATATAAACTATTTCCACGATTTACAAAGGCCTACAAAAAAATTATAGGTATTTTCCGCTATCCTATAAAATTTATATTTTCTGACTCAATTTCAAAAGGTTGAAGGAATTCCAAAACACCTTTTATGGCATAATAATTATTTTCAATTCTACATACTATCTTTAGCTGCTTTTAAAAACGTTCTAAGAAAGTCCAATCAGACCAATTCAATCCCTAAACTATTCCACACTTTTAAAATTTAATTACCTAAAAATATTAAAAACTATTTAAAATAACTTATTTAGCAGACTGTACAATAGCTATCTTAGTCACACGTAGCGCGTTCTCTGTCTGGGCGTCGAACACCTCTAGAAATTTGATGAACTGTACCGATAACTACTACAATAATAAATGGCAAAACGTGACAGAAATCTCGTTGGATCTTGTAGCTACCAAAGTAAAAAAAAAATAAACTACTATATCACTTCCTATAAGATCTACGAAGAGAGGTAACTAAATAATTTGGCAAATGTCACAATTTTAATATAGTGAAAGAGAAAGACTTACTTTGCTCAAAACGTAGTTTTGATTTTACTAAGTTTAAAATAGGTTGGTTAATATTTATTATTTAATCAATACTTTTAAAATTATTTTAAAATTCCCGAGATACGCTTTATCGGCGTCGGTGAGTAGTCGGAGAGCGTAAAGCCCGGCCCACTCAGTAACTGTCTCTTCCCTTCGTTCCCAAATCATTTAAACATTTGTTGAGACGTGCTTTCTTTGAAATTTTTGATCAATATATTTAATTTACTTTGTTATAATAACTGTTAATAATATTTTTAGGTCAAATAAATGAAAGTACTTGAAAATTTATATGAGATTTATATGTAAAATCTTTAGATTAATTAAAATAATTGCCAAATTATTACATAAGTCAAACCTACTAGATATACAACAGAAAACTTCAGACTTTTTTCTCTGATTTATATAGTCAGTCCATTTATGTATCATATGTGATACACATGTAAACGAATATATATTTTCTTTCCTGTCATTTTTATTCTGTTTTATTTTCCGAAGTTTTGGTTTCGACTCATCCCACCTGTGCACTGGTTATTGTT
Source organism: Psylliodes chrysocephalus (assembly GCA_927349885.1). NCBI lineage: Eukaryota > Metazoa > Arthropoda > Insecta > Coleoptera > Chrysomelidae > Psylliodes > Psylliodes chrysocephalus. The sequence continues at coordinate 23,832,326 of OV651825.1, read as the reverse complement.
ATTGATCTGAATAGTTTTTAAATAAATACTACATACATTTAATAATAAGGAAGCCATTTATTTTGCAATAAGAGTTGATGGGTTTTTCCATTTAGTACAAATGTGATTCAATAAATCCATAAAATGGTTTATGTCAACAAGATTATTACCCACTCTATTTAATATACCTATCTATTTTAAGTACGATATACGATACTGAGCTGAAAGGTAATTGGTCTAGGTAAGAAATGGCGCTACCAGTATCAAAATAATAATGATTTATGTAAAATTCATTTAAAAAACTTCTGTAAAATATTCAACCAGCTGCGCCATTTATTTGTGTTTGACAGTCTTTGAAAACGAATTCCTTTCATTATTTTAACCAAAATTAACAAAAACGAGTATCTTGAAGTAATTTTGTTTTTAAAAAAGAATGCATGATCAGATTAACACCTTCTATATTAACAATAAAATGTTGAACATTTTTCTTTTTATTGCCTTGGGATGTTATATAAATAGGTTTCCTTTATAAAATTTTTCGTTAATTTAATATTTACTTCTGGCATTTTTATTAAATTACAATAATTATAGAAAAGATATATTAATTATACAAAAGATGCTAAAAAGATTAATTATATTCTAAACTGTTAATTTTTTTCTAATGGTAGATTTACAAACTGATAATGAAACTCGTATATGGCTGTCATCTTTGATCCTATGACAGTGTTATGATGGACAAGTAATGTTATTTTTAACAGACACGTTATTTGTGAACAGGTTGTAATTTCTGTGTTTTTATAAAAAACAGACCTGTTGAAAATAACACAGGTTGTCAATCATAACCCCCTTGACTCGTCGACTGTCTGCCTAAAGATAACTTTTTGGCTTCCCCTTCCTATCATTTTGACAGCTGCAATGCATTATTTACTTGCTCATCGATGTAATACCAATTGAATTTGTACCAATTTCTATGATTTCATCTGTTCGTCTGACCATATGTCTGCCTTTTCCTTCCATTTTGTCTGTTTTTCAGTCTGTCTATCTCTGTCTTTGTTAATATCTAACGCCAAGCTGTATGTATACATTTTAATAAAACACATTTCTTTTTTAAAGTTGATCTATATATAGCAATAAATAATCGTCAAATAAATATTATTATATTATTTTGCAAATCTGTATGCAAACGTTTTCTATACCTTCGATACTGCCACTTTGGTAGAAACGAAACGTCAAACGAAACTTCAAACGAAACGTCAAACTAAACGTCAAACGAAACGTCAAACGAAACGTCAACCGAAACGTCAACCGAAACGTCAACCGAAACGTCAAACTAAACGTCAAACGAAACATCAAAAGAAGCACCAAACGAAACGTCAAATAAAACATCAAACGAAACGTCAAACGAAACATCAAACGAAACGTCAAACGAAACGTCTAACGAAACGTCTAACGAAACATCAAACGAAACGTCAAACGAAACGTCAAACGAAACGTTAAACGAAACGTCAAACGAAACGTCAAACGAAACATTAAACGATACCAATTGAATTTGTACCAATTTCTATGATTTCATCTGTTCGTCTGACCATATGTCTGCCTTTTCCTTCCATTTTGTCTGTTTTTCAGTCTGTCTATCTCTGTCTTTGTTAATATCAACGCCAAGCTGTATGTATACATTTTAATAAAACACATTTCTTTTTTAAAGTTGATCTATATATAGCAATAAATAATCGTCAAATAAATATTATTATATTATTTTGCAAATCTGTATGCAAACGTTTTCTATACCTTCGATACTGCCACTTTGGTAGAAACGAAACGTCAAACGAAACGTTAAAGAAACGTCAAACGAAACGTCAAACGAAACGTCAAACGAAACGTCAAACGAAACGTCAAACTAAACGTCAAACGAAACATCAAAAGAAGCACCAAACGAAACGTCAAATAAAACGTCAAACGAAACGTCAAACGAAACATCAAACGAAACGTCAAACTAAACGTCAAACGAAACGTCAAACGAAACGTCAAACGAAACGTCAAACAAAACGTCCAACGAAACATAAAACGAAACGTTAAACGAAACGTCAAACAAAACGTCCAACGAAACATAAAACGAAACGTTAAACGATATATCAAACGAAACGTCTAACGGTTAAACGAAACGTCAAACGAAACGTCTAACGGTTAAACGAAACGTCAAACGAAATATCAAACGAAATGTCAAATGAAAACGTTATGCAAAACGTCAAACGAAAACGTCATGCGAAACGTCAAACGAAACGTTAAACGAAACTCCAAACGAAACTTCAAACAAAAACATCAAACGAAACGTCAAATGAATCGTCAAACGAAACTTTAAACAAAAACATCAAACGAAACGTCAAATGAATCGTCAAACGAAACTTTAAACAAAATTTAAATGAAACGTCAAACATCAAACGAAAACGTCATGCGAAACGTCAAACGAAACATCAAACGAAACGTCAAACGAAACATCAAAAGAAAACGTCAAATTAAACTTCAAACGACAAACGAAAACGTTAAACAAAAACGTAAAACAAAAACGTAAAACGAAAACGTCAAACGAAAACGTCAAACGAAAACGTCAAACGAAAACGTCAAACAAGAAGGTCAAAAGAAACGTCAAACGTCAAATGAAAACGGCATGCAAAACGTTAAACAAAGCGTCAATTTTTCTCTTCAACGTTCATCTATGCCATTTTCTCTCTTTATAATGTCGTTTTCTTCGTTTAAATTTGAGCAGTAGTAGCCGAGATACACGCTTAGGTCCTTTTGACATTGCAACTGCGCAGGATTTTTTATTCTACATTAATCTATATCATATTCTCTACATAATGACATTTTTCCTAGTTGAATCTTACCAAGCGAGGTTATGTTTTTTACTCTGTTTTATTTAATTTGATTCAATGCTCTATTGTCTATCATCACTTCTCGGTCTCCTCGACGCTCACTCGATTGAGTTTTAAATCAAACGACCCTTTAAAAGGTACTCAGAAAGCTGCGCAGTGCGACCATTCTCCGTATAGTAAGAGAAAATCAAAGTATGTAGATGTCATGCACGTAGTTGTCAAAATATTATAACAGAGAGTATGAAGAGTATTGTTTATGATTACTGAAAAAATTCGTTATAGTTATAATTGAGTATTGACTAATAATAAGGCTCTAAAGTTAGACATGTACAATATATAAATACCAAGCTGTATGGGTAATAACTAATTAACATAAAAAATATAAGAAAATAGATAAAGTATACATGATTGATGTTTATTATTTACCTGTGAAACGTAATATGTAGTTAGTTTTTGTCGCTACGACTTTTACACTGATGCAACACAATAATTAGACTAATTATCAATTGTCGATTATTTTTAAAATCACCAATAAACACGAGTAAAAAGCTTTGGTGTCGCCGAAATGCTTAGCACCAGAATAATGAAGGCCAATCGCTAATCGGAACAGAATACTACCAGTGCTCGATATACTTGTTACGTGTCCTATCTCTTTCCATGTCTAAAAACTTTAGTATCTCTTTTTTTGTTGTTCTTGGTATTATAGTCAAGCAGATTCAATTAAATTTAAAATATAGTATATGACATTTACCAATGAAAAGATTTAACATATCAAAGACAAAACGAATTGGCAACGTTATATTTTTAGATAGTCTGTTTGCGAAGAAAAATAATTTTGTCAGTGCTAGTATTACTATACAGAGTGAGTAATACTTTATTTTCATTGCCACCCAGGATTACAAAAATTACAAAAACCGAACGGCATATATATCGAAATAGTGGTAACAAAAACAATATTTTAAAATTCTATATTACTTTTAGATTTATTTAAAAAATAATATATTAATTTGACAGAAGTTGTTGCTTTTGTTGAGTTAATGCTTCTATTAAATAACAATTATTCTTTGATACTATATAAACATAGTTATTCGTACCATGTTGTTTTTGACGTATCAAATATTAAAAGAAGACGTACGTATATACTTTGAAAAAAAAACAGATAAATACTTCAGTGGAAAAACAAATTTGTCCTTAAGTGTGGGCGTAACTATTAACCCTTATAAAAGTTCTAATCATAAAATCGATTGACAGTACACTTAATACGTAATCACGGGCTACCAGGTGAATTTAACATATCGCATAGAAATTTTCGGTTAGATACAAACATGTTTATTTCGTGCTGTTTGTTGTTAAAGTATATATTATGTAGTTGACTGAAAGCGGAACTGTTAACGGTACATAGTGGTGATGTAAATATTTATCAATTAATGTTTTCTATCGGTTCGAAATGATGTATCAAAAACAAAATAAATCGTATAAACTAACATGTTATTTTATATCTAAAAGTATGTCATTAATTATCAAAAATTAAAGGGAATTTAAATTTTATTACCCTACCAGAATTCATTAAACCCTAATAGCAACGTTAGTACCACGAGACATCTACAGCAGTTATTTATATTATACTAATCCAGGCATAGAAAACAATCAATGTTTTATGGACTGCAAATACGAACTGTAAATAAGGAACATATTAAAAAGTGCAATAGGATACATATTTAAGTACCTGCAACGAAATAAACAAAGCACAATTTTTTGACTCCGATAAAAAATAGATTAAATTCGTTAAAAAAAAAATAGAGACCATAGTTAACACTTCAGTTGTCGCAGAGTACGTGAGATACATAGATAAATATAGACAAAAAAGCTTTCTTCAGTAAGCTTTAGAAAAATTCAGATTTTATATTTACCTTTATTTTCTCCTTAACTCCAGTTAGTGAGAAAATATATTTGATAAAGCTAATATTTTAAACGATTAGCATAATATTATATCGTAAGGTAATAATTCATAATTTAATGGTTAAAACGGTTTACAACATAGATATTTATTACAACAAAACTAGTGCACAAGGTACAGAGCTTAGAATTACTATTATATAATCAATTTTATCCGAGACCTATGGAAATTCGAAATTGAATTTAATTGCGACTGTATATAGTTTTAGTACGGTTGTGTTTAAATAGAAATATGTTTTAAAATAAACCCTGTTATATAAATTTCAAATGTATCAGATAACTTTTTTGGCTTAGTTATAAAAAAAAACCAATCATGTTACATATAAAATCCATTACATATCGATGGCTCAATCAAATACTGCCACAATTAAAATGCTATTGTTTTAAGAAATTTCGTTTTAAAATTTTGTAAGTCTTTATTATCATTATTTTGTTTTCTTTATATTTTATTTAAAAGCTACGACATTTTGCAGTTAAAATTAACGACGATTACAAGAGCACCTTAACTTGAGTTAGTGCGAAGTTTGTAACAAATTTGAGTATTTTTGCAGAAAATAACCCGAATTGAGGCAGTTTTAGTTAGATTTTAAATAATTTCAGGGCATCTCTAAAAATATTTTGGTTTGTGGCGGTATCTAAATAAAATCTTAATGATATTTTGCATCTAATAAACAAAAAATGTAATTTTCGTTGTTTTTTGATTTGATACGATTTTTGATTGAGCCATCGTTATCTAGGTCATTCTTTAAAAATAAGGGAAATTCTATGATATTTTGCATCACATCTAAATCCTAATAAATTTAAAAGTATTATTGCGTAGGCTTATATAGTATTTTATGTTAGTAAAATCTGTAATGTGTACTTCCCCATATTTTTGTTTTTTTTTGGAAAAATTAAAAAAAATGACATGATAATGAGATTTTGCTGTCACGGTAATGTCAAAAGACATGGAAATGTTCAATTTACATCCATGGTAATGTATGGGAATGAAAATCAACAAGTATTAGAAATTAAAAATTTAAAAAAACCGACGTCAAAAACGTGCAGATGTCATCACCACATCTTAACCAAATTTATATGGGACCACCCCTGAGGTACCTCCCTATTAACAAAAAAAGAATCATATAAATCGGACAAGGTGGTAAAGCATTATCGCTAAACATACATAAAAAATGAGGAGTTTGAGGATTTTCTCATGGACCCAATTATTAGATTTTGACTAAATTTATATGGGATCACCCCTGAACTACCCCCTTTCCAACAAAAAAAAATCATTGAAATCGGACACCGTGCTACAGAATAATCGCTGAACATAAATACAAAAAAAAATATCGCGACGAATTGATAACCTTCTCCTTTTTTGAAGTCTGTTAAAAATATTCAGAACCACTGTTTCTTTATTAAAAACAAGATGATTAAACGCATTTCACATAAAAAAATACTTTAAATCCTGAAAAAAAAAAATAACGTTAAAAAGTAAAAACTATTAAACTTTAAAAATATTTTTATATACAAAATGAGTAACGTAATTAGTGAAAACCACCCATATTATAAAATAAAACTAAAAAACATTTTACCTGGATACCAAAAGTCGGAGAAGAAAACTGCTACCCAGTCATTTCTTCTGGATTTGTATTTGATGTATAAAGTATTTTTTCATTTACCGAGTTAATAAGAGATCTTGTCATCCATTTTTGCTTTTTTTTTTCATTGCTTTTGATCTTAATATTTTTTGTAGAATTTTGTACACATTGTTGTATATAACTGATAAATTCTTTTGTTTCAGTTTCCAGACAAGTATTATTTAAGACATTATTCCATGAAATATTTTGTATTTGTTGGACAAGTTTTTTTATTA
>OV651825.1:23805161-23825163 GCA_927349885.1 Psylliodes chrysocephalus | reverse complement strand
ATTGCTGTTGTTTGCTTATTTGTATCAAGAAACTATTTGGAAATTGTTATTATAAAATTTTGAGGATCGTTACAATTTCTGATCCTCCCATTAATTTTCATAATCCAAACTGATTCAAAATTTTTGTCATCAATAAAAATCTCAATTTCTATAACAACCAATTAACGTTTATTATTCTTCTTTTTACAAATTTACAACTTTTACACATTTTACATAGTGAGTGATATTCTTCCTGATGCTCAAAATACACCCAATAGGAATCCACATCAATACATTTTCTAAACAAAATAAGAACATTCATCATAATAATAACAAGCCATAAAAACCTGCAGCTAAGTATGAAAATTAATTAAACTTTCACAAAGTAAAACATGAAATTTAACTAAAATAGCCATTCTTAGTGACTTTTATGACAACATAAGTTATAGTTAAGTATGTTTAATAGGTCATGTTATAGTTTTAGGGTTACCAGTAAAATTATTATTGTTACTTTTAATCAATTCTTGATATCAATTTAGTCGCATGGGATTTACTGACAAAATGCTAATACTTGGAATAAACGTAGTACAAAAGCCTTAGCCAAAATTGTTTGTATAATTTCCACTTGAAAAAAGATAATATAGATTGATTTCAGAATTTACAGAAGATGGTAAACGTTCTATGTGGAGTTTACCTAAGTACTGCCTAAAATGGGATATATGTAGTGAATTTCAACCCCTGAAGTTGACTAAACGACTTTTGTAGGTGAAAAGACAGCTTTTATTATTATTTTCCGTGGCGCTCCGGGGCGACTTAAAGGTGATTGATGGTGCCGTTTGATTTATAGGTGAAGAAAACTTCTAAAACCTCACCCACCATCATCGAGACGGTAACGCATGGCGATTTTATAATTAGCATGTCATATTACCAGAAATTGAATTTCTATTAATACGGCACACATCAAATCCTATAACTAACCATGCAATTTAATTAAAAATTCACATGATCTGGTGTCTCTGACCACAAACTTGGCTATAAATGAATATAGGCGCGTGAGACCGCCACCGACTCGATAAAAGTGACAACACTGGCAACAGAATTGTGTGCACTAATAGGGCGGACTCTAACGACAATGTGAAAAATTAATTAATCAATTTTTTGGTGACAAAATTGTAAATTACGAGTCTAATATTCTGTCAACAGGTGACACTTGACAATTGACAGCTGTAAAACTTCTACAATCTTCAAATTTGTATATTTTTACCATTGAGGTACTATTATAAGGAGACATGATCACGTGGTCAAAAGCGGTATTAGCATGATACCTCAAAGCGATTAGACGTTTTTGAGAGAGCTCCTGTTGATTTTTAAAATTTGGTATTTCTTTAAGAAAGTACGGTGTATAATGTACTAATTGAAAGCTAAAAAAGTGTCCAATTCAAAAGTTGAAAAGTATTGTGGAAATTTATGTTCTTGAGTTGAATTTAATAATAGTTACCGGTTAGTGAAGAAAACACGTGGTAGTGTATAACAGACCATACACGTAAAATGCCTAACAAAAATACGCGTAGTACGAGCCAGAGCAGTATTCTAGATGAAGAGGCTATTGAACAAACTGTAAGTAAGATATGCTAAAAATTATTCAATAAATTAGATGAAAAACTAGAAACAAGATTTATGGAATCTCAAACTGAAGAATTCGGAAAATTAAATGTAAATTTAGAAAACAAATTTGATAGTATGGAGTCCAAAATTGCCGAAATGTCTTTTAGAATATCAGAATTTACTGTTTCGTTGAAAAGTAACAAACATGAAATAATCTTATTGTCTAACAAAATTGATAAATTAGAGGGCTCAGAATTTAAAAATAGGCTGTGTTTTGATGGAATTCGGGAAAACCCCAATGAAAATCTCATGTCAATAATTAACAATCTAATAAACAATGTAATGAAGGTAAAATTCTCTATGGCAGATGTCAATGACTTGCATCGATTGGGTAATCCTAATACACATTTAAACAAACATCGAACAGTTGCAATAGATCTCATTTCTCATTTAAAAAGAATGGAAATTTTTAAAGCAAAAAGATGTCTTAAATGAAGTAGAGTTTTTATCAATGAACAGTTACCTACTAATCGCTATAGATTGTTGCAGCATTGTAAAGCTAAATATGAGAAGAAAAACGCATGGACCTGGAATGGAACTGTTCTTATTAAATATAATGAAAACGTTCATAAAATTATGCATGAATCGGACATATCTAAAGTAAATTAATGTAGATGTATGGACGGCTATAAGTATTTAAAAGAAAAAGATACCATTTTAAACTATTATTAATACTTTTTGTAGGTATACCTATTGATTTATTTTGTAGTAAAATATCATTCTTATCTTTAGTAGAATTCATGCATGTTTATTTTTAAGGAAGTAAGCTTTCAATTATGTATTTTAAAAATTTTCTTTGTTCCAATTGTAGGAAATCTAGGAGTTAGCTCTTACTTAAAAATGTCAAACTTTCTGATCAATTTACAGAATTGCCGAGGCATAAATACCAAAACCGCAGAATTTTACAGTAGCTTATCAGAAAGTAATTATGATGTAATAGTAGCTATTGAAACCTGGTTAAAAGAGGCAGTTGCAGATGGTGAATTAGTGGATTTAAATGTATATAGAGTGTTTCAATCAGATAGAAATTGTCAAATTGCAGGTAAAACAAGGGGAGGGGGAGTTTTAATGGCTATAAAAAATGAATATAAAATGCTTAGTGTAGTAAAACATAGTTCTATATTCGATATATCTAAAGAACGGACAATTTAATTTATTCTTATCAGCGAAGTAACGGTAAGAGCGGACCTTCGATTTGAATAATACATTCTGAATAAAACAAGTTATTTACTGAACTGGTCGACACAGTAGATAAGATATTGGATTTTTATCGCTCGGGCGTAACATTTGGGGCGGGCTTATTATTACATTTACATTGCAATAATTATTTTATTAAATTTTAGTTCAAATTTGGTTGGATATTATTATATAATTACAAATGATATTATTATTTATTTTTTTATTGTGTTGTGGGATAATGTTGTTGGCTTTTTCTGTTAATATATTATTGACTAATAAATATATCAACGAGGATACACCATCATTAGTTTTATGTTTAGAGTGTTCCAATATACACTCTTTATCCTAAAGTAGCAAATATACAATTATATACAATATATACAATACAAATTAATATCAATCTTCTTCATTTGAAAAATATGTTTGTATGACTGCATATTTTTCTAAATTGTCTTCAGTGAAATTACTTCTTTTAGAAGTCAATAAATCTTTAAACCTAGAAAACGATCGTTCTACGTCACAACTCGTTACAGGAGCAAATGAAAAATGTGGAACAAAATCACAATATTTTAAAGCAGTTTCATAATCGTTAAAATTGTTCAGGGAGATTTGTTTCAGAGTCTGTAAATTTGGATTTCTTTTAATAACACAATCTATTTTATGGTTAAATTTATCTTGTAAGGGCCACTTTACGTTTTTTAAGTGTAACAATGTCGATTCAAATTTTTCCATAGCAACCGATAATTGTAAGTTACGGGTTTCAAGGAATTTTATAGTTTCTGGGAGACACGAAAAATAAGTCGCAAGAAAATTTAACTCCGACTGCAAAGTTGTTTTTGTTATTAAACCTTTACACTGAGTGATAGAGAGAGCGTCCTCTGATAAGTTGGAAATAAATACTTTTAGTCTGTCGAAATGCTCCGAAAAAAAGAACACAGCCTGTAACCAAGTTCCCCATCGTGTAATAACTGGTTGTGGAGGTAGGGGGATATTCGGACATATTTCTTTATATAAAGAAACTCGGGACGGTGCTTTTAACAAAATTTTTTTAAAACAGCTAATCAACGAATTAATGTCTGGAAAGCTGTCACGGATAAACTCACAAACTCGGTGTAACGCGTGAGCAAGGCAAGTTACATGCAGCATGTTTGGAAAATGTTCTTGTAATAGTTTCCCTGTTTTCAACATTACACTTGCCGCGTCTGAAATAAACAATAAAACTTTTGAAACGTCATTATCAATTACATTGTTCAATCCACGTTTCACATTTCAGCGTTCACAGTTTCACGAAACACACTAGAAACTAAATACTGTTGTGAAGTATTTTCAGCACTTAATAATCCTACAACAACATTAACAACACATCTACCCTTTATGTCAGTCGTTTCATCTGCACTAACCCAAATATATTTGCTGGAAATTTTCGTTTTTATTGCCGTCATTGCTTTATCGTACTGATTTTGAATATAATGTTTTCTAATTGTGGATTCATCCGGTATTTTACGTTTAGTATATTTACAAAGAAAATTTTTGAAAATTGTATTATTTAATTTTGTTAATGGAATATTTGCAGAAACAAATGCGTTGCATAAATCTTCATAAAAGATTTTGTCTGGACATCCCTCTAAAGATTGCATGTGTTTTTGTGTTTTCACATGTTGTGTCATACTTGACTTTCCATTAAAAACTAACACCTGATCACAATTGCGGCAGTATAATTTATTGTCATTAAAACGACGAAAACAATCAAAGTCCGATAATAAATTTTCCATATTTACGTTTCCAGTTTCTATCACTTTTCCCTTTGAACTAAACAAATATACTCATTGGAAAAATCTAGTGATATTTTTACAAGACACTTTCTTCTCAAATCTCCTGTTTATCGACTCTTTGTTATCTTTTTACATTTTTTCAACCAACAGATACCTATATAGAGTGAGCAATTGAATTAATACATACATTACAGAAATTTAACAGACATTTATTTTATTGTCTCATCGTGTATAAGTACCATAATATCCACAGGAAATAAAAACATAAATGTTTTGTTACAAAAAATCGGTATGTACGGTATCGATAAAAGCCAAAATATTCATAAATATAATATAAGGATTGACTTTATTTGAATAAAAATATCACCGGCAACTAACCGACAATGGATCGAGAAAGTATAAGACAACATATGATGGGCCTATTTGACATTCATTTTAGGCCCTCTCTACAGCGTCTTAGTCCAAACGCTCGTAGAGTCCTAATATTTGGCCCCGATGCAATTTCTCCAACAATGAATCGGGACCAGCTAAGGCTAGAAATTTCCAATTTTCTGGAGGAAATAACAAATTCGGGGGAGGCAGCTGGGGTCTTCGATCCTCATTTTAGACAGGAGAGTAGTGTACCACGCCAAAATATTGAGGAATAGATATTTTGTAATTATATAAGAGATAATAATAAAAAAAATATCATACAGAATATCGTTTACATTACTACACCTTAAACTCGCTTATGAAAAGTTTAACATCTTCATCAAAAAAGTTATTTTTTTTTAAGGAAAATTTCTCAGGCCACAAATTAAAGGATCTGAGGTTACTAAAAACTTTTGTAAAATATCCTACATATCCTCGGCGTTGGTGAGAAGAAAACATTAAATTTGTTTAATGAAAATGATTCAAAAGACAAAGAATATAGGTACACGATAAAAAAAAATCTCACTTTTTTGTATTAGTTTTAATGTCTATGTATATATCAGTACACTTTTTTTATCTTGTTTTAATAAAAAAAAGAGGTTTGTCCTGATAGTATTAGAATCTGCCGCACTGTCTGCCGTCTTAAATAGCGAACCCAGAATGAGACGCCTATGTGATTAAAACCAATTATTTGAACGCGATTAAAATGTCCGGTCTTTAGTTATTATTAGAAGTAAGAATAAAACATGACTTGAAATATTTGTTTATAGCTGTACATATTCCACCTGACGCATCACTAAATGATTACGTTTTGTTTTAATATACTACAAAATCATATAAAAAATACCAATAAAGTTTATATATTTGGCGATTTTAATTTATCAGAAATTAAAGGTACAAACAGTGATTTAAGCATTGTAAGTTTAAAAGGAAACTTTTTAATGGATTTTTTGAGTTTAAGTTCGTTTGTGCTTTTTAATAATGTAAAAAATTATTTGGGTAGAACATTGGATTTGGTCATAGGAGATAAAACAAATATAGATAATTGCATGGTTCAAGAAGAAAAGGTTCCACTAGTTAAAATAGATCAGTACCACCTATCTGTAGAAATTAATTTAAATTTTCTACAGAATCTAGATCTAGAGATCTACAGATCTAGAGAGAAGAAAATTGTAGATAATAAATTAAATTTTAAGAAGACCAATTTTGAATTAATGTATAAGATGATGGAGGAAAGTTGTTGGGATACTATCACCCAGAAAATTAAAGTGAATAAGGCTATTGAAAAGTTTAATGAAATTATAAGTAATATTTTTCATTTAACTCTTCTTTTATATAAAACTCATATTTGTAGACTTTATCCTGTTTGGTTTTCGGCTGACATTAAAAAACTTATTAAGGAAAAAGAGTATTACAAAAAACTCAAAAATATTTAAGAATTTTATAATCAGAAATTTATACAAATTAGAAAAGAACTCAAGTCAAATTTAAAAATAACGTACAGAAATTAATTAAAAAAAAAGTAAATTGACAGTTTCGCGGATGTTAATGTATTTTGGAATTTTATAAATAGTAAACAAAAAAACAGCAAGTCCAAAATATCTACATTTACTCTAAGTGGAAAATCAGTACCTGAAAAAAATGAAGCTAAAACATTTGCGGAATTTTGATTTGTGTTTATTATCTGAAATAAATGAAAATAATTTTAACAAAGCCATAAAAAAGTTAATGCCAAAAAAGGCAGCAGGAATTGATAATATTCCACCATATATCTTAAAAGGATGTAGTCACTAGTTAAAAATACCATTGTTACATATTTATAATTTAATTGTTAAAAGTTTTATATTCCCTTCACAATGAAAAATATCTTATTATACACCTATTCATAAAGCAGGGAAAACATCAGAAATTGAAAACTATAGAGAAATTGCAATAAATTGCTCTGTCTCAAAACTTTTTGAACAACTTATTTATTACAAATTGCTAGATCATGTACAAAACATCATAGTGGATAGTTCGAGGTAGATCAAATAGTAGTATTTTACTTACATTTACTGAAAGTGCTAGTAGAGCTATAGAGGAAAAATTACAATTTTAGGAAAGTATTTGATCAAATCCATCATGACACATTATTACAAAAATTGTTAAAATATGGGCTCTCTGTGGGTTTTGTTACTTTGTTAAAAAACTACCTAGAAAATCGATTTTATATTGTAAGGTTTGGTGGATATACATCAGTAAAGTATCATGCGAATTCTAATGTGCCACAAGGTTCAAACCTGGGACCACTATTGTTTACACTTTTTAAAAATGATTTAGCATCTTGTGTTAGAAACTTTTTGCTAACGATTTTAAGCTTTTTAGACGAGTAGAAACAGCCAGAGATTGGATTTTAAGTGCAGCGATTTAAAAAAATATATGTAAAGGTCTAAAATAAAAAAAAATACATTTACTAACTTTATCATTGATTTACTTAAAATAAAAAAAATGTAACTCATTGTATTCTAGGGTCCACACATTGAATTTTTGTTTGTTAAGCAAGTTCAAAAACATACTAACGGAAATTCTCATTTTTGCACATCAGTTGCAAAAATATCCGCTGTTAAGAAATAATAATTATATTCTTCCTAATTTTCCTCATTAAAAGTGAATTTTAATCCCAACAGCTGAGCTTGTCCGGGGAAAGGACGGCTACTATTATTAATATTTGCCGTGGCGCTCCGGGGCGACTTAAAGATGATTGATGGTGCCATTTGACTTACAGATGAGGAAAACCCAGAAAACCTAACCCACCATCATCTAAGCATGGCGATTTTTATAATCCGGATGTTATCATTAGAAATTAAATTTCTGATAATACGGCAAAGACCAGTAATTAGTAAAGACCATTATACAGAATGTCCCATCAATGCATCATTGTTCAATATTTCAATGTGTGTTGAAGACACGCAAACAAGTTTCAAATAAAAGTTATATGAATTTAAAAAATACATATTTTGAAAATATTTTTGGATATACTGGGAATTTTTACTTGGTAAATAAAATGTATGTTTTTTGAATAGAACATCCTATATTTTATTTTTAAAATGATTCGTCGATACTGTATTCAACTGTAGAATGTTTTTAAAAAATATTACAGTTTTCCCAAGCAATTAATTTTTTTTTTTGAAGTTAGGGAATGATGCAGACCCCAAAATAAATTATCATAATTTAGGTAGGTTTATATTAAATTCAAAATTATTTAATATACAGACTGATAAGATACTAATCTAATGAATAGTGGTTTATTTTATACAGAGTGTTTTGAAACGTGTCTTAAATATGGGTAATTTTAAGTTTAATTTACTCAATTTTTTCAAATGCAATACCCTGTATATTATCCTAGCATATAATTACTTATAAATTTGTCTATACAGAAATGCCCATATGTTAGCCAATAACATATATACAGGGTATCCTATCAGTGCGCAATCGATCGATAGCTGTTTTAATATTTAGAAATATAAAGAAATTTTCAATAAAAAAGTTGTATGACTATATTTAACAATTATTCTAAAATACACAGAGTGGCCCATAAACGAGGTGCTGACCAAGTTTAAACTTTTTTAAAGCAAAACACACTACAGGTACATATTTGATTTTTTCACATTATCAAACATTGATAAAAAGATAAAAGTATTTTGCTATGAACACTAATCTATTAGCAAATAATTTAATACTAATAAATATCTAATTTGTTTTACTAAATTTATTTAATTTTTTTTTCATCTTATAAATTTTCATAATAGAAAATCATAATAAAATTCTGAAGCTAATGGTTCATTTTTATTTATTTTTTATTTGCCCTTCGTAATATACGATAGCTGCAAATTATAAAAACAATATTAGGTCGTTTTTATCCAAGCTAAAAACCGTAAATTCCAACATTATTTCTAAAAATTAAAAGTCTCAAAATAACTATCAAAACATGAATTTAATTTTTATAATGTTTTTCGATCTAGGATTAGCTAAAAAATATGTCTTTTTTATTTGCTAGGCAAAAACGCAACACCCCGTATATTTAAAAATTTTTAAAATATGTATTTTTTAAATCCATATAACTTTTATTTGAAACTTTTTTACGTGTCTATAACACAAATTAAAATATTTAACAATTACGCACTAAAGGGAAGGTTATTTTGGGTTAAACTTAAATAAATTCTTAAAAGTTCTACCAACATTTCCTCTATAGCAACGTCAACTTAGATAAATAACAAATTCGAATGGATTGGCTTAGACATCCGTAAAATTTATAGGGATAAATCCTTAAACAGTTGATACCCAGAAAACGGAATACTATAAATCATCCTTTCTGATAGAAATATTTTATTTTCAACGTTGTAGTTTCAATATTGATAATTCAATTATTTATTTCCTTTTGAACGTAGCTTCCCGTCTGAAAGTATACAAAGTTTTCTTCAAATGGAAATATGTAAATATGTAAAATGTGTAATACAGGGCGTTACTTTCACTATTTATGTTTTTTATTATTATTTTGTATTGCAATATTTAGTAATTAAATAATATTTTTCTACGTCTATGCAAAAAACCATACTCTATTAAACTATATTTAGTGAAAAAATTGGTTTTTTATTGCACTAGTGCAATAAAAATTTTATTGCACTCATCTTTCACTTTACTACAGCCTTTTATGATCATGACAAACATAAATATTTAAATCGCAAATATTTAGTCCATTTTCATTTTCTGTGAGATTTTATTACGTTTTAAAAACAATTGCATATTTTATATTATTTGCAATCATTTAATAAATTAATAAAAAATTTATTTTTCCTAACATAGTTATAGTACTTTTTTAATGTTAATCGATGCTAATTATTAGTTATTAATAGAGGGCGGAATATATGCATCAAAATATAACAAAATATGCGCATATATATGCATCGGTTTTACCAAAAATATGCAGTTATTTTGTCCAATTATGCCTAAATATGCAAATGCATATTTGTTAAAAATACTTAAAAAAAAGTAGGGGGTGGGTAGCTCAGTGGTTAGTGCGTTGGCCTGTGGACTTAGGGGTCCCGGGTTCAAATTCCAGCCGGGACGCGATTTTTTAAATTAATTTATTTATTTATAAATTAATTCTGATGCCTAGCGAATATTTTTATTTGACCATTCACTGTTGGGTTCTAATTAACATTGCTGTTCCTAATTTGGTACGCTATCAAAGCAATTACACGAAAAAAAAAAACAAAAGAAAATATGTAATATAAAAATTTATTTAAAACAAACGAAACACAAAAACTAGTAGAAGTTAAGTATAGAATAGTATAAAAATATTAAATAGTAATATTATAATAGGAATTTATAATTAAATATTTTTCGAAATTTTCTATTAAAAATTTTTGTCTTCTGTCTGTAAAAATATGTTTTGATATAGAAAAGGTCCTTTCAACATCTACCGAAGTAATAGGACAATACCGTAATTTTGGAAGTAATGTACAGGGCCAACGTAAAACTTCTTTTGAAAATTTTCCCTCAAAAATGTTTTTCTCTTCCCTTATTTCATTGAACCCTTCATTCTTTTATAAAAGTTGTATTTAATTTTTTTCTAATCTTAAGGCCTATGTCACCAGGAACATTGTTACATTTATCGGAAACTGTTGCAATAAAATTTGTTGATTCGATTAAACTTAAATTTTTCTTTTTCAATGAAGTTATTACATCAGGTAAAAAACTAAAATTAACCTTTATAAACACAAGTTGCTTAGGCACAAGGGGATTTTTTAACAATTCTTTACTTTGCACTACACATTGTGAATTGTCTTCTATATCCAAAATTAAATCCTTAATTGCTTCAAAATTTTCTGCATAGAATATAGCTGCTTTAATCCATGTCCCCCATCGCGTAATTACGGGTTCCGGGGGCAAACACACCCCTACCATTCTCTCTTTATACAATTGTACTCCTAAAGGGGCTTTTAAAAATATTTTTCTCACATTCGAAATTAGCTTGTTAACCAAGGGATATTCTGTTCTCACAGTTTCTGCAACTAAGTTTATTCCATGCAGAAGACAAGTAACGTGGACCATATTTGGATAGAATATTTTTAAGTTTTGCCCTACTTTTATCATATATGGTGCTGCGTCAGACAAAAACACTAAGAACTTCTCTGAGGGAATTTGATTTGGTAAAAAAAATTCTGCTAGAGATTGTTGAATAAATCGGGTAACAGTTGTATTAGTTTTTTCTAACTGTTTTGATGCAATTAAATATGATGTACCTGGTTCATTTTCTGTTAAGGCTCCAATCATAAGATGTACCATATATCTTCCACAAGCATCTGTGCTTTCATCAACAATGATGTAAAAATTGCTATCATCCAGTAAAACTTTAATTTCTTCTATTACATTTATATATATATATATAGCATGTACATTTTTTTTTCTGAGTGTAGATTCGTCAAGAATGGTTTGATTGCAATATTTTTGTAAAAATTCTCTTAGATGTAGGTTTTGTAACTTCTTTAATGGAATATTTGCCGCAACAAGAGCTTTGCACAAGTCCTGATTAATTACCTCCTTGTCACTTTTTGTTTTGTCGGCGTTTTGAAATGACCTCACAACACATTGTTGAACCGGTTGTGATTTCATTTTTTGCAATTTGGCTTTATGCAATGATGTTTTCACGTGTTGAACCACTTTGAACTTTTTTTCGCAAACCACTATTTTGGCACAAACTTTACAAAAAACTTTATCCCCATTGATTTCCAACTCTGGAAAGTTAATAATCCACGAAGAAATTCTCGACATTTTAGGGCACTTTTAAAACAACAAATTATTACAAGACTTTTCACTAGGCAAATAACGAGGATACTATCTCATTAAACTGAATGAAAAACATTCAAAATATTCCGATGTTAGGGTAGATTGGTTACAAGAAATTACTGAGAATTTTATATAAACCGTTTTATTGCATTGTAGGTAATACTTTATCTGTGTAAATACCATCTATTAACAATTACCTTAATGGGCTTAATCTCTTAAGAAGGTAAAAACCCAGTGCATGCCACCCTCCAAGAACTAATTAACAAGAATTTACAACAAATACAACAATTTAAAAGGTCTTTATTTCAAATATATCTGTATAATCTGTTAAAACAGTTTTTGATTTGCACAGTATAGTAATACATTTTTTTTTTCGAAAATATGCAATATTTTCTTAAATTTTCTGAACTTTGGTAAAATATGCACTATTTTCTGAATTTTGGAAAAATATGCAATATTTTCTGAACTTTGGTAAAATATGCAAAAAATGCGTATATATGCATTTTGCATATATTCCGCTCTCTAGTTATTAAATATGTTGCTATTAAATTACGATTTCTATTCTTCTGCACTTAGTGTCGCATAAATAAAACATTTTTTGGTTTTTGCATGAACGTAGAAAAAATATTGTATGCAACTCGTGCAAAAACTGTTTATTGCACTCAACGTGTTGTCCAACTCGGCCTAACAGCCTCGTCGCGTGCAATAAATACTTACTTTTTGCACTTGTTGCATAAATAAATATTAAAATTAGTTAAATGGTAAACTAAAGCTGAAGAGAAACTTATTTGAATTGTATTCTGTGATGGAATAGAAAGCTATGTAGTTTATATTGAAATATTTAGTTATTTTGAGATTTTCGGGTCAATTTTCTAAAAAAGGTTTTTCGCTTGAATTTAAATATTTACTAATTTTGACACCTAAACTAGACAAGTCGCTTTGCAACTACCGTATATCGTGAATAACGAACATAAAATGAATTAAAATTAACCATTTTCTTAAGAATTTTCATTATAATTATTATCTATTAAGAAAATGTATGAGCTGGAAAAAAATTAAACAAATTTAGTAAAACAAATTGGATAATTATCAGTAAAAAATTTTGCTAATTAACTGTTTCCAGCATTACTCTTATCATTTTATCAATCGCCAGCTTTTTAATGATAAAAAGTCCTCATAAGATATAATCATGTTTCATCATTACAACAATAAGATTATAATCCGGAAGAGCGTTACTATAATACCTAACTGGCATGTAATTTGTTTTTTAAAGTTTAATGACAAGAGCCTATGATCAATCCACATCTTTATTTTTTCCAAGACTTGTTCTTATTTTATCTTTAGAGTATACCAGTTACTATCTTCACAAAACAATACCGTGTCATCAGCAAAACTAATTATTTTGCAATTTATCTCTACCAGGACTAGATTATTTAAATTAATATTAAAGAGAATAGGCCGTAGCATAGTCCCTTGTGGCATTCCACAAGTAATAGTTTTTTCTTGGTTCAACATGTCACCTATTTTTCCTTTTTGTTTTCTATTTCTTAAGTAACTTTTTAAAAGTTCATGTGGAATACCCCTTATAGCCATGTCATATAATATAATATTAAGGAGGTTATTATGATTAATGGTATAAAAAGCCTTTGCGAAATCTATGAATACACCACTATATACTATTATATACCATTATATATATTCTCAGTTAATACTTTAATGGCATCTTGAGTAGACATGTTTGGCCTAAATCCGTATTGTTCTGCTGATAGTAATTTGTGTTTATCTAAGAAATTGTTTAATCTAGTCTCGATTACTTTTCAAATATTTCGGCTAGGCTGCTAATTAAAGATACTGGCCTGTAATTAATTAAATCAGTTTACTCTCCCTGTTTGTAGATTGAAAACACTGTGGCGAGTTTAACAACAGATGGAAAGTGACCTTTTTGTATTGATTTATTAATTAAGTGTAAAATGAGTTTTGATTATTTTTAGTTTTTCTGCTTTTAGACCGTCCCAACCTGGAGCTTTATAATTTTTTAATTTCACTATGGTTTCTTTTATTTAATTTTCATCGGATGGACGAAGGAAAATGGATTGATTGTAGGTTATTTTTTTCTTCTGGTAGTTTAAATTAGTTTTTAAGTTTTTACCTATAGATATAAAATATTCATTAAAAGTCTCGGCTATGTCGGAAGGTTCACTAATAAGTTTGTCTTTATTTTCTTTAATTAAATTTATTGGATTTCTTTCTGGTATTGTCAAGAATTAATTAATGGTATTTCACAAATTTTTGGATTCCTATCGTTTTGAATACGGCTTCGATAGTAATTTATTTTTGTTTGTTTAATTAGTTTGCTTAAGGTTTTTTTATAATCTAAGTTTTAGATTGTTTGTTTTAGATTTTCATCATGTGAATATTTTTACTTTCCTATCTGTATGCAGATATAAGGAAAGTATAGGAATTATTTTTTTCGACCTCCAGTTTTCGACGGATTTTTTATATTGACAGAACATTTTATTTGTCTTGTTTATTGAATTATCCAACATTTCTTTGTTTTATTATCACTTTTGTTTCTTTTATATATTGTAGATATATCTACATATTCTTTAGCTATACTAATCAATTTTATTGTTTTAAAACCCAGTTAATATTTATAATTTCATTTTTCAGTCTTTTTTTATTTAATATTTTTATTATGTTATTATTTGATAAGTTGTTTTGTTTTAGATGTGTTGTAATTACAATTTTTTATTCGACTTTTACTTGTTGAGTAACAGCTACTTGAAAATTTTGCTGAGAGTAAAAAAAGTTGGCCATATTATGATTAGCCATAAAAAACGATTTTAGCCAAAATTTTTCCCCACAAAACTATAAAACTTTCGTCTAAAACGTTTTTTTTTTATAAAAGGCGGTATTTAGCTGTTACACTTTAATTTGAACACCTGGTATATTTATACAGGGTGTTTTATAATAAAGTTCCGTAATTTTGGGGATTTGTAGATCTTAATCAATTATAAAGAAAAGCTAAATATAATTTTCCTATAAATATCACAGTGAATTTCCTAAATACACATTTTCTAAATATCTTCCCTTACAGTAAAGACTTTAACTAAAAACTAAAAATATGTATATGATAGTAAATCGTTATTATTAGTTAACACACTATTTCGATAAATTACCATAACCCATTGGCGTAGAATGAAGGGGTAAAAAAACAATTTTATTCAAAACTTTTTTAACACCCTATATTTCATAAAACTTAAGATTTATAAATATTTCTTACGCCATTTGTCACAAAAAAGGGACTTCCGGTTGATTTTTGTAGAACATTCCTTTTTTTTACACAGATTGTTTTAAAACATGTCCTAAATATGGTCAATTTTAAGTTTAATTTACTTAATTTTGTCAAATGCAACACACTGTATATTATTTTCGCATAAAATTCCTTATAAATTTATCTATCAACGATTAGGGACGGCAAAATGAAAAAAATATATCGAATCATATGATATATAGAAATAATATATCGATACATTTTTAATGACATTTACAAAAATATATTTAAAAAAAATTTATATACGATTTGTGTCATTTCCACCGCTAGTCGTTAATAAAGTTTAAGATTACATGTTTAATTGAAAAATGTGCTTTATTTCTTAATAGTCCAGGATCCGTAAGTAAGGTTGACCTTCACCCATCTGTTTAATGGATAAAATTTATTTTTTATTAAATAAAATATATTTTTAAATATACCGCAAATGGGTTGCCTAAGAAAATACGGTCACGGCCAATTTTTACTTTCCTCTTTGTGTAAAGACAAGGAAAGTATAGGAATTATGATAAAAGTTGTTTATGATGACATTCTCTGTTATTTTGTTTCTATACATGATTTTCCTAAAATGGACCTAATTTGAGATATTTGATGAAAAGTGAAAATTTCTAATTTTAAAGATAACTCAAAAACGGATGAAGAGGAAAACACAAAATTTTAAACTAAAGCTTTAATCTATCCTGCGATGAGCTGATTAAAGTTTGGGCATAGTCAAAGCATTTGGGGAATACTTTACAGGGTGTCGTTTTTTTTAATTCAAGAAAATAAATAGTTTGAACCGAATTTTCTTAGGCAACCCATTTGCGGTATATTTAAAAACATATTTTATTTAATAAAAAGAAAGTTTCATCCATTAAACAGATGGGTGAAGGTTGACCTTATTTCGGATCTTAGACTATAACTACTAGCGGTGGAATTGGACCTTATTCAGATAGGTAATAAAACAATACATTTTTTTTAAATATAAGTTCCATAGACGAACCAAACCTAGTCGAACTCAAATATTTATATTACGCATTATTTAAAAGCTTCCTCAGAAAAGAACTCAAAAATATTAAATTAGACAATCTTTTGCCAGATAAACGGTTTCGGCTTTTTGTTGCTGTTAAACCAGCTTTCAAAATAGTCTTCATTTGGAACAGAAGTTACTATTGCAGAAAAATATTTTTATTACTCACTCTGGACTCTGAAAACCGAAAATAGAACTAAAAAATATGCAAATTCAAACAACAAACCAAACACAAAAAATAAAACATACAGCCACGTGTGCACGCCTTGACGCGATAGCTGCCAGCGACAGTGCCAGTGCCAGCAAAGGGTATGATCTATGGCATCAGCGTCAATCAGCATCAACGTCGCATGCGCACGAGCACACCCTTTATTAATAATATTTTTTATATATCGTAACCTCACGTTTTGACACACCCTATATACAACATAGCAAATGAATGAAGTCAATTAAAATTGTTTGTCGATGTAAAAACAATCAAATATGTATTACTACTTGCACAGGGTGTTTTGCTTTAAAAAAGTATAGATTAAGTCAGCACCTCGTTTATGGACCATCCTTTAATATTTGTCAAATATGGTCATACAGCTTTTATATTAAACATTTCTTCGTATTTCTAATAATAAAACAGCTATCGATCAATTATGCACTGATAGAACATCCTGTATATTGTGTTATTGACTAACACATTAATATTGTTACATAGGGAATTTTATGCCAAGATAATATACAGTGTGTTGCGTTTGAAAAAATTAATTAAATTGAACTTAAAATTAGCCATATTTAAGACATGTTTCAAAACTCTTTGTATAGAATAAACCAGTTGCATCACATCTATTCGTTAGCTAAGTATTTTATAAGTTTGTATATTAAACAATTTTAAAATTAATGTCAACCTACCTATTCTCTAATTTAAAAAAAAATAATTGTTTGGCAACACTGTAATATTTTTTAAAAACATTTCAAGGTTAAATTCTAAAAATAAAATAAAATATAGGATGTTTCTTTTTTAAAAACATACATTTTTATTAGTCAGGCAAAAACGCAACACCCTGTACAGGGTGTATCAACGATGCGATGGTGAACGATAGCTGCTTCCCTATATGAGATAGGAAAAAATGCTTCAAATAAAAGTTGTAGAGGGCATTGAAAGCAACGTTCCAAAAATAACTACCAATATACAGGGTGTCCGATAAATGTATGAGTTATCGAAGTAATGTTTTTTTAAAGGAAACACCCTATATATTTTTACTCGATTAAATTTCTTTGGAAGAGTGTTTCTCAAAAATATAGGGTTGTATGGGTTTATACTGGGTGGTTAGGAATTTATGGTGGGATTTAAGTAACAAAATGGGTTTATTTAACATCAAATATCTCTAAATCAATAATTTGGAATACATTTTTTTTCTGCCGAATATTCTCGAAAATAGTGTATTTTCATTTCCTGTTCATAATTTTACCGAATGGCGCTTTTCCCATACATGGGCAACCAAAACTCGGGACCACTTTTTTCTCAGTTTTTCAAATGGAACACCCTGTAAATGAGGCCATACCAGGATAGCCCATACCATGAGCTTGCAGAAAATGTAGGGTTTGCCTACTTGATTTTTATAGAAAATGTATCTAATTCTTAAGGAAAGTATAAAAAAGTTATAAAAGCAATAACTATTTATTTATTATAAACGAACAATTATTTAAAAAAGCGTATATTCACAAAAAATGTTTAAACAATCTCACATTTTAAGCTATGCCCGAATTAATCAAATCTACAATTGCTCTTCGAACTTTTATTAAAGTTGATCTTGTAATACAGCGAAAAATCAAATTATCCCTTGAAACATTTGAACGTTATAGTAATTTGACATTTAATTATCGAGGAGGAGAATAATTTATAGTTGAAATTTAATAATTTTTCGCTTCAAAATTAAATTATCCACCGAAGAAATGATAAATATGATCTACATTTTTATGTGAGTGTGATAGAAATTGTTTATTAGCCAGTAGAATGTATGCAGTTCGATACCCTGATTCAAGGTCTATACGACCAGAGACTTTTCGGAGGGTTAAAGAAAGATTTGACGAAACAGGCAGTGTCATGCACGAGAAAAGGCAAGTAGTAAACAAAATTGCAACAAATGAAGAAAATGAATTAGCGGTGATCCTTTCAACAGTAGAGAATCCTCATGTTAGTACGAGGGAAATTGCAAGAGAGCTGGATATAAGTCACACTTCCGTGAACAGAATATTGATAAAAAATAAACTTTATCCATACCGAATTGAATTACATCAAGAACTTTATGAAAGGGATTATGACACCAGAGTTCGCTATTGCGAAAATATATTGAATTTCATTCATTCGGAACCAAATTTTCTAAAATACATTTTGTTTAGTGACGAGTCAACATTTAAAAGTAATGGAATAGTAAATAGACACAATTGCCACTACTACTCAACAGAGAATCCACATTGGGTCAGAGAAATTGATTACCAAAATAGATGGTCGATAAATGTTTGGGGGGGCATAATTGGAGATCAGGTCATAGGACCACATTTCTTTGATGGTCCACTGAATGGGAAAATTTACAGAGATTTTCTCCGAGATCATTTACCAATTTTGTTGTACCTATTGACATCAGACTCAGGTTATATTACCAACATGATGGCGCGCCTCCCCACAATCAAAATCAGGTAAGATGGTTTTTAAACAGATAAATGGATAGGAAGAAACGGACCCATTCAGTGGCCAGCAAGGTCTCCAGACCTCACGCCTCTAGATTTCTATCTCTGGGGATATGTTAAAGGAGAGGTCTACCGCGAAAAACCAACGACACCAGAAGACATGAAGAATAGAATTAGAGAAGTTTTTCACTCTATTACAAAATCAACTATAATTGAAGTTAGAAGAGCAAATGTAGATAGACTTAATTTGTGCATAGCTCAAAATGGGAGAATATTCGAACATTTGATGTGAATTTATGCTTTTTCAAATGAAATAAATAAATATTTATTGCTTTTATAACTTTTTTATACTTTCCTTAAGAATTAGATACATTTCCGATAAAAATCAAGTAGGCAAACCCCACATTTTCTGAAAGCTCATGGTATGGGCTATCCTGGTAAAATTATTAATAGGAAATGAAAATACACTATTTTCGAGAATATTCGGTAGAAAAAAAAATTTATTCCAAATTATTGATTTAGAGATATTTGATGTTGAATAAACCCATTTTGTTACCCAAATCCCACCATAAATTCCTAACCACCCAGTATAAACCCATAAAACCCTATATTTTTGAGAAACACTCTTCCAAAGAAATTTAATCGAGTAAAAATATATAGGGTGTTTCCTTTAAAAAAACATTACTTCGATAACTCATACATTTATCGGACACCCTGTATATTGGTAGTTATTTTTGGAACGTAGCTTTCAATGCCCTCTACAACTTTTATTTGAAGCATTTTTTCCTATCTCATATAGGGAAGCAGCTATCGTTCACCATTGCATCGATACACCCTGTATATCCAAAAATATTTTTAAAATATGTATTTTTTAAATCCATATAACTTTTATTAAAACTTTTTTGCTTGTCAATAAGACAAATTGAAATATTGAACAATTACGCACAAATGGGACCCTGTATATAAATTTTAATTTTCAATTTGCAGGAATAATATTTTAGACGACAACGTTTGAGAAACTTTGTTTTATTGTATTTATTTTATCTCTCTATTTTTGTTTAATAACGTTTAAAAAATATTGATGTTGACTATGGCTTACTCCCCCCCCCCCCCCTTTTCTACTCCCTTGATTGCCAAGATACAATTTTA
>OV651825.1:23680860-23804661 GCA_927349885.1 Psylliodes chrysocephalus | reverse complement strand
AGGAATCCACATCAATATATTTTCTAAACAAAATAAGAACATTCACCATAATAATAATAATAATAAGCCATAAAAACCTACAGCAAAGCATGAAAATTAATTAAACTTTCACAAAGTAAAACAAGAAATTTAACTAAAATGGCCACTCTTAGTGACTTTTATGACAACATAAATAATAGTTAGGTATGTTTAATAGGTCAGTGATATGGTTTTAAGGTTACCAGTAAAGTTATTAATGTTATTTTTAGCCAATTCTTGATATCAATGTAGTCGCATGGGATTTACTGATAAAATGCTAATACTTTGAATAAACGTAGTACAAAAGCCTTAGCTAAAATTGTTTGTATAACCTCCACTTGAAAAAAGATAATGTAGATTGATTTCAGAATCCACAGAGGGTGGTAAACATTCTATGTGGAGTTTACCTTAGTATTGCCTAAAATGGGATATAATATTAAAAATAATATTATTCTCCCTAATTTACCCCCTTACGAGTGAATTTCAATTCTTGAAGTTGACTGAACGACTTGTGTAGGGGAAGGGACGATATTTATTATTATTTGCGGGCGCATCGGAGCGACTGAAAGATGATTGATGATTTGACTTACAGGTGAGGAAAACCAGGAAAACCTCACCCACCATCATCATCGGACGGTAACGCATAGCGATTTTATAATCAGCACGTCATATCAACAGTAATTTAATTTCAGGGTAACGATACCCATTTCAAAAATTCAAAATTGGTAATTCTGTCACATTTTAAGTATAACAATATTTTAAATTATATCTGTAATTGTTAGTTAACAATGCCATAACAAGTTTTAAATCAGGAATATACTAATGTCATTACCAATATTTTCTTTTTTTTTTATCTTGTATTGGGGTCTATTCTGTAACAATTCCTTTATATTTAACGGCCTTTAAAAATATTGGCGGCCTATAAAAATATGTTAATATTCGTTAATTTACTTCTGTCATTATTTAAACAGATTTCTTTAAGATAGTCCTCTAATTTATTTTAAAGATCCGTTTAAATAATGACAGAAGTAAAGAAGAAAATATTTTTAAAGGCCGTTAAATATAAATGAATTTATACAGAATAGACCCCATTATAAGCTTTTAACGAAAAGTTTATTTATTAAATTTTGAAATTTACTAATTTTTTTTAATCTTTTTACTATTACATTTACATAAACACATTTGTTATTTAACAAACACAAAACCAACTTTAAATGGTATACATGATAATGTGTTTAAAATTTGTGCAAGTACGGACCTAAAAAAACACTGGAGAGTGGTCTGCAGGTATAAAAATAAAATCGTGTTCAACAAATATCTATCAATAAGTTAATAATGAGTTTCTATTTAATAAATTTTATTATTTATCAATACAAATCCATAATATTCAATTTTTAATCCCAATCCAAAAAAACTAAGTTCAAAATATTAAGAGTAAAATTATAGATGGAATACAGTTTAAATTATTTTTTGTGCTATTTTCAACTATGTAAATGGTTTCAAAAAATGTAACTTACCGGTCAGTATTAATGATTTGAGTAAAAATAACTTATACCGTTCCATCAATTCGGATTTGGAGATAAACATCAAAAAAATAAACAGAACAATATCTAGGTCTAAATTAAAATGTAAACATTATGTAAAAATAAAATTTGAACAAATATAGAGTATAGAGGTCTGTAAATAAAGTAATGAGACTGGCAACGTTGCGTTTGATCTGGCAACACTGGAAGCGCGGGGCTTACCCAGATAGCACACGACGTCCATTGGACGTCCATATTTTGTCCAAATAATGTCCTGGATGGCCATGAACTTCATATGGATATTCATTGGACATCCGTTTTCCGTTATCCAATGGATATACCCATTCAGAAGTCCAATGGATGTCCAAAAAATGTCCATGATGGACACTATAAAAATGACTAACTTAAAATAAATTATTATAATTCTTCTTGTATAATTTAATTATTTACTACTATGTTTTAATTAAAATAGATCAAATAATTTTTCTCTTCGTAAACAGCCACTCAGGCCAGACTCGAAGAAGAAAAGAAGAATGAGGTTAAGATTGATAAGAAAACACAGCCTATATGTAGCACATAGATGTTTATCTGGTAAGAAAGTAAGTATATTTATTAATTAAATCATTTAAAAATCTAAAAATTAAAAAGCAAATCGTTTGTTTTAAACTAATATAACCTATCAATTATATTTTAAACTTTATGTTTTCGATTTACATTCAAAGAATACCTTTCTTTTAGAACTTTTGTCAAATGATTTACCTACCTATTTAAGAAAATGGCTTTACTAAAAGCTAACTTATATGCTGCAAATTCGAGATGATGTCAACACAATTATTATTGTAACTAAGAGGTGAGAAAACTTTCAAAGGAGAAGAAAAAAATTCAAGTTTCTATTTGTATGGCATAAGACATTAGCAGACGAGGCTATTTAGAAGATACAAATATTTTTAAAGAAGCTGTAAGTTTTACTTTTATTAAAATAGAATCGTTTTGTAACGTTTAAGAATTAATGCATTGAAAGTGGTTTCATAAGTTATTTCTCTTTAATGTTCACAAATATATATTTTTATTGCAATTTTATATTCAGCAGTTACCAAAACCAGGGACACGGACATGACGAACTTATAAAAAGATGTTTTGTTTCCATAATTTCTAATATTCTCACAAAAGAATTCGCATAATATGATGGTATGAAAGTAAAACGGTAATTTAAGAAATAATAAGCAGTTTTTTGTTTATATGTAAGTATAGAGTTAAAGTACATTAGTGAATGCATATTTTCATATTAGTTAATAACATTTTATCTAAAAGTTTTACACTTTTAAGTATCAGTTTTGCCTGATCAGGCATGTATTAAACGATTGAAATAAGACTCAATATTTGTATACAATGTAATGTCTTTTTTTTAGCTGCTGCTGAGAGTGACAATACTGCTGCTTAAAAAGTAAGCGAAAGCCTTAAGACAGAGAAGGTCAATAGAAAGGAGTGCGTATAAAAGTAATATATGCTTGATATTTTTTATGACAATAAAAATTAGTCCATAGTTTGCAATTATTTTATTTCATATTAATATAGGTGGTGATGTCCATCAGATGTCCATAAATTGTCCAAAAGCAATACAAAAAGAGTCCATATATGGACCTTTCATGAAGTCCAAATGGATGTCCATGAGTGGGACATTTGTATAGTCCAGTGGATGTCCATTGGATGTCCTTTGGTAAAATGCTGGACGTCCTTGACAGCCGATATGTCCATGAATGGACTTCCGATGGACATCCAATGGATTGAGTTGTGCTGTCTGGGTAGTGGGGCGGCAGAGGAACATGTGATCCACCTTCATTACGAGTGTGACCTCGCTCGAGTCATTTGGTTGTGCGTAGCGATTGTTTTTGTAAAACAGTTTTTTCTATTGTGTTTAAAAATGAATGACATCAATTTCGAGCAACGGTGTGCTATCAGGTTTTGCTTCAGACTTATGCACAGTGCAACGGAAACTCTTCTGAAACTTCAGCAGGCCTACGTAGATAGTGTTTTGTCAAGGGCCCAGGTTTTTCGGTGGTTTAAGGCATTTTCAGAAGGAAGAGAGTCGATTGAAGATGAACCACAAAGCGGAAGGCCTTCATCTTCAAAGAGTTTGTACCCCAAGGTCAGACGGTCAATCAACACTTTTACCGAGAGGTTCTTAAAAGACTTCGAAAAAGGGTCATTCGTGTGAGACCAAACATCAAGAATAAGTGGGTGTTGCATCACGATAATGCTCCTTGTCATACAGCAATTTCAATAAACGAGTTTTTGGCCAGTAAAAACATTCCTGTGGCTCCTCAGCCTCCTTATTTGCCTGACTTGAGTCCTTGTGAGTTTTTTCTTTTCCCAAAGGTGAAAAGTCACCTCAAGGAAAATCATTTTAGGACAGTCGAAAAAATTCAAACGCCTGTAACCGACCAGCTGAAGGTTATTTCAGTATCGGAGTTCCAGCACTGCTATGGGGAGTGGAAGAAACGTCTCCAGCGCTGTGTGGCCTCACAAGGAAGTTATTTTGAAGGTGACAATATTGAATTGTAATTCTTTTTGTATAAAAAATTTAAAAAAAATCAGTCTCATTACTTAATTTACAGACCTTGATTTTCTACTTAAAAGAATGTCCTGGTTTACTGTCAAGTTCTAAAGCTAGAAAATGATCTACAATTATAGGAATTTACCAGAAATTGTAATTATATATGTCTAGAAATAGTTAAAACTGAATTCTCAGAAACAGAGAAAATGCTCTTTGGTATATCAAGAATAAAAAGTTACACAGAAAATTCCTCGAATCAATTCCACAAAAAAAAAAGATTTCCAAGAGATATTAAGAAAGGCTTCACAATAACAACAACAATAAATTACCTCATCTTTTAGACACCAGGACCCAGTACTTAGACTTAAACGAACCTTGTTAAGAAGATACAGATGACGCTAAATATGACATCCTTTGTTGTGTTAAATGGATGGAGGAGAAAAATGCAATAGAGCCTACAATATCTTGAATATGCAATGTGGTGACAAAAATACGGCTTTTTAGAGATAGAGAGACCTAATTTAATTTCTTTACAAGCGTACAGGTCATACAACAACCACAAGTAAATATATTTTATTTCTTAAAGCGCAGAGGTCTATGTGCCACTTGGGTCCCTTTACATCTGACTAATTTTGCCTTGTGACTTGTACCAGATCGCATACTAAAACAGTCTTGTCTTTTTAGGTCGCTTATAGATTTTTACATTAGACAAAGGTAACTGTTTTCATACAAATGTACCAGTCAAACACTTTTTTACTTTCATAAAACTACTTAAATGCAGTTATTATACTCTTCACACAGTAGTCTGTGAAGAGTATAAGTCAAAAACAAAAAATGACATCTACTTAAAAATTTCAAGAAAAATTTATCCGAAGCCTATTGATTTTGAAAAAATCTGAACAAAAATTGATTAAGGTTAGATGAAATATTAAAAAATTGCTAGTTCAAAAACAAAAAATGATATCAACTTGCACTTTATAGCAATAATGTAGCTCTATAAGGGGACAAAGTCTATTTATTTTTAAAAAAAAGTTAAGAAGGTTGAAATTAAACAAAAAATCATAAATTAAAAAGGAAAAGCGATATCAACATGAATTTTTTAGTAAAAATCAAGCTCTATCAGGAGATAAAGTCTATCGATTCTGAAAAAAATTTAAATAAAAATAGGGGAATTAAGGGGGGTTTAAATATTTAAAAAAAATCTAACTCAAAAACGAACAATAATATCAACTTCAAATTTTTGGCAAAAAATCGTGATCTATAAAGGAACAAAGCCTATTGTTTTTAAAAAATCTGAATAAAATGGGGTCAAGGAGGGTTAAAATAAAAAACTAGTAGAAATTATAAACCAAAAGCAATAATAACATGAAATATTTGGTAAAAATCAAGCTCTAGATGAAAATGAATAAATAAAATTAAAAATGAGTTGAAATGATTAGAAAAAATCAAGCTTTAGAAAAAAATAAAGCCTATTGATTGTAAAAGAAAATCTCACCAGAAATGGGGGTTACATAAACTATGAAAAGTATAATTTAAAATGCCGAGAATTATACACCTTTATTCTAGTTTTATTTTCTATTCTGCTTGTAAGTCAAGGAATCTAAGTGATATCTAATTAAAAATTGAGGAGTTTAAGTGCAGCGATTTAAAAAAATATATGTAAGGGTCTAAAATAAAAAAAATTACTAACTTTAACACCCTGTATTAATTTATTGGTGGTATAATATATAGGGTATTCCATTTAAAAAATTAAGAAAATTATTACCTTGTATTTTGACACACCCAATATACAACATAGCAAATAAATAAAGTATATTAAAATTGTTTGACGATGTAAAAACAATAAAATATGTATAACTATTTTCAGGGTCTGTTGCTTTCAACAAGTATAAATTTGGTCAGTCTCTCGTTTATGGATCACCCTATATATTTAAGAATATTTATTAAACATCGTCTTACAACTTGTATAACATTTTTTTCTCGTATGGCCAATAATAAAGCAGCTATCGATCAATTACGCAGTGATGGGACATCCTGTATATGCACTATTGACTAACATTTTGGTATCGATGGATAGGTACATTTTTAGGGAATTTTTCGCTAAAATAATATACAGAATGTTAAATTTGAAAAAATTGAGTAAAATGAACCTAAAGTAGCCATATTTAATACATTTTTTAAGACACACTCCATAAATTAAAGCAGTTCTATTGCAACTATTTGTTAGCGCGATATGTTTTAAGTTTGTAATTTCAATAATTTTAAAATCATTATAAACATACCTAAGTTATGGGACTGTATCATTCTCTAATTTCAAAAAGAAAATTAATTAGCAACACAGTGATATTTTTTTAAAGTTCTATGTTTAAATACAGTATTACCAAATCAAGCTATTCTGTTCTATTAAAAACACATAAATTTTTATTTACCAGTCAAAAATATTTTTAAAATATGTATTCTTCAATTCCATATAACTTATTCAAAACTTTTTTGCGTATCTACAACTCAAATTGAAATATTAAACAATTACGAACTAAAGGGTCATTTTGGGTTAAACATAAATAAATTCTTAAAAGTTCAACCAACATTTCCTCTATAGCAACGTCAACTTAGATAAATAACAAAATCGATTGGATTGGCTTAGACATCCATAAAATTTATAGGGATAAATATATATAAATATATATAAACAGTTGATAACCAGAAAACGAAATACCATACAAATTAAAAACAACTTTATGTTTGAGTTTGGGTACTATCAGAATTTTTCATATTTAGGTTATTTATTTTTAGAATCATTAAAGGCAACTTTCTTATGAATCCTTACGAATTATAAAATGAGAAAAATAGGAAAAAATAACTAATTTACCCAACCTGTACAGCCTAGAACCATCGCGGGTTACTTAACAATAAATTATAAATAAAATGAGAAAGACGAAGAAAACGTAACTAATATTTCTAACCTGATTGGACTGGAGCCATTGTATGTTGCTTCGCAAAAAAATTGTACATATTATAATAAAAATAATTATACCAAACTTATTTACCTAACATATGTGGTAATTTAT
The DNA here is from genome assembly GCA_927349885.1 of Psylliodes chrysocephalus. Lineage (NCBI taxonomy): Eukaryota > Metazoa > Arthropoda > Insecta > Coleoptera > Chrysomelidae > Psylliodes > Psylliodes chrysocephalus. The sequence goes on along the minus strand of OV651825.1, from coordinate 23,797,498 downwards.
TATGTTGTCTGATTGGTATGTCGGTAAATTATTATTATTATTATTATTATTATTATTATTATTATTATTATTATTATTATTACAAATAAATTAGGGCTGAGGAATGAATCCTATTAAGCCCAAAATTACAAGTTTAATAACAAAGACAATTATTAAATAAGTAATTAGCAAATAACATATTGCAAACAAAGCACTAAAAGTAAACTTTTAGTTTTCTTTAAAAAAGTCATCGAGTCGGTTTTTGAATACATTTACTGACTGTGCGCGAACAACACTCGAGGGTAAATTATTCCAAGTATAGAAAACTCTATTACAAAAAAAGTTTTGTCGGGTACGTGTTTTAAAATGTTCTTTGTCCAACTTATACTTATGTCCACGTAGGCGCTCATCTTTATTCCGTGGGAGTATACTATAGAGGATGAAAAAGTACCATGAAGAATTCTGTGGGTCACAATTAAATCATCTCTTAATCTTCTGTGGGTAAATGAACACAAATTCGCCATATTAAGCCGTTCTTCATACGATGGTCTGATTCTGCCGAAAGGTATTCGAGTAGCGTAGCGTTGAACATTTTCCAATCTTTTTTGATCAGAGATCAGATCAGGACACCACGCAGGTCCGACATATTCCATCAACGGTCTAGCGTAAGTTGTATAAAGTTTAGAAAATGTTTGAAAGTTCACACGCGTGAAGGACTTTTTTAATAGGTAGAGCATTGAGTTTGAACGTTTACATACCTCTGATATGTGCTCTAACCACGTTAATTAAGAGTTCACAATGAGTCCCAGGTCGTTATAGGAGTTCACAGTTGCTAACGCACTACCGTTTAAATAATAGTTTGAAATAGTTTCAAGGTCTTTTTGTAGCTGGGTAGAATCTGTCACAGGATTAGAGTATAGCTTAGTGTCATCGGCATAACACGAAATATTAAAATTTAAGTCTTTGCCTAGATCTGCAGCGTATACCAAGAATAGTAATGGCCCTATGACAGAGCCTTGAGGGACACCACTCAGAACTGGATACTCTGACGAGAACATCTGTCCAACTTTTACCTTGAAGATGCGATTTGACAAAAAATCACTTATTTAGAGAAGTAAAGAGCCGCGAATGCCAGCTTTTTTCAACTTATAAAGCAATCTCTTTTTGGGAACACGATCAAAGTCTTTAGCGAAATCAAGATATACGACATCTATAGGCTCTTTATTGTCCATGGATCGGCCTTTATTAAAACCGTGTTGTTCTTTTGGCAAGACGTCATGGCTCTTGAGAAAATCAGACATAAAATTGGTTAAGATGAATTCCATTATTTTACAGGCAATTCGGACAAGGCTTATTGGATGATAGTTGGATGGACTGAGTTTGTCACCTTTTTTAAAAATAGATGTCACCGAAGCAATTTTCCACATTGAAGGAAGTGTGTGAGATGTAAAGGAAGATGTCATAATAATGGATAAAGGTAAAACCAAATAAGATGCGCATTCTTTTAAAAGCATTGCGGATAAATTGTCATTTCCAGCTGAGGAATTTGACTGAATTTTTTTGAGAGTTTCATTAACAATTGCAGATGAAAACTCGACATTACATAAAGAGGTTGCTGTTCGGGCATCGTGACTAACTGTGAGTTCTAAGGAAAACACTTGTGAAAAATGGTTGGACAATGCTTCAGCTGTTTCTTGATTATTATTACATAAGTTTCCATCCTATAAATAAATTTTCCTGTCGGTTAACGGACCTTTCTGTCAATTGTCCTATCATTCTATTGTTTTATTACTCAATTGTTCTATCACTCAATTCTCCTCTTAGTCAGTTGGCCTTTCTGTCAATTGTCCTGTTGGTAAATTGTCCTGTCGTTAATTTGTTGTGTCGGTAAATTAATCTGTCTGTAAATTCTTCTATCGATCATTTGGATGTCGGCCAATTTTATAGATATCAAGAAGAATATAATATACTTAAATTGAAAAAATTCTGACAGTACCTACCCAAAATCAATATAAAAAGTTCGCTATACTTACGCGGGTTTCGGATTAACAAAATTATGTAAATTGGTCATTGACAACCAGTTCCAATAAGCCTCTTCCCAAGAAATTAGGTAAAATTGCCCTAATGATCAGATTTAAATTAAAATAACATTAGGGTAGGTACTAATATCATACCATATTTTCTGTGTGAAATGTAATATAAAATTATTATTATTAGGTTTATAATAGCCACATTAGACTCCATTAATAAAGAAGTTTAATTCTGCTCTCTATTATAAAAAATATTCTCCATTATTATTTAATTAAAAATGTGTACATTATTTTTCATTTTATTTAACCAGTTGATATTTCCCCAAAGAACAGGTCAAACTTTCGGGTACTTACCTGGAAATACTCATAACATTTTTAATTCGAAATCCGCGTAAGTATAGCGAACAGGCTGTATGTAAAAATTGTATAAACATAGTCGTGATGGAACATCTTGTTTTTTATCATTAAAAAAGCTGGCAATTGATAAAAAGATAGTATTTTGTTATGAACACTAATCTATTAGCAAATTATTTAATACTAATACCTAAATATCTTATTTGTTTTACTAAATTTATTTAATTTTTTATTTCATCCTATAAATTTTCATAATAGAAAATCATAATAAAATTCTTAACTCTAGATCCACAAGGTGAGATTGTAGTTACAATAACCACAAGGTGGCGTCGAAAGCGACACCGGTACACAATATCCATATTTTTTGAATTTAATACAAAATTTTAAAAAAACACACAACACAATATTAATTTGAACAGTTTTTATTATGAAAAATACAAAAATCGCACAAATTATGTAATAGAAATTAAATAAACTTTAAAAATTAAACATGTGAAGAACTCTTTCTAAAAATCAAAGTTAATATGTTTTGTAAGGTAAAATATAAAAAATATGAACAAAAAACAATAAATTGCAGAAAAATAAAATAGAAAAACTTTTAAGGACTATTTACAATCAATGCAGATGCTACTGCGGTGTTCACCACATACCCCTTTGTGGCAGTGCTCACACCTGTGTCGGGCTTTCCTATTTGTTTTTCTCGGACAAATTGCACATCGACTCATCGGATTCACTGGTAATTATTTTGTGTCTTCTGTTTCGTTGCATTTTAGTATAGCGCGAATATTGTTCTTCATTTCTCTAGGTAGATAGCGATTGTGTACCCTACTTTTCAAATGTTCCTCAACCAGTGAGAAAGAAAGATTTTTTAGAAAATCAGACCGCTTCTGAACTTTATTCTCTTTCCAGTTGCATTTTTAAATTACGTAAGAGTTCACTCCGGCTATATCAAGCATGGCATACAAAATTCTAAGTGGCCACCTTCTCGTTTTCCTTGCAACAGTTGTCAAATGACATAGCTGATCAAACGTATCGACACCCCCTTTTGTCTCATTATAAAATAAGATTATTTGGGGCTTTTTTGTCTCGTCATCAACTTCAGCTTGATCATGCATGGATGATAATAATACGACCGTCTTATTTTTTTTTTGTACAAATGACACCAGTGTACAGTTTTCATCAAAAACAAATAAAGATGAATTGACCAATTTTCCCTTAGCTTCCACCAATTGTTTTGGCATATCAGTTTTGTTTTTCCTCATGGTCCCAACCAATGTTATTTTTTTTTCTAGCAGTTTCTCTGCAAGTTCGTAAGAAGTAAACCAGTTATCTGTCGTATAATTTCGGTTTGTTCCATGAATTTCTTTGGTAAGATCTAGAACATATTGTGTCGGAATAGAGTATGGACTGTGTCTTTCTTCTTATCCTATATATGGCTTGGCAGAGCACATGTAATATGTTTTTGCATCGCACATGGTAACCACTTTCAAACCATACTTGTCGGGTTTGCTAGGAATGTACATTTTGAAAGGACAACGTCCTCTAATTTTCAAAAGCGTCTCATCGACGGTTACATATTCTGATGGGGTGTAATTTTTTCTATAACCTCTTTCAAATATCTCTAACGGCAGCAAATTTATCTGACTTTTTTCGTTCCTCTCGCGTTTCTTTCTCATCAAATCTCAAACAGTTGATAATAAATTCGAAACGATTTTTATTCATAGTGCTTCTAAACATTACTGGTCCAAATACTGGGGACCATAAATCATTGAGTGTTACATGAGGATTCTTCAAAATACCACTTAAATACAATAGTCCGAATAAGGCATTTATTTCCACAGGAGTCGTTGGTCCAATGTACCACTGTTTAGATTTATATTTTACGTTTTTACGTTCGATTTCATCGTTGGTACATTTGACAATTTTATCCAAAATAACGTCTGAGAAAAAAAGATTCCATATTCGTTTCGGTTCTACAACACCTCTAGCGTCTTCTTTTGGCCCTGGTAAGTGAGTGACTAAATTTTTTTGACGAGTTCTACTGTTTATAGCATGTAGGCTATCCAAATACCATTTACGTGTATTTTTAGAATACATCACCCTTCGTGCATGGACAGTTGGGTCTGCTATCATAGGAGAATCATAATCATCATCGCTAGGAACGGATGTTTCAGATTTGTCATCTTCATATCCAGTGAAATTCCCTTGTTCACTTTCGTCGCTCTCCACAATGTCAGAATCGTTCGGGTCTTCCATCTATTAATTGCTCTAATTCTTGGGGTTTTAGAGGTCTTTTTCTGGATAAATTACAAGAACTGGTTCCTGGCTCGTCTAATTTAGGTCTTTTTGGTTCCATTACAGTAGTATACGAAATGATCTAAAAAGAGAAAATGCTGCAGTTAAATATAAATTTAATAAAAAGTAACTCAACCTACCCTAGCGATTTTTATACCATAAAGCACAAGGTGGCGTCATATACGACCTTCTCACGATAACTCAAAACTGGCAAAATTGAACACACTTTCTCGTTCGGCATCTACAAGACAACTGAAAGCAAGGAAGGTACTGAGCCGCATCGCCACGAAATCCGAGGAACGTCGTAGTAATCACGAGTTGGATAACGCTCGGTGTCGCCGTTGACTCCACCTTGTGGTTCTAGGGTTAAGCTAATGGTTCATTTTTATTTATTTTTTATTTGCCCTTCGTAATATACGATAGCTGCAAATTATAAAAACAATATTAAATCGTTTTTGTCCAAGCTAAAAACCGTAAATTCCAACATTATTTTTAAAAATTAAAAGTCTCAAAATAACTATCAAAACGTGAATTTAATTTTTATAATGTTTTTCGATCTAGGATTAGCTAAAAAATATGTCTTTTTATTTGCTAGGCAAAAACGCAACACTCCGTATATTTAAAACTTTTTAAAATATGTATTTTTTAAATCCATATAACTTTTATTTGAAACTTTTTTACGTGTCTATAACACAAAGTAAAATATTAAACAATTAAGCACTAAAGGGAAGGTCATTTTGGGTTAAACTTAAATAAATTCTTAAAAGTTCTACCAACATTTCCTCTATAGCAACGTCAACTTAGATAAATAACAAATTCAAATGGATTGGCTTAGACATCCGTAAAATTTATAGGGATAAATCCTTAAACAGTTGATACCCAGAAAACGAAATACTATAAATCATCCTTTCTGATAGAAATATTTTATTTTCAACGTTGTAGTTTCAATATTGATAATTCAATTATTTATTTCCTTTTGAACGTAGCTTCTCGTCTGAAAGTATACAAAGTTTTCTTCAAATGGAAATATGTAAATATGTAAAATGTGTAATACAGGGCGTTACTTTCACTATTTATGTTTTTTATTATTATTTTGTATTGCAATATTTAGTAATTAAATAATATTTTTCTACGTCCATGCAAAAAATCATACTTTATTAAACTATATTTAGTGAAAAAACTTTATTGCACTCATCTCACTTTACTACAGCCTTTTATGATCATGAACATAAATATTTAAATCGCAAATATTTAGTCCATTTTCATTTTCTGTGAGATTTTATTACGTTTTAAAAACAATTGCATATTTTATATTATTTTCAATCATTTAATAAATTAATAAAAAATTTATTTTTCCTAACATAGTTATAGTACTTTTTCAATGTTAATCGATGCTAATTATTATATATATGCATCAAAATATAACAAAATATGCGCATATATATGCATCGTTTTTACCAAAAATATGCAGTTATTTTGTCCAATTATGCCTAAATATGCAAATGCATATTTGTTAAAAATACTTAAAAAAAGTAGAGGGTGGGTAGCTCAGTGGTTAGTGCATTGGCCTGTGGACTTAGGGGTCCCGGGTTCAAATTCCAGCCGGGACGCGATTTTTTAAATTAATTAATTTATTTAAAAATTAATTCTGATGCCTAGCGAATATTTTCACTTGACCATTCACTGTTGGGTTCTAATTAACATTGCTGTTCCTAATTTGGTACGCTATCAAAGCCATTACACGAAAAAAAAAAAAACAAAAGAAAATATGTAATATAAAAATTTATTTAAAACAAACGAAACACAAAAACTAGCAGAAGTTAAGTATAGAATAGTACAAAAATATTAAATAGTAATATTATAATAGGAATTTATAATTAAATATTTTTCGAAATTTTCTATTAAACATTTTTGTCTTCTGTCTGTAAAAATATGTTTTGATATAGAAAAGGTCCTTTCAACATCTACCGAAGTAATAGGACAATACCGTAATTTTGGAAGTAATGTACAGGGCCAACGTAAAACTTCTTTGGAAAATTTTCCCTCAAAAATGTTTTTCACTTCCCTTATTTCATTAAACCCTTCATTCTTTAATAAAGTTGTATTTAATTTTTTTTTAATCTTAAGGCCTATGTCACCAGGAACATTGTTACATTTATCGGAAACTGTTGCAATAAAATTTGTTGATTCGATTAAACTTAAATTTTTCTTTTCCAATGAAGTTATTGCATCAGGTAAAAACTAAAATTAACCTTTATAAACACAAGTTGCTTAGGCACAAGGGGATTTTTTAACAATTCTTTACTTTGCACTACACATTGTGAATTGTCTTCTATATCCAAAATTAAATCCTTAATTGCTTCAAAATTTTCTGCATAGAATATAGCTGCTTTAATCCATGTCCCCCATCGCGTAATTACGGGTTCCGGGGGCAAACACACCCCTACCATTCTCTCTTTATACAACTGTACTCCTAAAGGGGCTTTTAAAAATATTTTTCTCACATTCGAAATTAGCTTGTTAACCAAAGGATATTCTGTTCTCACAGTTTCTGCAACTAAGTTTATTCCATGCAGAAGACAAGTAACGTGGACCATATTTGGATAGAATATTTTTAAGTTTTGCCCTACTTTTATCATATATGGTGCTGCGTCAGACAAAAACACTAAGAACTTCTCTGAGGGAATTTGATTTGGTAAAAAAAATTCTGCTAGAGATTGTTGAATAAATCGGGTAACAGTTGTATTAGTTTTTTCTAACTGTTTTGATGCAATTAAATATGATGTACCTGGTTCATTTTCTGTTAAGGCTCCAATCATAAGATGTACCATATATCTTCCACAAGCATCTGTGCTTTCATCAACAATGATGTAAAAATTGCTATCATCCAGTAAAACTTTAATTTCTTCTATTACATTTATATATATATACAGCATGTACATTTTTTTTTCTGAGTGTAGATTCGTCAAGAATGGTTTGATTGCAATATTTTTGTAAAAATTCTCTTAGATGTAGGTTTTGTAACTTCTTTAATGGAATATTTGCCGCAACAAGAGCTTTGCACAAGTCCTGATTAATTACCTCCTTGTCACTTTTTGTTTTGTCGGTGTTTTGAAATGACCTCACAACACATTGTTGAACTGGTTGTGATTTCATTTTTTGCAATTTGGCTTTATGCAATGATGTTTTCACGTGTTGAACCACTTTGAACTTTTTTTCGCAAACCACTATTTTGGCACAAACTTTACAAAAAACTTTATCCCCATTGATTTCCAACTCTGGAAAGTTAATAATCCACGAAGAAATTCTCGACATTTTAGGGCACTTTTAAAACAACAAATTATTACAAGACTTTACACTAGGCAAATAACGAGGATACTATCTCATTAAACTGAATGAAAAACATTCAAAATATTCCGATGTTAGGGTAGATTGGTTACAAGAAATTACTGAGAATTTTATATAAACCGTTTTATTGCATTGTAGGTAATATACTTTATCTGTGTAAATACCATCTATTAACAATTACCTTAATGGGCTTAATCTCTTAAGAAGGTAAAAACCCAGTGCATGCCACCCTCCACGAACTAATTAACAAGAATTTACAAGAAGTGACACTTAAAAACAAATACAAAAATTTAAAAGGTCTTTATTTCAAATATATCTGTATAATCTGTTAAAACAGTTTTTGATTTGCACAGTATAGTAATACATTTTTTTTTTCGAAAATATGCAATATTTTCTTTGGTAAAATATGCAAAAAATGCATATATATGCATTTTGCATATATTCCGCTCTCTAGTTATTAAATATGTTGCTATTAAATTACGATTTCTATTCTTCTGCACTTAGTGTCGCATAAATAAAACATTTTTTGGGTTTTGCATGAACGTAGAAAAAATATTGTATGCAACTCGTGCAAAAACTGTTTATTGCACTCAACGTGTTGTCCAACTCGGCCTAACAGCCTCGTCGCGTGCAATAAATACTTACTTTTTGCATAAATAAATATTAAAATTAGTTAAATGGAAAACTAAAGCTGAAGAGAAACTTATTTGAATTGTATTCTGTGATGGAATAAAAAGCTATGTAGTTTATATTGAAATATTTAGTTATTTTGACATTTTCGGGTCAATTTTCTAGAAAAGGTTTTTCGCTTGAATTTAAATATTTACAAATTTTGACAGCTAAACTAGACAAGTCGCTTTGCAACTACCGTATATCGTAAATGGCCAACATAAAATGAATAAAAAATAACCATTTTCTTAAGAAGTTTCAGTATAATTATTATCCATTAAGAAAATTTATAAATTGGAAAAAAATTAAACAAATTTAGCAAAACAAACTGTTTCCAGTATTACTCTTATTATTTTATCAATCGCCAGCTTTTTTAATGATAAAAAAGTCCTCATAAGATATAATCATGTTCCATCATTACAACAATAAGATTATAATCAAGAGCGTTACTATAAGAACTAAAAGCGAGCAGTAAACATGAGTGTAGAAGATGTGAATATAGGAGGCTTGGTTACGAGGGGATGTCCACAGTCCACAGGGAGGGGTGCTATCACCTCTACTGTGAAATATGGTCCTCAACACCCTCATCAGCCGCCTAAATAATGACAGTCACTACACAATAGCATATACAGATGACCTGGTCATTCTGCACAATGGGCCTAATGAAGCCTAAGTGCCGTGGAAGTAACCCACCCTCCACACGTTACAGATAAAGATACTACAAGAACTAAATGGCATGTAATTTGTTTTTTAAAGTTTAATGACAAAGGCCTATGATCAAACCACATCTTTATTTTTTCCAAGACTTGTTCTAATTTTATCTTTAGAGTATACCAGTTACTATCTTTACAAAATGATACCGTATTATCAGCAAAACTAATTATTTTGCAATTTGTCTCTACCAGGAATAGATTATTTAATTAAGTATTCAAAAAAATAGGACCTAGCACAGTCTCTTGTGGTACTCCATAAGTAATAGTTTCTTTTTCATCAATATGTCACCTATTTTTATTTTTTGTTTTCTATTTCTTAAGTAACTTTTTAAAAGTTCATGTAAAATATCACTTATAGCCATGTCATATAATATATTAAGGAGGTTGTTATGAATGGTATAAAAAGCCTTTGCTAAATCTATGAATACACCAACAGATAGCATAGTTTTTTCAATACTATTATATATATTCTCATTTAATACTTTAATGGCATCTTGAGTAGACATGTTTGGCCTAAATTCGTATTGTGCTACTGATAGTAATTTGGGTTTATCTAATAAATTGTTTAATCTAGTCTGGATTACTTTTTCAAATATTTTGGCTATGCTGCTAATTAAAGATACTGGCCTGTAATTAATTAAATCAGTTTTTTCTCCCTGTTTGTAGATTGGAAACACTGTGGCAAGGTTTAGATCAGATGGAAAGTGATCTTTTTATATTGATTTATTAATTAAGTGTGAAATAGGTTTTGATTAGTTTTAGTGTTTCTGCTTTTAGACCGTCCCAACCTGGAGCTTTATTATTTTTTAATTTCACTATGGTTTCTTTTATTTCATTTTCATCGGATGGACGAAGGAAAATGGATTAATTGTAGGTTATTTTTTTCTCCTGGTAGTTTAAATTAGTTTTAATTTTTACTTTCCTATCTGTATACAAATATAAGGAAAGTATAGGAATCATGATTTTTTTCGACCTCGAGTTTTCGACGGATTTTTACGTTTTGAGGTCCCCTGAATCCGTTTTGACTACTTTCGCGATGATGTCTGTGTGTGTGTGTGTGTGTGTGTGTGTGTGTGTGTGTGTGTGTGTGTGTGTGTGTGTGTGTGTGTGTGTGTGTGTGTGTGTGTGTGTGTGTGTGTGTGTGTGTGTGTGTGTGTGTGTGTGTGTGTGTGTGTGTGTGTGTGTGTGTGTGTGTGTGTGTGTGTGTGTCTGTATAACGCATAACTCATGAACCGATACACGGAAAAACACCAAATTTTAAACTTAAGCTTTATTTCAGCGTCTAATGAGCTGATTAGATTTTGGACAGAGTCGGAACATCTGGGGGGTACTTTATAGGTGGTCATTTTTATATTTTATGGAATATATCTGTTATTTACGTTTGGGGAAGAACATTTTTTAAATAAAAGTTACTTCTATAATTTTTGTTATTTACAAAATTTTCCTAAAATGGTCCGTATTCGAGAAGTTTGACAAAATGTAAAAAAATATTTTTTTTTATAAAAATTGTTCAAACAAAAGTTGTTTGTATTATAATTCTCTATAATTTTTGTCCCATAGATAATTTCTCTAAAATGGACCGTATTCGAGATATTTGAGAAAATGTGTAAATTTCGAAATTTGAAGAAAACTCAAAAACGGATAAAGAAAAAATCAATAAATTTTAAACTTAAGTTTTATTTCGGCCTGACGTGAAATTATTATATTTTGGACAAAGTTGGAACATCTGGGGGGGTACTTTATGGGAGGCCGTTTACATATTTTATGGAATATATCTGTTATTTATGTTTGGAGAAGAAAATTATTCAAATTAAAGTTAATTCTCATATTATTATCTATAATTTATGCCCTATGTAAAAACTTCCTGAAATGGTCCGTATTCGAGAAATTTGACAAAATGTGCAAAATTCTGATTTTTATGAAAATTGTTGAAATAAAAGTTGTTTGCGATATCGATCTCTATAATATTTGTTTATACATGATTTTTTTTAAATGGACCGTAATGGAAAAATTGTAGGAAAAGTGCTAAATTTAAATTTTTTAGTATTTTCATTTTCAATGAATATCTATAGAAAAATGTTTCGCGGTAGATGTATGTGGACAATGTATATATATTTAGTTTATCCTCTAAACATTTATAGAGATGCTGCAATAGGTTGTACACAATAAACGGAAAAAGCCTGTAATAACTAGATAGGAAAGTCATGTGTTGGACACATCAGATTTTTTTTTACCCATAGATATAAAATATTCATTAAAAGTCTCGGCTATGCCGGAAGGTTCCCTAATAAGTTTGTCTTTATTTTCTTTAATTAAATTTATTGGATTTCTTTCTGGTATTGTTAAGAATTCATTTAAGGTATTTCACAAATTTTTTGGATTCCTATCGTTTTGAATACGGCTTCGATAGTAATTTATTTTTGTTTGTTTAATTAGTTTGCTTAAGGTTTTTTTATAGTACTTTTGTTTTAAATTTTTATCATGTGGATATTTTTACTTTCCTATCTGTATACAGATATAAGGAAAGTATAGGAATCATGATTTTTTTCGACCTCCAGTTTTCGACGGATTTTTTATATTGACAGAACATTTTATTTGCCTAGTTTATTGAATTATCCAACATTTCCTTGTTTTATTATCACTTTTGTTTCTTTTATATATTGTAGATATATCTACATATTCTTTAACTATACTAATGAATTTTATTGTTTTAGATTCCACATCATCGCCATTAAAAACGAAATCCCAGTTAATATTCATAATTTCATTTTTCAGTCTTTTTTATTTAATATTTTTATTATGTTATTATTTGATAAGTTGTTTTGTTTTAGATGTGTTGTAATTATAATGTGTGCTTATGTTGAATAGTGATCTGTTATATTTGTCCTAGAGTTAATGGCAATATTTAATTTTTATAAAAATGTGATCCAAACATATCTTTGTGTTTTTTTGAATCCTAGTTGGTGTATTAATTGCTGAAACATAACCAAATTCACTCATTGTATCAAGGTAAGTATTCGAGTCTTGAATATTTGATAATATATCTATGCTCATGTCGCCTATACAGATACTATAATCATAGTTAATTTTGCTCTCTTGATTTAAGAAATTATTTATTTCATTTATAAAATTAGGTGGTGGGTGAGGTTTTCCGGGTTTTCCTCACCTGTAAGTCAAATGGCACCATCAATCATCTTTAAGTCGCCCCGGAGCGCCACGGCAAATAATAATAATAGCCGTCCCTTTCCCCGGACAAGCTCAGCTTTTGGGGTTAAAATTCACTCGTATGGGGGTGAATTAGGGAGAGTATTATTATTATTATTAGGTATATCAGAAGAAGGTGGTCTGTAAATAGTATTTATGTTAAAAATATGTTTTCCATAGTTTATTTAGAAATCTATTATTAAATCTCACATTTTGATGAGATACGTAATTGTCGGATTTTACAAATAGAGCTACACCGTTGTAAATCGTCTTATAACCTAAAAATTTGAAAATTGTAATATCAGCAACGAAAGGCGTTTCCGTAAATATTATGCAATCAAAACACAATTCAATGTTTTTTAAGAGTATTAAATATAAATCAAAATCACGAATGCAAGGATCCATAATTATATCGCTTACCGGAGGCAATAGTGGCATATCTCAAAAAAATGCAAATTTCATTAAAATACTTGCATTTCATGAAGAATTCGTTATATTTTCATCAAACAAGACTATCATAAAAATAGTTGGAATAGCAACGCTTTGTTTAAGCATTAGTGGCATATTTCGAGTTATGGCACTATACAGGGTGGCCACTTTTTCATTGAAATGTATTGCTATCTCGTAAACCGTTGGTAACACAAAGTTGGTTAAATGGGGAAAAAGTTGCATATTTCGAAGTCTAATCTGAGGGCGTTTTGAAAACTAAAATATCAGGTCCGGTTTCCGAGATATTCGATAAAAAACAAATAAGTACCATTTCTTTATTCCGCTACAGAACGTTTATTTGCAAAAATAGACAAAAACTCATTTGGAGTTTTTTGTTTTATATCAAATTGTGCGTATGATAGCGTATTTAGTTTTTTTATCCGACGTTTCGTAAATGCAGGACCACCATCAACTTCTTTATTTGAATATGGACCAATATTTTCCTGGCTCATAATTTTAATGCATGTTCAATGTTGAATACAATGATGTAATAACATATTGTGATTAGTCAACATTTCGGAAGATTTGAACATCATCAGGTAAGTTTACAAGTACGGACCTGTGTTTTGTTAGTTAAAAATATTTGAATTAGTAAATGATGTATTATCAGTGTAAGAAATCAGGTACGTTTACTTGTACAGACCTGTATTATAAATTATTTGAAATACACAACTACATTTTAAATGCTTAAAATAATTTAATAAAAAAAAATATGTATTTAACTACTTAATCACGTCAGAAACAAATAAATGAAAACAATGATTAACGATAAGAGAAAAACTACAGTAGTTGCTCAAAATGTCCTCCTTCTTCTTGAATACATAAGTCAATACGGTCTGTCATTTGAGCTATGCTGGCAGAAACCATTTGTGGAGTGATATTATTAAACGCATTAATTATCCTATCTCGTAATTGATTTAAGTCATTTGGAATACCATCATAATATACTTTATTTTTGATATATCCCCATACAAAATAATCCATAGGATTTAAGCAGGGTGACCTAGGGGGCCATCGAATAGGTCCACGTGTACCAAGCCACCTCCTGGGAAATCTTTCGTTTAAATAATTTCTGATTAATGCAGCATTATGTGGCCCACAGCCATCTTGCATAAAATAAATATTTCTTCGATCACCTAAAGGAAGATTATCTAACATATCTTCTAGCAATTGTAAATAGTTGTGTTGGTTGAGGTTTCCGTCAATAAAAATAGGACCAATTATTTTATTATTGAGTATTCCACACCATAAGTTTATTGAAAATCTAATTTGGAGTCTTACTTCTTGAATTAAATGTGGGTTGTCGGTGGCATAAAAATGTTTATTTTTTCTATTAAATATTCCACTATTAGTAAATGTCGATTTATCTGTCCATAAAATTCGTTCATGAAAGGATACATCATTATTTAATTTTCGTTTATACCAACGGCAAAATTCTATTCTACGATTATAATCTCCAGGATGTAGCTTTTGTACAGTTTGGAATTTGTAATCATGGTACTTATGTTTTTTAAGAATGTTTTTCACAGTACTTGCAGAAACTCCACATTCTCGGCTTATTGCTCTAGACGACATTTCAGGGTTGATATAAACTTGAGACAAAACATTTATTTTATTTATTGTATTACGTTTTAAATATTTACCACGTTTTTTTTTCAATATTTCCTTCGTGAGCCATATTTAACGTTATCCTATAATAAATTAATAAAGATGGTTGCCTCCTTCCTGGATACAACTGAAGGTATTTTTCTGCAGCTTCTCCACTATTTCTGTTACATTTTATGTACACATCGTACATATCTTTTTTCTCACTTCTACTGTAACGAACCATATTTTCAATACCCTAATTAAAAATATACCAATGCTTTTATCCGATACCAGACTGTCAAATATACAATAATAAAATGTGACATGCCAGGTTAACTTGATTTAAATTTATCTGTATAATAATCAAGACGTGTTGCTAGATATACAATTATTATTGTAAGTAGGTAGTTTGTTAACTTTTTCTTTTTTATACTATGAGGAACCATATCAGTTTAAAAAATCCAACAAAATATGACAAATCAGGCTAACTTTATGTATTTAAAAATCGGGATGTACTTTATTTATAGATTAATATTGGGATTGGTCAAGTGCAAAAACCATAAAAATGGAAAATATTTTTTAGCAAATGTGTAAACGAACATGTTGTCTTGATGTGAAGTTAAAAGTTTGACTTTGGTATTTATTATTTATAATCTCTTACAACGATAATACATCATTTACTAATTCAAATATTTTTAACTAACAAAACACAGGTCCGTACTTGTAAACTTACCTGATGATGTTCAAATCTTCCGAAATGTTGACTAATCACAATATGTTATTACATCATTGTATTCAACATTGAACATGCATTAAAATTATGAGCCAGGAAAATATTGGTCCATATTCAAATAAAGAAGTTGATGGTGGTCCTGCATTTACGAAACGTCGGATAAAAAAACTAAATACGCTATCATACGTACAATTTGATATAAAACAAAAAACTCCAAATTAGTTTTTGTCTATTTTTGCAAATAAACGTTCTGTAGCGGAATAAAGGAATGGTACTTATTTGTTTTTTATCGAATATCTCGGAAACCGGACCTGATATTTTAGTTTTCAAAACGCCCTCAGATTGGACTTCGAAATATGCAACTTTTTCCCCATTTAACCAACTTTGTGTTACCAACGGTTTACGAGATAGCAATACATTTCAATGAAAAAGTGGCCACCCTGTATACTTTCAATTTTTGATCCATTTCGTTAAATGTTATATAAACAGTAAATTTGGGTTCAACAATAGTGGAATATCTTTCAAATATCACCTTTTTTAAAAACACAAAATTAACTCGACGGGCTACACAAATTTGGTACCCAAAAACTCACTGTAATCATTTTCAAGCTGATTAATATAATTTCAATAATATTTGAAGCATGAACATTGAAATAGTTTATTTTTGAGTTGTTCCACTTGTCGCTCTTGAGCAATATATTTGTTCTTAAGAATTCTTAAGAATTTATAAAACGATAAACTTAAATGATCCTATATGGTTCTAAATTTAAAATAAAATATTCTAAAATGATAAGATGAAAGCAGCAAATATACTATTTAAAATGTATAGTTTATTTGTAAATATAGACTGAATAATATGCTATTATTTATCGATTCAAAACAAAAATAACTTATTATAATGTATAATTATTATTATTTAATCTCAATAACTAAAAAATATAGTTACAATTAGTTTGACTGAATTGTCACTTATTTAAAATTTAAAAAAATACTAGTAGTCGGCTGACCAAAATATGAACTGTGATTGTTGGTTTTCCTTTTTTTCCGTCTTTTTATTACGTTAAATGGATATGAAATATATTCGATTAGTTAAACGCTATGGCATACTTTTTAGTTTTTTAGTTTGTGCGTAGAATAGCTAATATCCATGTATATAAAAAAAAAGTTTTTTTTCCCAATTTTGAGATATAGTGACATTTTTTGTAATCGCAGCAAGTTTTAAAATGATCTATTTTATGAAACTAGTTGCATAATGTTAAATATTATGAAACTGGTTACGAAAAATTCAAAGAAACCAAATAAAAATTTCTTGGTTTTAAAATCAATTTAATACGTTATTGTTAAAAGTATATATAAAAGAAGAGCAGGTTAACTTATAAAAATAGAACTTGATTAAACTTACAACCTAGTTATAATGTTGTTCTGGTTCTTAGTTTTCATTCTAAATCAGCACAAAATAATTAAAACTCAATACACGACAAAATAAACCATTAACTAGAAAACTAAATAAGTTTAACAAGCAATATAAACACAATACAAGTCTTTGAGAATAAATGAATATTTGTTTGTCAAAGTAGCAAGTGAAAGTATGCATAGGCAACTATCAATACAAGGAAGTATTATTGTTTGCATGGATGCCAGTAATGTATTACCAACAAGCGCGTAGCTAGGTTGTTTTATTAAGGGGGGGGGGGGGGAGTAACACTTCTCACATTATTGGTGAATGTGCAGCGTGTTAGCTTAGAATAAGGTACCGATGGAACGTCTAGAGTTGATATGTGTATTTCCAGAAAAAATAATGAGTTTTTTAATGAAGTTTTTAATTTTTTATACCGGGTGTTACAGTTAAATACCGCCGAAAATATGCATTTTAGAAAAAAAGTTTTAGACAAAATTTTATAGTTTTTTGGGGGAAATATTTTGGCTAAATTTATTTTTTTATAGCTGACCATAATATGACCATATCGAGGTGGACTTTGTTTTTTTAAATGGGAATCCCATTTTTTTACATATTCTTAAAGTACGTAAAAAATAAGAAACTTTTGATATACATATTTTTTTATTGGACTTTTACTTTTTGAGTAACAGCTACTTGAAAATTTTGCTGGGAGAAAAAAAAGTTGGCCATATTATGGTTAGCCATAAAAAACGATTTAAGCCAAAATTTTTCCCCACAAAACTATAAAACTTTCGTCTAAAACTTTTTTTTTTTTTTGTAAAAGGCAGTATTTAGCTGTAACACTTTAATTTGAACACCTGGTATATTTATACAGGGTGTTTCAGAATAAAGTACCAAAATTTTGAGGATTTGTAGATCTTAATCAATTATAAAGAGAAGCTAAATATAATTTTCCTATAAATATCCCAGTTTTCATTCTACAGGGTGATAAAGTGAATTTCCTAAATACACATTTTCTAAATATCATCCCTTACAGTAAAGACTATAACTTAAAAATATGTATATGATAGTAAATGGTTATTATTAGTTAACACACTATTTCGATAAATTACCATAACCCATTGGCGTAGAATGAAGGGGTAAAAACAATTTTATTCAAAACGTTCTT
The DNA here is from genome assembly GCA_927349885.1 of Psylliodes chrysocephalus. Lineage (NCBI taxonomy): Eukaryota > Metazoa > Arthropoda > Insecta > Coleoptera > Chrysomelidae > Psylliodes > Psylliodes chrysocephalus. The sequence goes on along the minus strand of OV651825.1, from coordinate 23,779,530 downwards.
AACACCTTATATTTCATAAAACTTAAGATTAATAAATATTTGTTACGCCAGTTGTCACAAAAAAGGGACTTCCGGTTGATTTTTGTAGACCATTCTTTTTTTTACACAGATTGTTTTGAAACATGTCTTAACTATGTCTAATTTTAAGTTTAATTTACTTAATTTTGTCAAATTCAACACACTGTATATTATTTTCGCATAAAATTCCTTATAAATTTATATACCAACGATTAGGGACGGCAAAATGAAAAAATATATCGAATCATATGATATATAGAAATAATATATCGATACATTTTTAATGACATTTACAAAAATATATTTTTAAAAAATTTAAATACGATTTGTATCATTTCCACCGCTAGTCGTTAATAAAGTTTAAAATGACATGTTTAATTGAAAAATGTGGTTTATTTCTTAATAGTCCAGGATCCGTAAGTAAGGTCGACCTTCACCCATCTGTTTAATGGATAAAAGTTATTTTTTATTAAATATGTTTTTAAATATACCGCAAATGGGTTGCCTAAGAAAATACGGTCACGGCCAATTTTTACTTTTCTCTTTGTTTACAGACAAGGAAAGTATAGGAATTATGATGCCATTCTCTATTATTTTGTTTCTATACATGATTTTCCTAAAATGGACCTAATTTGAGATATTTGATGAAAATGCAAATTTCTAATTTTAAAGATAACTCAAAACCGGATGAAGAGAAAAACACCAAATTTTAAATTAAATCTTTGATCTATCCTGCGATGAGCTGATTAAAGTTTGGGTATAGTCAAAGCATTTGGGGAATACTTTACAGGGTGTCGTTTTTTTTAACTTTAAGAAAATAAATTTTATGTAACTCGTTCACTTTGCGAGACCTCGCTTTTCTAGTTTCGCAAATATTCAATCGTTACATAAAATAAAGCATTTCGCAACTGTTTTCATAAACAGCTATGAAAGCGAACTAAAAACTGATTTCGGATAAATTGGTTTATTTTTTGATAAATAGATTGTGCTAACTTTTGAATTAGGTAAACTTTCCAAAATGTAATAATTTTTTAGATTGTATTAACGCCTTTCTTCGCGCGAATGCCACAATTGTAAACTCGCCCAAAAGCAATTTATCAAGCATTAATCCCTTCACCTCCATTAACAGCAAATTAAGGTTGTTTTGGCCTCAAAGGCGATGAATACAGAAATTGATGTCCTCAAAATAGGGGGAAAATCATGAAAGGAAAAGTGCTAAAGTTTCTCGGTGAATGTTAAATACAAGACGTTGTCGTCAAACATAGGCTCGTTTGGAGAAATTACTGTTTGAAATAAAGTACATTGCTTAGATTTACATTAATACAGTGTTTTTGTTTTGTTAATAGTAATAAAAAAATTAAAATTAATTTAAGTAAATTTGTTATTTTAAGATTATTTAATTATTTAAAATTATTTATCTTCCTAGAATATTTCAAAATTTAACAATATATATAGTTATTTTTGCATTAAGTGCGAAAAAGGAGTGTTTTTTTAATGGCACATCAGAGTGTTAATATTTGGCCGAGACCGCTGGTCGAGGCAAAAAATTCTCTCGAATGTGCAATGAAAACATGAATTTTATACACGCCTAAATAGTCTACAATAATATTCTTTTGACACAAGAAACCAGCTTAATGAATTACGGTATGTTAAATAGAAAAAAATTACTTATTAACCGCCAGCTCTCTTTAACACAACAGGTATGGCTCAGGTACGATTGCTATTAAATTTCTGATAATGGAAGTAAATGTAATGAAACGGCGATTAAATTAAAAATAATTTTAGGAGTGTAGTTTTGGCAGTTATCTAAGTAAAAAAGTATAATACAAATACAGTTCTGTTTTACAACAATAAAATTTATAGTAACCTTGCAATAGCAATAATATAAAGTATTAAAACGTCCTAAACCACTAATGTATTAAATGGTTGAATTAAGGATTTAAAGTATTTTTTTGGAATAGAATAAAAAATACAGGTCCGTATTCAAAAAAATATACTTGATGGTGGCCCTCCAGAAACGAAACGTTTTAAAAAATCTGTTTACTATAAATTAAGCGCTACTTAATACCAAATAAAAAATTTCATTACAATTTTTTTTCTAATTTGTAAAATAAAGGCAATACAATCGAAAATCGAAAATGGAGTCATTTGGTTTTCATTAACCCTTTCAACCCTGACTTTTTTAAACACTAAATATTTCATTTTTATCTATAAATTATTTATCTGGACTCATATTATAACCTACTTACCAAATTTTAACCAAATCGCACCTTGGGTTTAGAAGTTAGGAAGTCGTGGCAAATTCCACAACCAGGTCTCAAGGGTATAAGAAATTAGAGTAAACTAAAAATTGTATTTAAATTATTGCACATTAAAATTAAATGAACTTATTTTATAAAGTATGTCATATTATATTTTATTTAAAAAGTATTTATTTGGAATGGAAGTTTTTAAAACAATTTTTAAATTTTGATAAGCAAAGCGGTACTTGACATTTTTCACAGTTAATTCTTAAACGTCCCCCACAGGTCTCCAACTTGCAGCGTTGCTTATGACCAATTGCATGTACTGGCCAGTGACCAATGTTGTCATATCTTATGTCCATATTAGGGATTGTGTGCGTTTTATGACGTTTTACTGTCACAGGTGAATTCCTGGGGCTAGGACGTCCTGATTTTGGTGTGGTTGTATTGTAACCAGAAAATGCCAATCCTTTGGCTATTGACATAGTAAAATGTAGTAAGTCTGATCTATACTTTTTTGTCATACGTTGCCTTTCTTGATAACGTTGATATTCTAGCCAAGGATTGCATACTGCTAAATTGAAGTAATGGAAAATTACTCGCAATGTCCACTTTCTTGATCGAATAAAAGTTCGGTACAGCGTAATTTATAAATCGCTTTTATCAACGCCTCATATAGTCGAGTGGTATATAGTTAATCAAGTTTTTGTATGTAAGATAAAATACTTAAACATTTCCCTACATCGCCAATATTTTTATATACAGTATTTACTTAAGTTGGGGGACCATATGGATAACTTTTTTATTATTGATATCCGAAAAAAATTTATTTCTGATAGAAAGCTCTGCATGGTTCAAAACTTAAAACGTAAGATCATCAGATATCATTTTTTTAAGCTGTATACGAGGTTTATCATAAAATATGAATTTTGCTGTAAAGTACCTTTATTTTTGACAAACTTCGTATACGACTTATAAAATTCATCTATTTTAGGATAAATTTCTGTTATTTTTAAACTATTTAGCGTCATTTTTTAAACAACAAATTCAAAATATTTGTTTTTCGTAATTCAACCGGTTTTTGAGATATTTCGAAATAAAAAATATTTTTGGATTATTTTTGATCTATCTAGTTTTTATCCATTTTATAATTATTGTCTGTTATTTTAAACATTTAAACATTTTTTAAAAACTTGAAATTCAAAACATTTGTTTTCCGTAATTCAACCAGTTTTGAGATATTTCGAAATAAAAAATAATTTTGAACTAGTTTTGGTCTATTTAGCTTTTTCATTTATTTTTCAATGAATTTCTGTTATTCTAAACCTATTTAGCGTCATTTTTTAACACTTAAAATTCAGAACATTTGTTTTCCGTAATTCAAACAGTTTTTTGGGATTTTTCATAATAAAAAATATTTTTGGACTAGTTTTGGTCTATACAGGGTGGCCACTTTTTTAATGGGATTGTATTAGTAATTTTCAAACCATACTAGTTACAAACAAAGTCGGTTAAATAGAGAAAAAGTTGCGTATTTTGAAGCATATTCTAGCAGTGGAAATTAATCGAAAATATCAGGCCCGGTTCTTGAGATATTTCGATAAAAGTAAATTCGATCTTTTCCGTTTTTTGGTTATCGTTCATTTATTTTCAGAACTACTAAAAAATATTTTAAAGCTTTTTTATTTGATAGTAAATTTTCTTTCTTTGACGTTTTCATATTTTGTATCCAACGTTTCGTATTCTCCGGACTTGTCATATATCATTAGTTGTCAGTTGTGACAGGCTTGCGGTCGAAGTGCCTGTATCAATTATTACTAGTTGTACTATATTAAATATAACCTTTCTTCGAAAAGTGTTGCCTTCATATTACCACACTAGCTGTTGTCTGTTGTTCTCTACTCCAAACATTACACGGACCACCCTCAACTTTTTTTTTTTTAATATGGACCTGGATATTTTATAACATTATTTGAAATAACTTTTCATGCTGCATCCAGTGGTGTATTACACAATGGCATTTAATGACGGTTTTTGGGTAATATGGACTGTAATTCAAATTTTATTGGTACGGATCTGTATTGAATTTATAATTAGTGTTAATTTTTTCAAAATGTATAATACTTCGAACATAAAGTGATTAATTAGGAAAAAATAAATTATAGTCAATAATTATTGAATTCAAACTTACCAAATTTGAAGGCAAAATATCAGTAGTTTTTTTTGTTATTGCTTTGAATAAACTTCGAGATGTAACTATTTATTTCAATTATTTTTCCATCTAATTATCAACATTGATTATTTTATTACTGGCAACCAATTGACATGATTTTAAACTAGTATCATCTTACTTGTTATAAAATATAGTAGGCCGTGAAAACAATCCATATTACAAAAACTGTCATATTATTATTATGTTGTTCTTTATTGCGTTACGAAAATTTCCCATTGTTTAAAAGTTTTTTGTGTGTTTCTTGGTACCTAGTCTAACTTCAAATTGGTAAGATACACTGCAGAAAAAAACGAGAAAGGAGCCAGTCAACGATATTAATGTCTTAGCGCAAATTCGAATAAATCCAGGAGTTGGGCCGAGGACTATTGCAGGTGAATGTAATTTATCAAAAAGTGGTGTTAATAAGATAGTCAAGAGACACGGATACCATGATTACAAATACCAAGCGGTACAAAAACTATATCGTAATGATCCTGAAAGAAGATTTAGATTTTGTAATTGGTTAAAACAGAAGGTAAGAATTAATAACAACTTTGCACACAATATCATTTGGGGAGACAAAACAACATTTACAAATTCTGGCATGTTCAATCGAAGAAATAAACATTTTTATGCCACGGAAAATCATTTTTCCAATTCATTGATCGGAACAAGAAGTCCAATGGCGTGGCCTGCCAGATCTCCATATCTGAATACATTAGATTTCTATTTGTGGGAACGTCTCAAAAATAAAGTGTATAATACACCGAATGCAACAATTGAGATTCTCCGCGAAAAGATTAAAGACGCATTGGAAGATATCCAAGAAGAAGAAATAAGCAATAGCATAAGAAATTTGAATATCAGAATCGCCCAAGTGCATTGAAGAAAATGGCGGACATTTTGAACAATTACACAATTAATTTTATTGATATTTTAAAATAATTTGATTATGACTTACAAAAACTGCCTTTTTTTGTTATTATCAGTAATTGCGTTTTTAAATTTCTACATTACTATTATTGTTGTTGATGAATTGTTTAATTTTCGGAGAATTACATACATTGGCTTTAGTTTTTTATCGAGAGGCATGAAATTATGTTGATTCAACTAAAGATGGCTGAAACCAAGCGTAAATTTAATAAAATTTGGAATACGGTCCATATTACCCAAAAACCGTCATTAAATGCCATTGTGTAATACACCGCTGGATGCAGGATGAAAAGTTATTTCACATATTGTTATAAAATATCCAGGTCCATATTTAAAAAAAATAAGTTGAGGGTGGTCCGGAGAATACGAAACGTTGGATACAAAATATGAAAACGTCAAATCAAAGAAAATTTACTATCAAATAAAAAAGCCTTAAAATATTTTTTAGTAGTTCTGAAAATAAATGAACGATAACCAAAAAACCGAAAAGATTAAATTTACTTTTATCGAAATATCTCAATAACCGGGCCTGATATTTTCGACTAATTTCCACTGCTAGATTATGCTTCGAGATACGCAACTTTTTCTCCATTTAACCGACTTTCTAACTAGTATGGTTTGGAAATTACTAATACAATCCCATTAAAAAAGTGGCCACCCTGTATAGCTTTTTTCATTTATTTTATAATGAATTTCTGTTATTTTAAACCTATTTAGCGTCATTTTTTTAAACCTTGAAATTCAAAATATTTGTTTTCCGTAATTCTACCAGTTTTTGAGATTTTTCGAGATAAAAAATATTTTTCGACTATTTCTAGATTTTAGACCATGCTCGATTTTTATGAAAAATAACTTTTTATCCTAATTTTAATAATAAGAAAGTTTATTATATGCCACTAACTGTCAACCTAAGTTAAATAAAAATAAATAAAAATAAACAAAAATAAATAAATAAAAAAAAAATAAAAATAAATAAACATAAATAAAAACAAATACAAATAAATAAAAATAAATAAAAATAAATAAAAATAAATAAAAATAAATAAAAATAAATAAAAATAAATAAAAATAAATAAAAATAAATAAAAATAAATAAAAATAAATAAAAATAAATAAAAATAAATAAAAATAAATAAAAATAAATAAAAATAAATAAAAATAAATAAAAATAAATAAAAATAAATAAAAATAAATAAAAATAAATAAAAATAAATAAAAATAAATAAAAAAAAATAAAAATAAATAAAAATAAATAAAAATAAATAAAAATAAATAAAAATAAATAAACATAAATAAAAATAAATAAAAATAAATAAAAATAAATAAAAATAAATAAAAATAAATAAAAATAAATAAAAATAAATAAAAATAAATAAAAATAAATAAAAATAAATAAAAATAAATAAAAATAAATAAAAATAAATAAAAATAAATAAAAATAAATAAAAATAAATAAACATAAATAAAAATAAATAAAAATAAATAAAAATAAATAAAAATAAATAAAAATAAATAAAAATAAATAAAAATAAATAAAAATAAATAAAAATAAATAAAAATAAATAAAAATCAATCAAAATAAATAAAACTAAATAAAAATAAATAAACATAACAAATTGACTCCTTAAAAAAGGGATAATGTTTCATGACATTGACTCCTTAAAAAAGGGATAATGTTTGATGACAATATCTTATTTTTTTTTTAAATTAAATGAAAAACAAAAAAAAAATACTATCATTATATTGTTTTATTATTTTTATTTATCTTTTATATGATATGTATATGAAAATATGGGAATGCAGGGATATCTTACACACTTTATCATATATAAGAAAACTTGACTACACATGTATGTAAATGTTGTATATAATGCCGCAATTACTCGTAATAATACAATTAAACCCTCTAAGGTATTACAATTAAAACATTTTGTTTCCCAAGATTAATTGAAAAATGATTTTGTTTTTGTCAAGATAGAGCACTAAAATCTTTCTTAACTCGACCTTTTGAGGGGTTATATAAAGTAATTAGAAAAAATGAGTCAAAACCAGCTTTTTTATTAGCAGAAAAATATATTTTTTTGAAACTAGTACCAAAAAATAGTTTACGATTAGTTTTGTTTTGTATTGGTTTAGTTTTGCTTTCGGCTGAGAGACACTATCTTACCTAATGTTTTGACTTTAGTTCCATTCTAATTTTGTGTTAAAATGTCAATTTCAAAGACATCAATATTAAATAAGCGACTTAAATAAATGAACAAGTTTTGGAGTGAGGGTAGCCATATGTGAGTAGTAGGGATTAATTGTAAAGGTTAAAGAAAAAGTCCTTTATTTCTCACAAAGTCAATTTATTGGCGACCGGTTTCGAAGTTGTCACTTCATCATCAGGCACACCTAAATGGAATATCAAGGAGTCAGTTGTAATAAAAAAACAATTATAAAAGCATGAACGGACTTTAACATATACAAAATAACAGAAAAAACACAAAAGAAAGTTAAACAATAACCTTGACTCACCTTGACTAATTCCATAAAGGAAGCGCTACAAAAAGTTTAACAGAACGAGTTAAAAAAGTCATGTGTAATAAGTATTTTTTTAAAAAATGTTTTAAATGTAGGTTAGGTTAAACCACCAGATGTCTTTTTGAATAAAATAATTAATTAAAACACATTTAAGACAATTATTAACTAAACAACACAAAATAGTTTTACAAGCACAAACAGTTTAAAAAATTTTAAGGAAATAATGTTAATTACTGAAAGTAAAAAGTAAAAAAGTAAAAATTATCAGACTGTCAAGACATCTATCTAGATTTTTAACGAATCAATGCAGTAAACTGTAAATTTTAAATTAGCGGATAAATAGTGTACTAACGGAGGTGTTATTTACTGAAAATGAGTATAGGTGGCGATGACAAAATTTATTGAAAGTAAAATATATTAAACTGAGAATGAGAAAACAAAAAATTTTTATACTAACAAGAAAATTAGAACACTAAACAAGAAAATATGAAAATTCATATGTAAAAAGGGAAAAATTTGAAGCAGATAATCAAAAAGAAAATTACTGTTACAGGAAACGGAAAATAGGTTGACAGTACGAATGTCAAAAAAGGAAAGTCAAATTTTGGCGTATGACAACCACGTGGGAGAATTTGAATAAGCTAAAAAAAAAAAATTTTTAATAAGAAGCGAATGGGCAAAAATTAATGGAAAGAAAATCTAAATTGGGAGAGTTAAAGTCCGTTCATGCTTTTATAATTGTTTTTTATTACAACTGACTCCTTGATATTCCATTTAGGTGTGCCTGATGATGAAGTGACAACTTCGAAACCGGTCGCCAATAAATTGACTTTGTGAGAAATAAAGGACTTTTTCTTTAACCTTTACACTTAATAAATGAACAAGCTTTATTCCTTCACTGTCAAACTAAATTTTTCCAGCTCATAAACTTAATACAAAACCTAACTATTATCATGTCCTAAACAGTGGACATATGATAATAAATTATTTAACACTTATTATAAACTTTTTTATAATTTTTGCAGGTTATAAACTCGTTGCAAAAATAACTATTATTATGTTCTAAAAAATAAACAATACTATTGACTTTTTTATTATTTTATTTTTATTTACTGTTCTATTAACACAATTTCACACGATAGCTTAAAAAAAAAACAGGGCAAAAATCTGGATACACTGAGTATAGTTAATTGAATTTCAATCCCAGAACAATCCGTCATCAAGTCAGACATATAAAAAGGTTTTTAATGGCAATGAAATATTAAATATTCGCGAAATTAAAAATCAATATTTAAGTTATCAATATTTATTTTATTTTGCTAGGAGCTTAAAGCATTGAATGCATTATTATGAGTTGCAGATTTTGGGGAATAATGTCAGTTTATTTAAAAGTTTAAAATGTTTGTATAAAGAAATGTTTACAAAATTACTAATGATAACAGCAGGTTGCAACAACTATCGTTAAATATCTAATGACTCGGTAAACCCAAATCTGTTACTAAAGGTGTAGTACGGGTTGCATTCTTTTGTTAAATATTAACGACGACGTGAACTGGCAACGTCGCTTTCTCCGTCTCGTCTAAAATCTCATTTACTTTGACAGATGTATGTTTATTGATTAAATTTTAGAATTTTTCAATTATTGTTTTCAATTTTCCAGGAAATTTATGTGAGTGTACATTGATTATATATTATAAAAAGTTTAATTTGAGTTCGTTTAGTTGAAGATTTATAATGGTTGACAAAAAAAAGCCATTTACTATTTTAATTTAAACAGAAATTAAATCACTTTTATATATACAATATCAAACTTCTTTTGTATGTGTTATTATTTATACAATTTTAGCAATATCTGTATTTTCCCATTTTAAAGATTTTTCAAACTATCAAAGTTAAACAAAATAAATAAAATTGTAAATGACTAACGTTTAGTATTATTTTTATTAATTTAAATTTTTTCTTTATTTGTTTAAGGGTGAAAAACGAGAAAGAGGCGTGGTAAATCTCCAACTTGATAATATGGGCTCAAATTAAAGCATTTTTTTATAATCAAATAGAGTCCCCGTTGAATTCCTTTGATTCCGCTGCTGCATTTTTTGATAAGAAAGTAATGTTATAATTAGAGCTAGGAATATATGCAAAACGCCATATTTTGCATATGTTGCATATATATACAATTTTTGATATTGAATGCATATATTGATATTTTGTTAATTTTTTGGCATATATCTGACGTACTAATTGGCTGGACATATTAAAATTATGAGTTTTGGACCAAAATAATATTTTGTGAAATGCCTTTACAGGTCGATTTCCTAAAATTTTGAAGGATTAACTTTTCCCTGTAATAAATTACGCTTAATGGTGTAGTTACTTGGGAGGATTAAATTATAAACACCCTCCTTAAACCAACAAATTTTGCTAAATATCCTTTTAGGTAGTTGTATTAATATCTTCAAATTTCTAAATGACTCAGTTTACTTTCAACTTCATGTCAGTCTTTATTGTTGTGTTGTGTTAACCAGTGGGAAAAATGGCAAAATTAATTGAGTCGTAGGTAAAATCTTATTCAGATTTTGTTGTAGAAGGTGATAACCAGGTGTTTTGTAAAACATGTTCTAAAATTGTAAGTACTTTTTTATTTTATATTTTATTTTGACCTTTCACAATGGTAAACTAAACGACAGTAAAATATTATTTCAACTCACAGTTAAAAAAAAAGTAGGGCAACTCTACAACTTATGCATTTATTTAATTTAACTTCAACATCTACAGAAATTTATTTGTTTTAAATATAATGTAAAAGTTTCAAATCGACCAACACGCGAAAAAATCATCACATATAGCAAAGCAGAAATCTAAAGACACTCGCAGACAAAGTACACTTCCCTTAAAACAATATTTAGAATCTGGATCGTCTAGAAGTGAACAAGATATTCTTTATGAAGATTTATGCAAAGCTTTAGTGACTTCGAATATCCCTTTAATACGATTAAATAATCCAAATCTCCGATCATTTTTGCAAAAATACTGTAAATTTAATATTCCAGAGAAAAGTATATTACGCAAACGTGGTGTTGACAGTTTGTACATTGAGACTCGTGAAAAAATTCGTGAGGTTAGCGTTGGAAACCATTTCTACATTATTGTGGATGAAACAACAGACTCTTGTGGTCGATATATAGGTGATGATAGGTTCATTACGCGAAGAAATGCAAATTGGTCCATATCTAATCGCTTCAAAGCAATTAGATAAAACAAATAACTTGACAATAACTCGTTTTATCCAGACATAATTGTTTTCCTTTTTTCTTCCGGAAGCCGTTCCAACAGAAAAATGTTTATTGCTGTTATCCGATGATGCCCAGTACATGGTAAAAGCCGCACAAAATTTAAAAATGTTTTATGAAAACTTAATCCATGTTACATGTTTGGCTCATTGCTCATTGAAGAAATTAGGTCTAACTTTCCTTTAATAAATGATTTAATTAGTAATGTAAAAAAATATTTCTTAAAGCTCCTCTAAGAACTCAATTGTACAAAGAAAAATATCCTGAATTACAGATGCCACCGGAACCTGTGATTACTTGGTGGGGTACCTGGCTTAAAGCTGCCTTTTTTACGCAGATAATTATGAACAAATTAAAGAAATCATATTTGGTTTTGATGATTCATCAAAGGGAATATCTAATACAAAGAAGTTGTTTCAAAATCACATATTACCAAAGCAATTAGTGTTTTTAAAAAATTATGAATTTGTGCCCAAAATTATATTAGATTTAGAACAAAAAAATGTACCTTTGGTGACTTCCGTAAATTTAATTAAGACGTTTGAATCAGAGTGTAAAAAGTCAAGGGCGCTATTGGAAATACGATTTTTCATAAATTTTCAAATGTAATTTTAAAAAATGAAGGATTTATTGTTTTAAGAAACCTTGCTAATATTTATTCTGGTAACTTTAAATATATTAATACTATTTATCTAGATATTTCAGGAAAATTTAAGTTTGCACCTATTACTTCTGTAGATGTCGAAAGGAGTTTTACTTTGTACAAGTACATACTGATATGTTAATTAAACACCCTGTGTTTTAATATACTAATAATATTTATATTAATAATTAAATAATAATAGTAATAATTAAAATTAATGTAAAAAGTTTTTGATGACCCTGTATTATAAAAATAATGTAAGAAGTTTTCATAGAAGCAGACTAAGAAATAGAAAAAATGGTTTCTAGATTAAAAAAAGGTTGTTAGAAAAAAAAGTCAGTTTGAAGGTTGAAGAATTTTGAAATTTTTAAAAAAATGTCAAGGAAAATTTATGAATAAAATTATAATATAAAGATATACGAGTACAAGAAACTTAAATAAACAAACTGTTAACGATCCATTGTAAAAAGGAACTACATATCAGAAGAAATATTAAAGGAGGAAAAGAAGAGCAAAGTTTAAAAAGTTTATAGGCGATTGAAAGAGACATGGACACAGCAGTGATGTGAACACGGTATTTATAAAAACATTTATATTTTTGTGTAATTATAGTTTATAGTGAGGAATAGATATTAATTCAAGTTGTTCTTTAAAAACTGAAAATTTGTAATAATAGTTATAGTTAAAATTTTAATAAATCTATATAAATGGCTAAGTTATAGCCAAATCTAAAAATAACAATTGTTAGATTTGGAATTTTTTCTTTAACAAGAGTTATTTTTTTGTTAATTAAGTTTAGTAGGTGTAGTAGAATAGTTAATAGTTTCTTTTAAATGTTCAGATATAACAGGTAATAAAAGACCTGATATTTGTGAAATTCGCAGTTACTTATTTTGTTAAAATTAAACACAAATTTGATTTTGTAAGAGTTTTGTTTATTTAAGTATCTAATTGCTTGATATCATAAATATAGGAATCATTTTTCTATAATAACTAAATAAACTAAAATAAACTAAAATAAACTAAAATGAACTAAAATAAACTAAAATAAACTAAAATAAACTAAAATAAACTAAAATAAACTAAAATAAACTAAAATAAACTAAAATAAACTAAAATAAACTAAAATAAACTAAAATAAACTAAAATAAACTAAAGTAAACTAAAATAAACTAAATAAACTAAATTTAATTAAATAAAAAAATAAAAATAAAGTTTATAAAATATAATATTTCTTGAACCGACACCACTCAGAGAAAGAGAATCTGCTCTATATAAAATAAAGTGATAAAATATATAAAAAAGAAAGCTAGCCTAGGTAAGTTTAGGTTATTGAGTATTTATAAATTTTGAGGTTAATAGAGATCAATACAATACTTACTGATAGAAGACAATCATTTAATACAGATAATTTAGAAGAACATCTAATTGTTCATTCGTTTTATAATAATGTTGATTTGTAAATAAAATTAGTTAATAATTAAATAATTATTAAGTATTATATTAGGTATTGTAAAATAAAACAAATAATAAATATTAATAAACTATTTCGATCAAATAACAAATTACTCTTATTGCATATGCTCTGCATATTTTTCAATTTTTTACGCATGTATTGAAGTATTCTTCGGCATATATATGATCATATTTAACTACTTTTTAAGTGCATATATTCCTAGGTCTACTAATCATTATATCATAATTATCTAATTTTTTCAACAATCTAGAAATTGCAATATTGTACAAACAGAAAGTTGTTCTTAAATAAAAAATAAATTCTAGCATTAGTTTATTAGCAAAGAAATATAGCATCCAAATTGAAGGGATTCAAAAAAGGAATTGTATATGATTTTCAATAATAGATAAAAGGTGATTTTATTTCTCATACCAGTGATTTCATCATCTCTCCTCTAGTTTTCCATTTCTAGTTAAAAAATAGATACTAAACTTTGTAAATTTCCTAATTTAAACAGTTTTTACTTTGATTCATTGAAAAATGTACAAGTTATAAAAGTAAAAAAAAATGAAGACTCCAAAAATGAAGAGTGATTATTTTCTGATGAATCTCATCATCAGATCTTGACCAAATTTATATTATGGAATTATCCCTCAGGAACTCCTTTTCAACAGAAAATTAAACATAAATCGAACAAAGTAATAAAGAATTATCGCTGAATATACATAAAAAAATATATTTCGATGAATTGAGAACATACAAATTTTTTGAAGTCTGTTAAAAATAGAAAATACATTGGAAATATTACCACAGTAAATGGGGTTTGCACACATGATAACAACTAAACATATTTTTAATTATGTTATTCTATTTGAATAAATAATGTACAGTAGAAAGGGCAAGATTTAGCTTACCAAAATGTGCTTTTTCATTATGTGAAAAACGGGAAGAGAAAATGTAAAGTAAATTCAAGAAAAATAGTTTTAGGTTATATAAAAGGGACAAAATATATTTAAATACTGTTGCCTTAAATTAATTGTTACACAAATCACAGATTTGTAATCGAGATCTACTAAAAGGACAGTTAAGTGAGTATTTTCCTCTTTTTCTAGTGACTTATTGGAACCTTTTCTTCATTTAAGTAATTCTATTTATTTTAGAATTTATATTCATGTCTAAAACATTTTTTATTTGACCTGTTTACCTGTTTACTGTGTAGGTATATTAATTCTTAGGAGTAATTTTTTACATTGAGCATAAGATCAATTGAAAAACCTGGCATTATATTGAGTAGGGATGATTAGATTAGCATATTTTTTTAATCATAGCAGTAAAGGTTGAGCCTCAATTTTATTTTTTACTTTATTTGTAATTAATTTTTAAAAAAATACTACCAAATTAACTTCATTAATATAACAATCACCCGTGATCAGTTGTGAAGCGACAGACTGTCAGTTGGAAAAGCGCCGTTGCCAGTTTTTATCTCAGTTAGTTATATGTTCATTAGCTAACGAGAGATTTTAAGAATCGTTCTTTCAACCGGCTGTAAGTATAATAAACCTGTATTTATAAAAAGCGGCCGTAAAGTAAAAGCGGCCAAAAAATTACACTTAAAAGCGGCCGTTAATTAAATGCGGCTGAAAACGTGACACTTTAGGGATATTAATAAATCTGTAAAATGTTATGTTTTAAATACTTTATGTCCATAAAATATAAAAAAGTTAATTGTAATAATTGTATCTTATCTCACACACGTAAAAAATTATTATATATATTTTTTAATAATCTTTCTTGGATTACAAAACAATATATTTTATATTAGATTATTCTATGGAGGGTAAAGGAAAGGAGAACAATCTCTGTATACAAAAAGTGTCCCTCAAAATCTATACAATTAAGATGGCGCTTCTGTGCCCAGGGGACGTCGACAGTCGATAATTCAGATCACACAATGACACCAATCATGTATATAGTAATAAATATTGCTCAACCATAAAAAACTAAAAACTACACCGTGAAAAGTGACTGATCGTAGAAGAGTAAGTGTTCTGTGATCGTAGATAAATTTTGACAATACACGACAATAGTCAAATTTTATTGAAAAATAATAATATAAACAATAAATAATTCTTATGAATGAGCAATCTATATGACTATATAGCATTGGATTTTGTCCCCTGGCTACACGAGCGCCATCTTAATTGTATACATTTTGGTGGCCACTTTTTAATATAAAGATCCATATAAGATTGTCCTCCTTTTTTCTACCCTCCATAGATTATTCTTTGAATATAGAATCTTGTGACAATTCAACAAAGTTTACTGGCAATAGCCCGGACATATTTTTTACAACTTTGTCCTACATTCTGATCCCCTTACCAATCGTCTCCAGAAAAATAAGGAAAGTAACTCTAAAAAAGTTATATACGGACAAAATTTACGGCCCTAACCATCCTATCCAACAGAAACACACATAAAACAAACCGAATAACTGAAAATGTGAAAGTATCACACATGGTGTGCAACAATTTAAAAAAAAAATGGAAGGATATTTTTCTTGGTTAGAAGCAAACTACTTTCTGTTTTTAAAAAATAATTTAATACTGTTCTTCTATAGGAAACGAAGGTAAATAAAAGCTAACAAATTTTCAAAATTAGATTTTATTATTTTAGCAGTCGTTAAAATATTGACTTGAAATTTTGGTAAATATAAAGCTTTTGAAATATTGGTGGTAGTACTTTTACTACAATAATTGAAAGTATACAAGGTGTCCCATTAGTGTGTAATTGTTTATTATTTCAATGTGCGTTATAGACACGGAAACAAGTTTCAAAGAAAAGTTGTATGGAATTAAGAAATACGTATTTTAAAAATATTTTTGGACATATAATTAATTTCTCGACCTCAGGAGGCTTTGCTTTATAAATGAGTTGTTAAGGTGCTACCACGGGTAGTCAAATAGCAAATTTAAATATTGCCGGGAACCAAGGATTGTTTTTAGTTTTTGCTTTCATGAATGTTAAGCTATATTTTTACTTTTCGTTCGATTAATTAATTTAAAATCAAACAAAGTTTTATTAATTTTATTTAATAAATTTTTGCCTACTTTAATTTTTATTATTTGTTACTAAACTACATTGTTTTATGTAGTGAATTAATAATAGTTGTTTGTAAACCAAGGCCGCAAAGTTGATGTTTTTTGACCGAATCAAAAATTTATGTGGTGTTGCGTTTTTGCCTGACAAATTAAAATGTATATTTTTTTAAAGTAAACATCCTGTATTTTATTGCATTTTTAGAATGGTTTGCTAATCCTATACTCAATCCTAGAATTTTTTTTAAAAACAGAGGGTTGCCAAGCAATTATTTTTTTTATGAAATTAAAGAATACATTGATTTTAAATTGTTTAATATATAGACTTATAAGATACTAAGATAATTGTGATAGTGGTGATAGAACTAGTTTATTTTATACAGAGTGTTTTGGAACATGTCTTAAATATTGCTAATTTAAGTTTAATTAACTATTTTTTTTTTAATTCAACACCTTGTATATTATTTTAGCATCAATTTTTTTTAAAAATTTGCCTATCTAACGATACCAGCATATTATATAATAACACATATACAAGATGTCCCGTCAGTGCGTAATTGATCGATAGATGCTTTATTATTGAAAATACGAAAAAAAAAATTAATATAAAAATTGTATCACCATATTTAACAATAATTCTTAAATAAAGGTATACCTTTTAAAATCAAAACACCCTGATTATTTTTATATTGCAAAATAATTTTAATTGACTTCATTTATTTGCTATGTTGTAAAAAGGGTGTGTCAAAATGCGATATAACGATTTTCTCAATTGGTTAAATGGAATGTCCGGTATTAATTAATTGGTGGTACAACATACAGGCTATTCCATTTAAAAATTAAGAAATACGTAACCATGCATTTCGACACACCTTATATACGACATAGCAAATGAAAAAAGTTTAAAACAATTGTTTGACGATATAAAAACAATTAAATATTGTTATGTGAGCCATTTCATTATTCAGTCATGCTCTACCCTACAAGTCCCTATCTGTCTTATTTGACCTTTGAGGCTCAACTTATCCGATTATTATACATAATTAAACCCCTTAAGACCAAACCTATGTGACGACTGTGGCGAAGGTACTTTCGAGAACATTCCTGAGTCGACGGGATACTATTTCTAGTATATTCTAAATATAACGTGATAGTGTTTCTAATTTTTGGCGAGAACGTTCTGGAGCCCCCGCCCATAATTTAAACTTTATATATAAATACTGGTGGAGGAACACAGGTAGTTAGTTATTATATGGACAGTGAAGATAAATAGCGAACAGTTTAGAGACATTCGAAATATATTATCGTGGTATTTAGTATTTATAATATATTATGATCTGATATCCTTTATGTAACATTATAAATACCATACCATGATTCTAACGATTGAAATATTTTTATGTATTTTATTTATCTTTATTTACCGGGTTTTGTAACCTTAGACAGAACCTTGCCTGGGCGCCACCTCTCGGAGAACGTGAGGATTCCAATCTCAGTTGGGTTCAAATACGTTTGACCTAATTTCAGTTTACCTATATTTTATAAGTATATAAATAAATAATAAATCATAAAAAAATATCTTTATTTAATTAAATATGCCTGTTAAATTAGAGAATGAGAATAAATCAAACATTTAGGAACTAAAAATAACTGTAAACTTAAAGTAAGGAGAATTAGGCATTTAAATTTTCCCCGTTTTGTCAAAGTAAAGTGTCGAATAATACAAATAATATTATGAACAGCTGTGCGCTATGCACTTGCATAACTCGTGAGATTAAATGTTATGAATAAGCTTAATATTGTTGGATATTTTATGGATCAGGAGAATATTTACTGGTAAGTGCTTATTATCAATTATTTTATATTAAACTTATGATTTCAATTAACGTATATGTGAATAATAAAAAAAAACATGTGACATAACCTACGAATAATATTTACAACTTAATATTTACAAAATCTTATCATTTAAAATAAGTCTGTTATAACGCGGAAAATATGATCATATTTATAGTGTTTCATATTTAAAACTTGTTCGCATGTCTATAACACACATTGAAATATTGATCAATTATCCACTAGAGGGATACCCTGTATATACGAGGATGGGATGAAAAGTTTTCGGCCTAACATAGAACGCAACACAATAGTGACTGAATAAGAATTTATTTTTCTACATAGTCCCCTTGTAGAGTAATACATTTGACCCAACGATGCTCAAGCGATTTAATACCGTTACTGTAGTCTGATTTATCCAACTCGTCAAAATAGGCGTTTGTGGCTGCAATTACTTCTAAATCCGTGGAAAATTTTTTGCCAGCAAGAAATTTTTTTAGGTTTGGAAACGAATAAAAATCTAAAGGGGCTTAGTCTGGCGAATACAAAGGATGGTTTACCAGTTCTAGCTGATGAATTTAAGCTATTACAAGAACTGGCATTTGGCAAAGTGCATTGACCTGATGAAACAGAATTTTATTTTTTTGCCAAACCAGGGCGTTTTTCGCTTATATTCTGCTTAAGCTGGTCCAGTAAATCGCTGTAGTACTTGGATTTTCCCTTTTCGAGATAATCTATTAGAAGTATCCCTTTAGCATTCTAAAGACCATTGCCATGACCTTTCCAGCAGACGGTACTGCCTTTGCCTTCTTTGGAACTGGTTTGTTCTTTGGCGTTCACTGTTTGGACTCTTGTTTAGTTTCAGGGGTATAATGATAAACCCATGTTTCTTCAACCGTAATAAATCTACGCAAAAAGTCATCTGGATCACGTCTAACGGTGCCAAATTCTCCTCTGAAATAATTAGCCGCGTTAGCTTCTGATCTGACGTAAACAAACGCTGCACCCATCGGGCGGATAGCTTTCTCATAACTAAAACTTTACACAAAATGTAGTAGACTCGCTCTTTTGATATGCCCACAGCCTCAGCTACCTCTTCCAATTTTAATCTGCGATCTTTTATAATTAGTTTTCGAACGGTTCGCACCATTTCTTCAGAAGTTGCCGTTTTTGGCCTGCTAGAATGCGGAGCATTATCAGTGCTAGTACGACCACGTTTAAAGTCCGCTACTCAGGTTTTAACTGTGGTCAATGAAGGAGCAGATTCCTTTAATGTAGCATCTAGTTTAGCTTTTATTTCCGTCGGCGATAATCCTTTGATATGGAAATATTTTATGACCGCTCTTATCTCGTTTTTTTTATCTTTTAAAAGTGGCAAGCTTTTAAAATACCCAGGACACAAACTACTTGACGCACTCACTTTAAACTTTGGGCGTAAACTGACGACAAGCAAGGCTACACAGACACGTTGGAACAGGAAAGCAAATCGGGCCTACTATAGGTTAGACCAGAAACTTTTAATTTCACCCTCGTAGTACCAATTACTATGAATCAAATTACCTATTATTCATTATTTTCTACTTGCATTTTTGGTGTTATTCCATTAATAATTTTTAAATTTTGGTGGATGTACTTAAATGGAATAAAAAATATACATAAATAAGACTTGCATTTTTGGTGTGTACTCTTTTTTATTCATTATTTTCTACTTGTATTTTTGGTGACATACCGTTAATAATTTTTAAATTTTGGTGGATGTACTTTAAATGGAATAGAAAGTATACACAAGAGTTGCATTTTTGGTGTGTACTTCTTTTTAAATTTTGGTTATTAAACTTTCATTAGAAAAGAAAGTATCCGACATCAATTTACAATTCTTAAAAAGTACATAAACTTTTGTAAGTCATGAAATAATTGACTCTATTTAAAAAATGAAAATTCCTTTAGCTTCAATGGATCAAAACCTTAATATCTGAATTTTAACTTTCGATTTAAATTTTTGGTGTATGCTTGAAAGTTATTTAAATATTGGTGGATCTTTAAAAAAAAAGAGTAGTTAACCGCGTTAATTAATAATTCTTAGTATCAGTTTTTAGCAGTCATGAAACAATAATTTATTTAAATAAATAAAGGAATTTAATCATTTTGTGTGCGTTACTTAATTTTTTGTGGATGTACCTACTTTTTTAACGGAAACACTGGAAAATCCAAATCTTTCTATTAATCCTGTTTCTGTTTAGATTTTGTTATTCCTTCCCAGCGACACCAATATAATTATAAAAAGTCTAAGAATTAAACCGCTTTTAAAAAATATTTTTTATACACCCACAAAAATATTAGCTTATCTACGCACAGACTACAAAACGAAAAAGTATGTTACTGCGTTCAACTAAACGACTATATTTCGTATCTATCTAGGTAGTGAGAACACTGCAAAAAAATAAAATCCACCAATCACGGTTCATATTTTCATCACCCAATTACTATTATTTTTAAAATTCTGTCAAACTAAATGTTTCAGCTTCAAAATTTTGACAAACGTCAACTGCAAATCTAGATGAATAAAACTGGTTGCCTTTTTATAATAAACAATTGTCGATCAGAGCTCAAACTGACGATTTTCCTCTTAGCAGAGTCAAAATGATACTAAATTGAGTTTTTAATTGACATCCCAACTTTACTTTATGTATCTTATTTGGATCAAATTCTTAAAATATGGATTAAAATCAGCTAGACATGCTTAGAAATAAAGAGCAACCTATGATATTTGCCTAAAATTACCCCAAACATTGTTTCTTAGTAATATTTTACTCTAATCCATGATTTTATGTTTAGGTTATGGGTAGGATTACTTTTCCCATATCTCCTTCAGAACATCTTCTGGCAATGTCTTTCAATGAGTAAAATTTTCATTGAACCCACCTTATATTGTAACTTTCACTTCTTATTAATCGAATTAAATTACGGGTTTTGAGCTTACACTAAATTGTAATTAGATGAAACAAAATGGATTATATGTATTTTAAAGTGATCTTTTCGAAAAAAAGGCAAAACAAAATGTAGCTGATTTTCTAAAGTGCCGATATTTTGGATTTTGTCAATTTTTCAATTTTGCGCAGGCGCATGTCGAAAATAAATCAATATTTTTAAAACGCAGTTTACGACATTTAAAAGCTTAGGAAAAATGCTAATTTTAATGTCACTCGAGAAATTTTGATACAATGCACCGTTCTCGCGGTATGGACGATTGAAATTTGTTTAGTATTTTGAGGCGGCGAAGGTCGAAAAATTGAATTTGTTAAATGTTCAAACACTAAATTCTTCATAACTTTGGTAAAAATTAAGATATTTAAAAAACCAAAAATGCGTTTTGAACCTAAGGGATGTGACTATTGATTCCCAGAAGCTGGCAAGCAAAATTTCAAAATTGGGCATATGGCGGAAGGGCAAAGTGTACCGCAGGCCTAATTTCATTGTTTGCCTAGAACGGCCAAACTATTTATATTTTTGTAATTCCACCTACAGAGAGCTAGCTTACTCTTAAAAGTGAAATCTTATGTGTAAATTTTACTAAAATCGTACTATAATTGGACAAGATATCAAACAATTAAACACATTTTTTTTCCTAAAAGAAAAACTAATTTTTTTTCGAAAGTTTGAAGTGGCACAAAAATGCCAAAAATGCACCCAATGGCTCAAAACTTTAATTTTTGAGTATTTTATTGTATTTAAAATACGATTACATTACGGAAAATTCTGCAAAAATATTTTATCTTTTTTTTTGACCACTGTTCATTGAGTGACAACCAAAAAACACGGTTTTTGAGAAAAGTGGCCTAAAATTGACGATTTTCAGTTTTTTGTTCTGAAAATTAAGCAAACCCAAATTTCTTGTCTTCTGAATGTGTACAAAGTTTAAAGTGTGTATGTTTCTTTTAAGTTGTAGAATTCTCCCTACAAAAGTCCCATTACACGCGCTCCGCGGGATCCAAAACTCGTATGTACACTGCATTTCTGTAATTTGATTTTTTAGCGATTTCCAGTTTTAAATTTCTTACATACCTAAATTTATTAGGCTTAAAATTTATTAAATTGTATTTTACTGACTTGTTATAAGACGTTTCTTGGGTTTTGTGCAAAATATAGAATTACCGCAAAATTAGCCGCACGTCGATTCAAGGATAGCCATGGTCTCGCCGTTCGCTATCCAAAAAGTTTAAACTTCAAACGGTCGTAATATTACAAATTGAATCGCTTGATAGTGTTAATCGGCATAAATTTTTATTAAACGTGTTCAGCAAGCTCTGTGTACACGTGGTTTTTCGGACTTCTTCATCAATTTATTGCGTAAGTACGTTCCTAAATTAAGAAACTTCTATCACAGTGTTATAATTTTTTTGTTTCCAGGTTGCAATGGCTGGCCTGTGTTTATTGTGTCATCAGACACTTGCAGAGGGTGAACTAACCCCACTTAGACCGACAGGATTGAAAGGTCTGCAGACGGTCAGCACAGAGAGGGGGGGATGATTTTTTCAGTTCTTTAGAACCAGGTTTTAAATTGCATGAGAGGTGTAGCAAACATTACATAGCTCGACGTTACGGAAAAGAGTTTATTTATAAAACCTTGGATAGACATAAAAGGGCCGTGATTGACAATGCCAAAAAAAAAGGAGGATAGAGCATCAACTGAGAAGAAAACAAGAAGGGGCGACTCTTTTGATTTTGAGACTTTATGTTTTATTTGCACTCAGTAAATATTGCGGGTATTCGACAAACTAAACCGCAAAAAAACTTCGTCAAAATCACAACACAAGTTGGGGGGAGTCACTGTCAAAAACTTTAATTGAGTGTGCTGAGAAGGGGTCCCTGGTTTACCAAGAAGCTGCCAACCGCTTGTTAGATGCTCGTTTAAATCAAGAAATTCTGAAATATCATCACAAATGTTTTCTTTAATGCAACCGGTACAGGAGAGGTGTGCTTTCTGGAAAACCAAAGGGTCGCCCCAATGTCACATCAGAAATGGAGAAAATTTACAAGCATTTTGAAGAGAAAATCATATGGGAAAAAATTTTTAAAAAACTACGCCTTCCGGTTTTCTGCGAATTCCCAAAAAATTATAGCAGATTTCGCCGCGGGACTTATTTTATTTAAGTGCCAACAAAAAAATACGCAACTTCTTTTATGGGCACATATGTCTAACATTTATAATTTTGCCTCAAATTGATCGCAAATTTCATGTCCATGGTTCCGATCAAAGAAACGAAAAAACAACTTTTTGGTAAAAGCACTTCTGGCGACGAGAAATTCGCCATTAAAACTACCTGTGCAATGAATTTGCGAACTATTTTTGCCTCTTATTTCGATTGGTGCCTATAGTTTTACTATCGGAATACTTGCCCAGATAATTAGCATTTTTACCATGGAAAATTCCGAAAAACCCCGTTTTTCCTAATTTAAAAAAATTGAACAACAGCTACATATTTTTTTGCTTTTTTTCGGAAAGATTACATCAAAATATCTAAACAAATAAATGTAAGCTTTTTTTTCGTTATTTAATTGGAGTATATATGCCAAATAAACATTTAATACTAATTCCATCAATATTTAGGTTTATACATATAATCACATAAAAATTGTTGGCAAATGGGGCCAAAATTGTCTTAATGTGTCTCATATCTACACAATATTTAAAATAACATTATTATTTGTCGTTTGCTACCAAAAATTTGTTAAATTTATTCTATTCAAAAAAGCTTATTCACATACAAGTTAAATGTCATAATAAGGTAAAAACATCTATTTTTAATTTACTTATAGAAAGTATCCAAAATTAATATGAGTGTCTTTTATGTACTGTGCCGGTAGAAATATGTTTATTCCAACACCTTATTATCGTTGAAACTCATAAATTTATTCCAGTAAGATAGTCTGTCCTAATACTTTTCAATAAATGTATTTTACGATTCCATTTTGTATCCAAATTTTAGCAAGTTCTTTAATCAAACTTTTATTTAATTTTTCATATCTTAAATGGATTAGAAATGCACATAGTAATTTGTCTACAATATATTTTACCATCTGTGTAATGTTTCATCCCATATACAGTGTTTATTTATAAAATAATAATATACTTGCATAATTAAACTTTCTATTACTTATTATTTTGTACTCTTGATTCTATATGAATGCTGCAAAACCTTGTGATGTTTAAATCAATATATTAATATATTATATAATATTTAAATTTGGTTTGTACTAATATTTTACAAAACGAGGCTAAATGTCTATCTTTTTTTTTTATTTATACCTATCAGCGCGTATTTTATGGGACATTATAGTTTGTGAATATTTTAAATGTTCACTCAAAAAATTTTATTAGTAAATGCAACGAAAAGTGTATGTTGGGTTAACAGTAATAAGATCCGTATTTGGTCAATCTAATATTCTGTTAAATTTACAGAAACTATTTTGTTACTTATCCACTTTCAACAAAACCTGATAGATATAATAATTTTTCTGTTACCATAATAATAAAATGATTCTTTTGCTGCAAGTCTAATTATTAAATATTACAGAAAGTAACGATCCTCATAACAGTACTTTTTTGTAACATGGATAGTGTGACCATTAAATATAAATATTTATATTTTATTGTGCTAACAGTGTTTATTTTACATTCATAAAAATATGTTATTATATTTAAAGAAATGAATTATGTTCATAACAGTACTTTTTTGTAAAAGGAATAGTGTAACCATTAAATATATAGATTTATACTATATTATGACAATAGTATTTCTTTTGCAGTGATAAAAATATGTTATTATATTTAAAGAAAATAATTATTTTCACAACAGTAATTTTGTGTAACATAAATAGTATAACTATTAAATATATAGATTTATATTCTATTATGACAATGTTGTTTCTTTTGCATTAATAAAAATATATTATTATATTTAAAGAAATGAATTATCCTCACAACAGTACCTTTGTGTAACATGAATAGTGTTTCATTAATATTTGTAAATAATATAAATGGAAAATTTTTGTTTCAAAATATGAAGATTTAAGTCAAATTACTTAGACAAAATATTGCTCCTTACTGACTATTTAATTATTTTTGCCCACTGTTGTGATACCTTCAAATCTTTTTTGTTCATACTTGGCAAAAAGTTTGGTTGCTTGTTAGGACAATTTAAATTATTGTAGAAAGTTTCTTATCCTCACTATTACTAGAGTCGTAATAATAGAAGTAGGGACTTAGTTTGTCCGTGGCGTAGAATGTAGCAGAGTGAAATTCGGTCACTACGTGCATAAACTTTGGGTCAAGTATAAACAAAAATATTGAAAGATATCATAATGGACAAAATAATTTTTAATTTTTTTAATAAAATACCCTGTAGCTTAGTAAGGAGCTAAATTTTGTTAAAGTAATTTGGGTTGAATTTTCACATTTTTCAGTCAGAATATTTAAATTTTACAATAAAAGAATATTTTATTCTTCGGCGTTCATAATTTCTTAAATTGCCCTTATTTTTTTATTTCAAGAGTGAAATTGTAAACAAAGTTTTTCATTGGATGCAAAGTTTCTAGCACACTTATATTACTAAAAAGAAAACTGTATGACTTCTTTTCAGCGTGTTTAAAAATATACGTGTAAATATAGGTAAAAGGTAATGTAAATTAAAATACTTTAAAAATAAAAATATTTATTTTCAGAACAAAAAAAAATAACTTATAAAAATATTACATAGTTTTTATCTTCATACTAGACTTTTTTAACAAAACAGAAATATCGCAAGAATCTTTATCAGCCATATATCCACAGAGTCTGTAAATGCTGAACAACCCTGACCAACTCTTCAAAAATAATGATATCTCTGATATTTAATTTTGGCTCTTCAGAGCAGAAGTCCTTGATATGGCGTGGCTTCAAAAATAAAAATGTGTCTACGTATATTTTATTGTCTAAAAAAAAATAATTATATGGTATAAATTAAGTTAAACAATGACTCAAAAAATAGTAGCTAATTATATATCGTAGTATAGGATGTATTACCATATTACCCTTTATATTATAAAAAAATAGGAAGGTAGAAACTATCTACAATACATGGTTGGGATTTGGCTCTTGGGGCTAGGGCAATTATTCTTGTCGGGATATTAAGACCAAATTTGGTATATAGATGTATTACCCCATAAATATGAAAATCGCTTATAAAATATTTATTTTCACCTGTTTCATTTAAAAAGTTCTAACTGCCTTTTTGTCATTTCCATTTCCCTTTAGGGGATGTTGGGGGTAAGATTTTTATATAAAAACGTTGTAAATCAGGTCTATTGTAAATGTGTCCAAAAAATTATATCTTCTGTAACTATTTTTAAATGCCAACCCCACATCGGAAGTATGTCCAAAATACTTTTTGGAAAAATTTTACAAAAAATATTGAAATTTTGGGTATATACAGGGTGTCCCGACGAGAAAATGTCGAATACAAAAGTTTTACGGTCTACGGAGGCACCTATATTACAAAAATATTCACCAATATACAGGGTGCTCCCAAAAAGCAAGGCGACATAAAAAATATTTTTTCAAATTTTTGAGTTCTTTTTAAAAAAACAAGTATTTTTGTCCAAAACACCATATTTTAAAATTCGATTGTTTTTAAGCTTTTGATTTTCGAAATTTGACTTTTTCACAATTTGACAAGCTGAAGCACCCAAACGCTTGAAGTTAGGGAAAAATAGAGTACATGTCCCTGTATTGTTTTTTCATATTCTATCCACATTTGCAAACTTTTGGATTAACTGAATCTAAAAAAATCCTACTTCCGGTTAAGCCGCATATTTGTATAAAGCATAAAAAATTAAGATAGGGACATGTAAGCCCTTTTACTCTAATTTTAACCGTTTTAGAGCTATAGCTTGTCAAAGTGTGAAAAAGTCAATTTTCGAATGTCCAAAGCGTGTTTTTGACACAAATACTTAAATTTTTTAGCAGAATTAAAATACAAAATAAAATATAGGGTGTTTCATTTGAAATAAATAATTTTAATGTTACTTTGCTTGTTGGGGGCACCCTGTATATTATAAAATATTTTCACAATAGGTGCCTCTGCAAACCATAAAACTGTTGTATCTGACTTTTAATCGTTTCAAAAACAAGAGATATTGGACTTCTACACACTAATGGGACATCCTGTATATATGAGATAATACCCTCTCCATTTTCACTTAGGGGATGTTGGGGTTAAGATTTGAAAATTAGGAATATTGTAAATGAGCTAAAAACTGTATATCCCATAAATATGAAAATCGCATAAAAAATTCGCCTGCCCCCCTACCCCCTATCTGATGTGGAGGGATTGTCACCCTCAAAAAATAAAGTAACAATATTGTTAATAGAACAGTTTCAATCTGCGATTTTTTCTACATACTACAACCCAAAATATCATTTTTTTTTTTAAATTGGACCTGAACGATCATATTTCAGATGTGGGGGTTGGTATTTAAAAATAGTTACAGGGGATAAAAATCTTATTTTTGTCATATTTACAAAAGAACTGATTTACAAAGTTTTTGTATAAAAATATTACCAATACCATCCCCTAGAGGGAGATGGAGGTGGTGGCATCCCTAAAAAATCAAGTTAGAACTTTTTAAGAGTATAACAGTTAAAATCTATACGTACATACTCAAAAGTTTTATTTTTTTGACAATATTTTTGTTTCCTTTTTACTTGATTTTTTTGTGGATGCAACCCCTCTAGGGGATGATAATGATATAATTTTTATACAAAAACGTTGCAAATTAGGTCTATTGTAAATATGCAAAAAATAAGATTTTTAGCTACTTTGTAACTATTATTAAATGCCATCCGCAACATCCAAACATAAAGAAAAAATCGTAGTTTTCAACTGTTATATTTAAAAATTTCTAATTTGGTTTTTTGGGGACGTCACCCCCTCCATCTCCCTCTAGGGGATGTTAGTGGTAAGATTTTTACACAAAAACGTTGCAAATCAGGTTTATTGTAAATATACCAAATATAAGATTTTTTAGCTCCTCTGTAACTGTTCTTAAATGCCAGCCCCTACGTCCGAACTATGATTGTTCAAATTTTGGCAAAAATGTTATCAAAAAAAATTGAAATTTCTGGTTTGTATGTAAAAAAAAATCGTAGATTGAAACGGTTTTATTAACAAAATTTTAACTTTATGTTTTGAGGGTGACACCCCTTCCATATGAGATAGGGGGTAGGGAGGGCGAATTTTTTTTATTCTGTTTTCATATTTATAGGACAATACATCCATATACCAAGGTTGGTCTTAATATCTCGACCGTAACTGCCCTAGCCCCAAGAGCCGAACCCCAACCCCTCCATATCAGCTAGTGAGTGGGTAGGTAAAATGTTTTTAATGTGATTTTCATATGTATGGGATAATATATCAATCTACCAAATTTGGTTTCAATATCTCAACCCGAACTGCCATAGCCTCAAGAGCCGAGCCACAAAACATTTTGTTTAACAGTACTTGTGTTAAATGTACAGTGGTATTGTTAATTTGATATTATTTATATTGGCACATTATTATTTGATAGATCTCTACGCCTTCGTGACAAAGTAAATTTAGGCTTCAACCCCTTGAATTGTACATATTAATATGCTATTTAGATGAACACCACCATAATTACGAATTATAATTAACATCTATTATAATTTTTTCCTACTACTGTAAGTTCATTAAAATAGGTACTTACCAACACATTTTTGGCTAAGTTTCTCCACTTCCAGAATACCAATTTTTTTAAAAATTGTTTTTAAATATTGTTTATTTGTAAAGGTACCTTTTTTAATTGTTTTTATAACCATTAGAGCAATGAACAATAACCTATCACAACGTATACACATCGCACAACAAAACACTAAACCGAGTTATCGAACTAAAACATAAAGATGCGTTTTATACGTTCGTTACCTCATAATATTAGATACCTTATGTTAAAAGGGCATAAGCGAAAGAATATTTTAACGTAGAAAACAAATCGTTCCCATCTTTAAATCAAGTCCGGGAACTCTGACGAAATTTTGTTTTTCTGAGTTTAACAGAACTTCTGTTAAGTTTACAGTGGCGTTGTTAATTTTATATTATTTAGATTCCTGTAACACTTCCGATTTTATATCTTTACAGTTCAACTAATGCTACTATCTTATTTCTATTATTTTAACAGAATATTATTGTATATTTTTTAGTACGGGTTAATTATTATTGTTACATTAGATCTGTAAAATAAACAATAGTTTATGTAATATTAACAAAGTATAATTTAGTTGAACATAAAATAATATAAATATAATAATACTCTTTTTGTTACAGTAATAACATTTTGGTCAATAGCTGACAGAAATTTGCTATTATGTCAATGAAAGATTACTATACGTTTGATAAAATTCTATCCCCTGGACAAAATATTTATCATTAGTTTGATAATGTAGACTTTATTATATAAATCTAACACGTTAGTAACAATGAAAACGAACTATTATATCAACAGTTTTTTTTTGTAATGATTATAAATTTATGTTAAATTAATAAAAAGCATTCTTTAAAACCTTAACAATAGTTATTTTGTTAATAGAGCATATATAATTTTTTGAGTGTTATATTATATATAATTTTGCTTGTAGGTTTTGATCGCTTGTTATCTATATTATGATTATTTCTTTTATTTTTTTCTGACTGTCATTTGAGAACGACACATGTCACATTTTTGAGAATTTTGTTATTATTACAAAAATACAATATTTAAAGGTAAATTATAATTATTGTATTGTACCCAAAATAGAGTAAGTTTTAAACGTTAAGTGGACAGAACTATTTTTGTCCATGTTCTGAGATTTTTACTTTTTCTTATTTTTTGAAAAATGGTCTAAAACTGACATGCGCTGTTTCTCAAATGACCGATTCAATTTTGATAAGAAAAAGTAGTGTGTCTACGAATTAAGCTTTACATTAAATGCCTATTTTAGTGCAAAATGATTCATTGCCACTCAAAATAGAAAGCATCACTGCACTTGAAAATATACTTTATTTTCCTTTTTCTGTAATAAATAATATATTTTTTAATAATCAAGGAATGTTACTAAATAGAAAAAAAACATTCCTTGGAGTTGAACACTTTATTTTGCTATAATACTTAATAATATTAAAAATTAGGTAAATTTGCCAGTCAGTAAAATGTTTTCATATTTTCCGGGTATTGACTTGGAATTAACTATCATTCACTTCCACTGGTGATAAGCATTTAAAAATTTAATAAATTTAAGTGAAAGACTGTTTGTAAATAGCTTTGCATTGCATGACATACATTATTTAAATAAAAATTAAATAATGAAATTATTTTGCTACCAGACAAAAAAATGAAATTATTGTATAGAATATACTTTATTTTTATTTTAAAAAATTGAGAAATTGCAATTTTGTAGTCTAGGCACGGAAAAAATGTAATTATTATCATTTCAAATGTAACTTTAAAAAAAATGCCGTTTAAAAATATCAAATTCAATAATATATAATATTACCTTTAAACCAATTAATTTTTTAACAACTTTTAAATACCTTCTAAGTACCAGGCCCTGTTTTGGAAATTGATTAGAGAAGAATTAGTTATTAAATATAAAAATAAGTTTTTTTAAACTTGTTTTTATCCCTCTTTATATCCAAGAAAATATAAAAAAACATGTGGTATTTTAAATAAATTCTATTTATTAATTTCTACAGATTACTTTTGTATAATATATATTCTCTATACTGGTCGATAACTAAACCACATAATTTTAAATATCTTGAAATTTAACAATAAAAATGTTAAAATAATCACAGCATCTCTGTCTGTCTATAATAAAAATTTTAGAGAATTTACTCTGCTTCAATATAATTTCCAAATATTATAGGTGGCTTATGAGTAGCAAAACCTTTTTGAAAACCTTACCTTAACTGTTAATCAGTAGATAAATATAACGGTTATCCGAAACTAAACGATTTTACCACAGATAATCAAACTATGATATAAGATTACGAGCATCTTTCCAAAATATGAAAGAAATGGTACAATATTTTGAAATAACTACCCAATTAACATTTTTAAGAGAATAAAGTTTTATTTGAGTTGTATTAGGATTTTTTAAACGCATCAAAATTAACAATTATGTTATTACAGTTATATTTTTTGCTAATAGGACTGCAGGATAAATTGATCTTATTACTTGGTTTTCTAAATTTCTTTAAATCTGTTTAGTTTATCCTAAAGTAAACTATGCTTTATCGCTGTCCCGTAAGGGTTAATTAATAGGTAATTTTAAAACAATTCAGTTTTAAGATACTCCTAAGGTGTGCTTGGTGTTAAAGAGGCACACTTTTTAGCAATTATCTTAAGTAGGTGTTAAAACTTAGTTTTAAAAAGTGTTTTAGGATTATACTTTAAATAAAATTGATTCCAGAACCTTTTAGGTACATTTTCTACAATTTTACAACATAAGTCTTATAATTTATATAATCTAGTAAACCATAGGGCTATTTTGAAACTACATAGTTTTAATACGAATTAAAATTTGTTTTAGAGCACAAATTAGCTTTTCAACCCAATCACATTATGTTGACGTTGAAAAAAATTGTTCAAAATAAAGAAAATTTTGTAGTTTTTATGCCTATCCCACTTATTATCATTATCTTAAAAAAGATTTCAAAATGGTTCAATAAAATTCTTAATATACTCTTACGGACTTTGTCTTAAGTCTAATTAGTCTTAAGATATTGTTTTAAAAATACTCCTAAGAACCGTTTTCGGATTCTCCCTTTTACTCTTAAAGCCGATTTATAGCAGAATTAAAATTTGTTTTAGAGCACAAATTAGCTTTTCAACCCAATCACATTATGTTGACGTTGAAAAAAATTGTTCAAAATAAAGAAAATTTTGTAGTTTTTATGCCTATCCCACTTATTATCATTATCTTAAAAAAGATTTCAAAATGGTTCAATAAAATTCTTAATATACTCTTACGGACTTTGTCTTAAGTCTAAATAGTCTTAAGATATTATTTAAAAATACTCCTAAGAACCGTTTTCGGATTCTCCCTTTTACTCTTAAAGCCGATTTATAGCAGCCCTAAGGCTATCTCGCGGATTCAAAAGTTTTATCAGTGTCTTAAAAAAAGGGTTTTATGGTTACCTTGTATACTTTGATAAATCTGAAAATGTAACTTGGGTAACCATACCAAATACACCTGGTTAAATGAATGCTTGTGAAATCCCTCAATCCCTCAATAAACGTATTTGACTATTTAACGTTTACTTTATTCACGTAGATTACATTCTCAAGCTGTCAAAGTTAATCAGGCTCATAATATATAAATATTCATATTTTTTAATTTTATTTTAAATTATCGTCTCCCCATATTTTTTGTTATAAGACTAAAAGCCGTTTATAATACCAATCATTATTTTTATTTTATAGAAACTTATTTTGCAAAGTTGATATTGGTCTATATAAATTTTTAAATTCCTACGTTATTTTTGAAATATTTATTATTTTAATTGGAGATGAAATTGGTTTCTTAGAATATAACTTTAATTAATAAACTTTCATACAATTTTTGTATTTTATTGTATCAAATATTTACAACGAAAAGGACGAAGTACGGTTTAGACGTAGTTTTGTTGCAAATTTTAACCATATTCTGACGTAAATCTGTAATATAGCACATAGGAAAATTATTGGTCATAACTCGAAAAGTATTTAAAAGTTTTTAAAGATTAAGTTCTCATTTCTTAAGTAATTTAATATTTTAAATATATTTATATATTTATCTAAATCAAGTCACTTCACCACCAATATATTCACCAGTATTATAATACACTAATATTTATAGAGACTAATTTAACCTACATTACTTTAACGTACACTATATAATTTGATATATGCTTTGAAGCTGTTTATGTTAATGTAAATCCTCTAATTAGCTCTAACTTTAAATTTTGTAAATCGGTTTATTACTAAAAAAAAACTTATCCAAGCCACGCTTTGCTTTCAATATTCAAAAATATCAATAATGTTTAACAAATGAAATATGTTTTTAAATAATACGATGATCATTTCAACTTAAATTTTTTAATAGGATTAATTTTAACATCCTGTATGATAATAAATATATAGCTTTTAAGAGAAATACATCTTCTAGTACAACCATACGATCTTTCAAATTTTTAAAACAATAAATAAATAATAAAATATCAAAATATGGTAAAAATTAACGGCAAGCCATAACTTCATATAATCCGTGCCTCATTCTTTATAATTTCTTAAAATATCCACTATTTTAATATTAAAGCAGTTTAGTACTTAAAATATAAAACATATAACTGTCAAATTTGGTTTAAAAATATTATTATTTTAGTTTTTTAAAACTATTTTTTATTATCTTTTTCCTAATTAATTTTAAACCTTTTTTTAAATGTTTTTATTCCAAAAACGATTGGTTTATTATAACATTCCATTTTTTTAAGTTACACAAAAGTAAATCAAATTATTAATTACTTAAAATTCAAATGAAATTGGAAGCAAAATATACTTTTCTACAAGTTTGCATAACTGAACTACTTTACTAATAATTGTATGAACACTAATTTGACTTTAATTCCAAATAAATCAATCTGAGACCGCAAAATATTAAAAACATATTTATATAAGGTTTAATATTCGTAAAGACACTACTTAAATCTGCAAAAAATATATATTAGAATTCTTTTTTTCATTTTCAACCTTCTAATCCAACACCTGTGTTATCCACTAAAAACAACCGAATAACCAATAATCTCGATTATCGAAATCACATGTGCCGTGTCACGAGTCGCGCGTTGTCGTAATCTCCGTGACGTGATAAATTCGGTGCACTCCGGCCACAGCACACTCTTCGCGTAAATACGAAAACAGTGACTGGTGAGCGAGAAGAGTAGAGGCAGCGGTCGAAACGTTGCGCCGCCTTACGTCACGAGGTCGATGGCGCCACCGCCGTGGCCTTCTTGATCGTCGTAGGCCAGCGACGCGCTAGGCGCCCCGACGCCGGCGATGCGATGGACTTAATTTTTTGGATGCAATTGATAGGAAGGTGAGCACCTATCTGGGTCATCCAGTAAACGGTGATCAAAAAAGTGTTATCAGCGTTTTTGATATTATTTTGTGCGTTATCGTTTTATTGTTCAAAAAGGTAGTTGATGTAAAAACTTACCATGAAAACTAATTTTTTAATCAGAGACATATTTATTGATTATTATTTCTAATATTAGGAAAATAATTTAAAAATGTTGAACACATGCGAGGAAATCTATTTAAACAATTTTCAATTAAAATTTTAATAGCCAAATGTGTGGGCTTTTAAGTGAAATATTTATTAATATTATAATAATTATGTTTTAATAATTTTTAACTTTATTTCTTTAAATTTATTTTTATCATCTTAATAATTACTGTTTATTATCATTAAGAATGGGAAAACTAAATATACTTTTATTAAAAGTAAGACGAATAAACGAAACATGCTTAGTTAAAATATTACTGGTTTCCGAAATACAGAGTGTTAAAATTGAAAATTCAAAAATTATTATTTGCTATATTTTTTTTATTCCTCAGAATAATTTTTCTGAATTCAATAAACATTTTTGTTGTTGTAACAACCAAGAAGTCTAGAGACTATTTGGTTCAACTGATAGGTCTTTATCTACTGTTATCAAAGGGTCCTAAAGTCCAGAAGGAACATCCATTCACCAGTGACAAATGAAAATAATAAAAAAATTAAGTTAAAAAAACAAAATTATTCTTTAATTTCACAGTCGAGTGGCTTGAGTAATTAGTTATAGACTCACTTTAATCCTTAAGAGGTAAAAACTCCCAGGCTTTACAAATACTCATAACTGGTTTTGCTAAGGGAAGGAATTGAAATATGTAAAGATATTGTGTAATAAATGTGACAGGTTTCTAATGGAAATAAAAGGCGTTAGATATCATCGATTAAAGATGGTTTTTCTAAAAAGTTTGATACTATTGAATATAAAATTGATCAAATTCCTCATACTAACATACCAGGATAATTTTAAAAATCTATTGATGATCTGCAACGTAAAATTATTAAAATTGAAGCGTCAAAAGCTACATATAAATCCTTCCGATCCAATGGTGTTCGAAGACATCATTCAAGAAGTGTCAGAGAGAGAAAGGCGTCGAAAAAATCTAATGGTATTTGGTGTTCTCGAACCAAATGATAACCGGACTAATAACAGAATCCAGGCTGATCGCAATATCATTGTTTCGTTTTTATACACAGAAAATACATAAAACGACGAATTTAAAGCAATAAGAATAAACAAATTTTATAAAAATAAAGCACAGCCTCAAGAAGTAATTTTCAATAATAAAAACTTTGTGCATAATATCATAAAAAAAAGAAATTATGAGTATCTTAAACATTTCTGTGTCCTACGACAAAACATCTAGACAAATTAAATAATATTGTCGAGAATTAAGAAAAACATTGGACGAACGTGAAAAGAATAGAGAATCAAATCTCTGTCTTAAACATGTGAATGGATTTCCAAAAATAATCCATTTAAACTAAATGAAACACCTAATTATAAGAAAATACAAAATTTCACATGCTGGTGCCAGAATGTAAGGGGTCTAAACCATAGAAATAATATAACATTTAAGCAGAAATTGAAACCTACTGTGTATAAAAACGCGTCTCTGCGCCTGATATCGCAAAATAGTGTGTCTAGAAGCTTGCGCAATATGCATGACTTGTCCCTGTAATGTTGCCAAATATATTAAACATACCTAACAGAAAAGAATTTTAAATTAATTAATTTTTAAATTATATAATTTAAACAGTTTATATCTACGAAATATCGCCACAAAATAACTTATAAACATTTAAATAATCAACTAATAATATTTATGTGTAATTACATTCCCAAAAATATATACAATTACCGTATTAATGTCATTAATACCGTATTTTTAATGTTCAATAAGCGATTCACCTACAAATTCAATATTGACCTGGCAATAGCACTAAAATCCGGTGTTTCAAGGCTATATGACGCTGCCCTTACAGGACCGTTTGTAGTTTATTATTTATGCCGCATTTGGGAATCCACATCGGATGCATCTGAGATGTAGTAAGTAGTAAATCTTTGATCACGTAATTCAGTATACGTAAATGTAATGGGACAGATGTGTCCGATGTGGATAAAAAACGCTCGAGATGTAAAAAATGCATCCGATGTGGACTCTCAAACGCGGCAATAATTACACGAAGAAAGTGGCTTTTTATTTTTAGTTTTGTGTAGTGTTTAGTCAAATCCTAGGCACAATAAAAGACATTTTTACATTGGCTAATGAAAATGTAATCAATGTATTAGGCAGCTGTTATATTTATTACAAGATTTATGTCTGCAAATCTAAACCTACCTAAGAATTATAATTATGTAAATAGAGAGCTGTATATTTATATACAGGCTGCCCAGCGACGGGGAGACATTATCGATGTCGGTTTTAAGGCATTTTAAAACATAAACCCGATCTCAACAATCTTAGGAACTCTTCTGTCACTCGATATTTTAATCGGTACTTCCTCTTCGCTTTTTGGCTGGCACAACAATTATTTACATTTCTTCATTCCTTACCGCGTTCGAACCAGTAAGGTTTAAAGAAATTTAAAAAAAAACCTACTTTAAAAATAAAGATGTTAATGACTTTCTTATGGATCCCATCTTCAGATCTTGACTTAATGTATATAAAACTGTTTCCTTTTCTAACAAAAAGAATCCTAGAAATCGGGCAACGTGGTAAAGAATTATCGCTCAACATACATAAAAAAATATTTCAACGAATTGAGAATATCCTACCATTTTGAAGTATGAAAAAAAAATTGTTAATAAAGTGAAAAGTAGGGCATGAACATATATTATAAAGTAAGTATATAAAATGATAGATAAATCCAGTTTAGAAGGTATTATAAATAAACTGTGGAAATATCGAGAATCTCGATTTTGAATCGGAAAAATATTCTACGCAATTTAGTATGAAAGCTGATCAAAATAAAACACATGAACGACAAACTGTTATTGACAACTTTCTTCAAACGTTTTCTATTTTTCCGAAAACTAACTAGATGGTTCGAAAATCATTTCCTTCGTTAAAACGCCTCTTGTTCCGAAAAAGGTACACGCCTGTCAACATTCATCGTTCATTAAAAAAGTGGTAGATACAAAACGCTTCGTATTGTAAGGCCAAAATATATTTAGAAATCGAAATAGTCATATAAACAAAAAAATCATATGAGTGAGATAACTACCAAATTAATGATTTACAAGTTTATTCCTATTATTTATAAAATAGGTTTGCAATGTGCTGGTGTGGAATGTTATCATCGACTAAAAACTTTAAATCTTTGTATTAAATTGATCGAAGACAAACTATAAATTGGTTTAGGCTATATAGAATGTTTCTAGTAAGCAGCAACTAATTTTTATTATGGAACCGAAATACCCTTTTAAAAGGGTTCAAAATTAAAATAAAATATGTACCAAGTAAATGTAGCAGTATTTTTTTAATTTTTTAATTTATATTGAAAATGGTAACATGAAAGGTTTTCTGTCTAACGACTCATAGTCTCGGCTGACATAATGTAAAAAAATATCGAACATAATATTCCTGGGCCCTATTTTGCACTCCCCAGATTAAATTTAGTTGTAGCAAATGATATTATCAAATAAGATGTCAAATCACAAGCAAAATCTCGTGACTACAGTACTAATGATTGCCTGTTTGGAAAAGTATCTTTGTTTATAAATATTTATCCGCCCATTATGTATATACGTTTAGTTACCGACCCTAGTAGATAGGCAATTTGTTATTGTTTTAAGTTTTACCATAGGGAGAGAGAAAATCAATATTAGGATAAATGGTCCAGCTCCTTTCTGGTTACGTAGGTACCTAAAAAGTATTTTAATTTTTGGTTAAGTAATTAATTATTGTAACAGTGATTTTCTTGTGATAGTACCTAATTTAGATTGTAGAAAAGGTTTTGTATATAATTTCGCTGTTTAATAATAAACGTAGTCAAAACCGGAGCACGTGGTTTTTCTGGAAAGTATTTTTAAAATCACAAGCAAAATCTCATGACTACTGTACTAATGATTGCCGAAAATTAACTAATTCATATTATATGCCATATCTTTCTTAATAAGGACTGTCAGAACCATATTTACCTTAACTTGAAATTTTTTTAATCGTTTTTTGTATAGAATCATCTCTAAAAATGTATGCTTGAAATATCGTGTGAACAAATATGTTCGATCAATAAAAAAACTTGCACCGGTCCTGTTCGCGCCAGCACCGTTATACGCATGAGCTCCGACACACTATTTTCTCCTTATGGTTTCATTTTTAATATATGGAATCGGCTTTCTATACTATTTCTATGGTCTAAACACTAAAATAACATCTATATAAGGACACATTTTCTGACCGTAGTAGAATTTTATATAAATAAAAAGTTCTTTGGGTTTTTCCATCAAATAGTTTTAATTTTGTTGAAATTTAGGCACTATATATGTTTTGGAAAATACAATTTTTTCATCTTCTGGTGCATTCAATTTATAAAAAGTATGTTTATATTCGTCCCTGTACTTTTTATAAATTGACTGTACCTGAAGATGGCAAAATTGTATTTTCCGAAACATATGTAGTGCTTTAATTAAAAATAAATTAAAACTATTTGACTGAAAAAAATAAGCAACTTTTTATTTATATAAAGTGACACCGTTTTATAACGCGGCGTTCGATTGTGATGATATTATATCTTTAAGTGAAACTTGGCTATCAAATGCAGTTAGCTGTTCTGATCTTTTTCTACATAATTATTCATTGTGATCGTTAGGGCGGTTTTCCACTAAACGGACAAGATAAGAACAAAACACAAACTCGTGTCGAAAAAACAAAACTGCAACCTTTCGCAAACTTTTTGAAAACTTTAAACTTTTCTTTTTAATTTATTACTTAAAAAAGAATTTCTTCTTTACCTGTTGGAAACTAACCAAAATTTGTCATATTTTAAATAGCGAAAAAAGTAACTATCGTCCTATCTTAATTATCTGCAATTTTAAAAACATATTTAAGATCATACTTTATGATATTAGTTACAAAACTGTACAAAATTCAATTTAACCATGGCCTTCATCAAAAGTATGGTGTGTACGGTGAACTATAAGTTAGAAATGAGCCACAATAGATCCATTTGGGTCATATTAGAAGGCGATGAGATCATCCAAATTATTTCCAACCTAACCTAACCACAATTTTTAAGCATACGACAGTATTTAAAAATATAATATATTTTGGTAGATACAAAGGTTACATTTTTAACCAGGTTTAGGAATAAGAGAAGCACCTCTTGGCAACGTTATCAACTACATTAAATCTGTAGGCTGGCTGACGAGCTAGGAGGTGCCTATCAGCTTAGGAGGCCTAAGTGCCGTGGGGGTTACCCACCCTCCACACGTTACAGTTACAGAGAACCAGATTTAGTTAATCAGATTCTAAATGAAATGTCATTTGATAGATTTAGTTTTAACAACTATTTCATGCATAAAATCTGTAGTGAAAGTGAATAGCAATTTATAATAAATGGTTTTCAACTTAGTTTGTGCTAAATTTTTAAAAGATTTAAATATTAAATAAACTGTTTATATTTTTGAATAATTTAAAAATTCGAAAACAAATCTCAAAAAGTCTGTTACTAAATATGAGGACCATCCCCGAACCGCAAAGGAGAAAGCATATACACGTATATTTTGTGTTTTATTATCTATTTAACATTAATCTTCAATAGTAACGAGGAATTCCTAATTTGATGGTAAAAAAAATATTGTGTGCTATGCAAGCGAAAAATTTATTGTAAATAAATATTTTCGATCTCTCTGTAAAAAATTGAGCAACAAAACATTGTTATGGATTACTTTGTACACCCGCGTACCTTACCTTAAAACACCATGCAAAATAATAAAAATGGAATATCGCTCTATACGAAGCACGTTTTTACGAGCAGAAACTGTAAATCAATCCAACCGCAGGGCAATCAATGCCCTTTGAAAGTTTTCGGGGACATTTTTCACGACTTTTGATGGGGTAACTTTGAAAGAAAAGCCAAGCACTTTGTATGCAAAGGGCCCCACGCTTAATAATGGGCCCCTATCCAGTGTCGGTAGAAGAAAATTAACGTTCAGTCAGTGTCGTACAAAGGTTGTACCAAAGAATGGACGATTTTTGTCATTTTAATTTTTAGGATTTTTAAGTACTAGCACTTAATTTTTATCATGCTGATTCATCCCAAAATACAGAAAGGATATTACTCTAAAATCTGATATCATTGTAACATCAGATATTTACGTTTTGGGGTCCTAGGAACCTAGATATTAAGTCACTAAAATAAAAAACTATTTCAAACCATTTAAAGAAAAATTAAAAATAAAAACCTCACATTAGATTATTCCAAAAAGAATTTAATTCGGTCTTGTCTAACTTAAATATTGAGTTTATTCACTGAAGGGTTGAAATGCAAGGCAAAGCAAGGTAAATCGTTTACTGTGCATTCTGTACAACACCGATGCAACACTTTGATGTATGTACTTTGAAGATACTCGCCATAAATTACAAACATATTCACAAGTTCACTGTTATCACAAAAACATGTTATTGATTATAACCAAGTAAATTATAATAACCGGTGAAGTGTTATTTATTATGAAATGCTGAAAAAATGTAAAAAAAATGAAAAGAATAAATATTAGCTTAATTTTTCATACATTTGTTCAGGATCGGATTTAGATTTTTTATTCTATATTTTTCTTATTTTACAGTTTTTTAAAAAAGTTATTTGCAACAGATGTTTATTTTATTTAATGACACAGCTAAAAAATGTAAAATTACAACAAAATTTGCATGGGACGTTATCGACAAAATATATTGGTACTATTAAGATTTTACAAATGAATATTCGTAGTATTAACAAAAATATTGACGAATTTTTAATTATGTTTCATATTCCAAACTATGATATTGATTTTAAGTAAAACTTGAGATATACTTGATTTAAGCATATTAAGCATTAATGGCTATGTCATATATACAAGGAAAGTCATTACAATTAGAATGATGGGATAGTTGCTTATATTAAATCTTGTCATGTCTTCACTCATGAAAAAGTTAATATAACAAATGATATAAATACCTGTAACCTGCGCCTCGACTCAAGGTTGAAGAAGGCTAAGATTACACAACGAGAGGGTTAATGTTGATTATTGTATGCCCGGTTTTCAGTTGAGAGTGGTTGGGTAAAGTTAAATAAAATAAAATTCTGCAATGAAATGTGGTTTAATACAATCCAAGTCGCTGCTAATTATATATTTGACGTTAGTTGAATAATATGCAAAAAAAGTTTTCACAAAAGTCAAAGTTATACGGGGGCCAAGAGTATACTTTTGGTTTACAAGTATTTATCTTTTAGTGATTTTGCTTTATTATTAAGCAGGTGCTTGCACGAGATAAGCTCTGCTAGAATAACGCTGAATATTTATACACCTAAAGTTCAACCTAGGATACAAGCTTCATGCACTGGTAGCAAGCTGACAAAGCAATTGGGTGCAGGTAGACGGTCTCAAAAGTAAAATATGGTTAATTCTTACTTGCTATACCAAAGATGGTTGTCCAGAGTGGGGCTTCTCAGTGACCGATGGGCCAGTGAGTACTTCTGTTGGGGCCTACCGCAGGTGTATAACATGCACCTCAAGCATGAAAATCCAGGCTAAGTTGTCCAAGCCAATTGAAGAATGTAGATGAACAGTAGATGAAATTATCAAAAGGGGAAGTTAAAGATAAAGTTAAAGCACAGTAGAAGTGAAGTAGATGCAAAGTAAATGTAAAGTAAATGGCCTGAAAAAGGAAAAGGTTATGAGAGGCAATGGTCATCATGCAGAGTTAGTTACACTTACCGTTGATGAAAGGTGGCCAAAAAGTGAGTATATATATGGTGTATTAGTAAAAATATCCGCTATAAGCGCCTTTTCCTAATCACTAAAAATGTTTCCTAATGCACAATTTTGTTTCTAGGCAAAAACCGAAATAATTTCGTAAGAGCACTTCTCAAGTGTTCTTGAAGAGCTTTAGTAACAAAATGGGCGAAAATGGCTTAATCAAAGTTTAAAGTCCAAAACTTGGTACCTGAAAGATTGGTCTTTTACTACAAGACATGTTTTGTAAAAGAAGAACCAGTTGGAAAAGGTAAACAAAACAAAATGGGGTAGGTAAATGTCAGAAAAAATATATTGTAATCATTAAGAAGGCTAGTACTGTACTGATAATCAATAAAAGGGGTAAAAACAAGGAAGTTTTTAATATTTTATAGCTGATTTTGAATAGTAAGATTCATTTTTAATACCGAACAAATAGTTGGTCATGATTTCGTTGCTGGAAAAAGCTAAGTGAGTACTTAGATTCAATATTTATTATTATAACAATTAAAACGGACAACTACTACTATAATTGTATAAAAGTATATATTTATAAACAAAATAGGGTTAATTTATGCTTCTGAAAATCTAAACCGTAACAGACCCTGCAAATAAAAATTGATCTAGGTCTTAAGGAAACCTTTCTAATTACAGTTTTATACAGATCATTAAATACTAGTTTCCAGGAATTTGCTACAAATTTGAATGATTATTTTGAAAAATATGATGATAGCAACGCAGATGTATGTTTATTTTTAGGTGATATTAATATTGACTTACTAAAATATGATGATAAAAATACTGTGAAATATCTTAATACTTTAAATGAATTTGGGTACACTAGTGCAATAAACGAACTCACTAGAGTACAAGGCAATAGAAGAACCTGTATTGACCATATGTTCATTAAGACAAAAAAATCTGATTCAACCGAAAACTTAATTCCTATTGTACTAAAAACCTGAATCACAGATCACTATACAACGTTACTACAGATAGTCTTGTCCCAAAATTTTATAAAAAAAAACCAACAATAATAAAAAAAATTTATTAATAAACCCTTCTTAACAAATTTAAAAATATTACATGGGAGAAGTTTTACTGCGCTTTCACTTCTGACACTGCAACAACAACATTTATTAACATTGTTTTAGAAGCACTGGATGCCTGCACAGAAAAAAACGTATTCTTAGAAAGCAATACCAAAATAGCACACTGGGTTACAAACGGTTTACTTAACTCCATCAATAGGAAAAATTAAACGCACTTAGAGAAATAAAGTCAATAATTTACAAATGTAAAAAAAAATTTCGGATTAAAGCGAAACCCGCCTCTCAACTCATGTCCGATTTATCTACCGATAGAGTAACCACTGCAAGGCCCTTAAGTAAAGTAGGAATAGACTATGGGGGACCCTTCTTATTGAAAACATCTTCACTTAAAAAAGCTCATGTAACAAAGGCTTAAATTGCACTGTTTGTCAGCATGGTAACCAAAGCGGTTCACTTGGATTTAGTTGGTAGTTTGCTCACAAATGATTTTATTTTAGCACTAATAGATTTATTTCAAGACGGGGTAATCCATTGACAATTTTTTGTGACAATGGTACTAATTTTAAGGAATTACACGATTTTTCGATAATA
The DNA here is from genome assembly GCA_927349885.1 of Psylliodes chrysocephalus. Taxonomy (NCBI): domain Eukaryota; kingdom Metazoa; phylum Arthropoda; class Insecta; order Coleoptera; family Chrysomelidae; genus Psylliodes; species Psylliodes chrysocephalus. Next base: position 23,735,513 of record OV651825.1, on the reverse strand, counting down.
ATAAAAATACTCAGTCCATTATTAATTTTTGTACTCAAAATTTTATAGAATTTTGTTTCATCCTTCCAAATGCTACTCATTGGGAGTCATTAAAAGCGCAAAATATGACCTTGTTTGCATTGTAGGAAAGAATTTACTTACCTTTAAAGCGCTAACAACCATTTTAACTCAAATAGAAGCCATACTAAATTCACGCCCATTGTGTAATTTATCAAATGACCCAAATGATTTAAATAATTTAACACCTGGTCATTTTTTAAAGGAGGCAGCCTCACTGCGTATCCAGAAAGAGATATTACCCAAGTGACAACAAATAGATGGTCATTATGGCAAAAAAATTCCCAAATGCAACAGTCTTTTTGGAATAGGTGGACTACCGATTACCTCCATCAATTGAAAAATAGGTCTAAATGGCTTACTCCACAACCCAATTTAAAAATAAATGATTTGGTTCTTCTAAAAGAAGAAAACACTCCCCCACTTAAATGGCCCCTTGCTAGAATCACAGAAACTTACCCAGGTAAAGATGGAAAAATGCGTTTTGCAAAATTTAAGACTAGCTCCAGTAAATACGTTCGACCTTTAACTAAATTGTGCCCTTTACCATATACCAGCATTGCTCCGCTGCAGTCGTCGTAATAGTTGAGATGGGGAAGTAACTTAGAGAATGCTTGGGTAGGAAAATCGCTGGCAATGACCGAAGGCAAAATTTGGACGCTGGATGGTAACATTCAAGGGATGGCCTTGCCCATTGGAGACTTTAGGTCGTGACCTTCTTTTCGATGATTGAGTGATTGTTTCATTTGTATTTTACAGTCTTTTTATTTTCGTTTTTAAATGTGTTTTATTTATTCAAATGGTGTAGTTAGTCAACAGCCCCCAGCTTAAAAAGGCTTTTTTGGCACTATCCTGTTACCTCTGTTTAAAATTTTACAAACATTTTACAGCCCCCAGTATGTTGTGAAAACTCACAACATTTTGGCTAGTATTCTTTGTGTTAACAGTCTTTGTAGACTGTTATTTAAATATTAGTTACCTTTATTAATAATAATTTAATTGTCAATTTTTGACTACTGCCACCCTGTAAAATCCTTAGATGCATTGTGCAACCAAAAAAAAATGGAATGTCGAGGTAACATGTCAAATTAATTATGACGGTAGATTTGCTTTTGGAATTATTGCTTACACCTTCAGGAAAAACAGACTTCTTAAGTTGTTATTGTGTATATCTTATTTGGCTTATCATTAAACCCTAAGTGTTTGATGACCACTAATGTTCCATAAATAAAGTCTGGTTCACTGTTTATACATACTTTATTACAACCAAACAATGCTGAGTTAAAAAAACGAATACAAAAATTATCGCAATAAATTGACTTCTTTAATAAACAAAACAAAATTTAATTCAAAAAATCCATGGAATGTTGTGCAGCAAATATCAAAAACCAAAAGACAAAAAACGATTATTAACAGAATTAAACATCCTGACAATGAGAGATCTTAATTCAAAAAAATTAAATAGCAAATGCCTTCAACAATGCTTTTGTTCAAGCGGGTGAAAAACTTGCTGCTAAAATAAATAATAACGTTATTATGGAATTTACTAGAGTATCACGTCCAAATTCAATTGTTTTGAACATATAACTAAAATTGAATTTAAAAACACATTTATGGCTCTTAAAAATAATAAATCCGTAGGATACGACAAATTGCAGACAAAACATTTAAAATTAATATCAGATTTTATAAGAGTTCCTTTTGCTTATATTCATAACAAATATATAAATTTTGGTGTGTACCCCTCTGCTTTCAAAAAAATCAATTGTATCAGTATTTAAGGAAGGAAAAATAACCGAAATTACAAATTACAGGCCATTATCACTTTTCAGCCAGCTTTGAAAAATTTTTAGCAAATTATTAAAAAAGTCTTATATCTTACTAAAATAAATTCAATATACTTTCAAGTTATCAGTTTGAATTTAGAGAAAACATCTTCACGGAAGATCTGCTTCTTTTATTAACATCAAATTTTACCAAAGCTTTAAATTAGGGTATGTTTATTGATTTGTCAAAAGCTCTTGACACTGTCAGTCGTGATCTACTCTTACATTCTCTAGAAGATATTGGTATAAGAGGCAATACTCTACAAATATTTAAAAATTATTTAACACCAAGATGTCAGACAGTAAGAGTGAATGATGTACTGAGGAGTGAAAAAGTGATTGACTGTGGAGTACCTTAAGGATCCGTGTTAAGACCCACATTATTTAATATATACATAAATGGTTTCTTCTCATTAAGTGGAAATGGAAATATTGTCAGTTTTGCAGATGATACTGCTTTCTTCTACAAAGCTGATAGTTGGTAAGAAGTAAAAATAAAAGCAAAAATGGATTTCTGTTTAATAAAAGATTGGTTGCAGAAAAACTACTAACACTAAATGTTGATAAAACGTATGAAATGAGCCAATTCCTCAAAATAAATAAACGGGGTTCTGGTACATTGGAAATTCTTTATTTAACCACATAACTCCAAACAGTGACGACAAGTTCGGTTGGACATCAACCACAGCTCGAGTCGTTACAATTATTGTTTTACTTCACAAATAAAAAACTTAAAATTAATTGTTACCATTTGAGGACTAAAACCTATCTGTGTCCTTCCGTCTCGTCACACCGTTCTTTCCTTTCCCTCGCGAAACATCACACCTGACCACCAAAGATCGGTAGCTGTTGGCGTTGTTGCCACACCAAACAATAACAATGCGCTGGAAAAGTACTCGAGTATTCGACACTATCCAAAGCACAATATAAAATGCATATAAGAAATCCTGCCCCACATGGTGGTATCACGAGTTGGATCACCTTAGAAAAATGTTACTGAGGCAAGAACCACAAAACTCAAAAAGGGCACTAGGATACTTACAAAGATCACCTCAGTGAATACAAAAAAATCGTTAGACAAAAACAGAGAGATGCATAGTGATCATACTGCGAAGAAATTGAAGATTTCCCGCAGGTAGCCAGGCTTCAGAAAGCTTTCTCAAGAGATTTCCACCGCAGTATTGGTAGTCTATGTTTCGGAAAAAATTTGATCGATTGTCAGAACTTAAGGGTCAGTTACTAGCCCCTGAAAACTCTTAAAACCTACAGAATAATCAAGTTATCTTCCTTATTTGGTAAAAAAAGAACACCTTCCGAGATCGATCTACTTATCACCATGATCTATGGAAAGCATTACTTAGTCTGAGGGAGGATGTACTGGAGTCCAATATAAAGAAACTATCCACACCAAAGAGAGCAACCAGCTAAATTGGATGATCATTAGAAACATGGTGGAAGTAATCTTTCAAGATAGTGATGTACAAATACTGGTTTGCAGCCATTCTGCTTGTGTCCAGATTTCAGCAAAAACCGTCTTTTGTTATTTCCATACAAATGAAAATTGTAAAAGATGATCCAGTTGCAGATACATCCATTCTGTTTCAGTTCCAGGAGGAACTATCTCTTAAAGAGGGGCAATATTATGCGAGGATCCGGAACTTCTCCTTACAAGCCATCGAGGTATCTATGAATCGACGGTCGCTGCCTGTTCTATTCATGATCAAGACTAGACTCGAATGTTTTCTATCGCAGTCTGATGCGTAGAGGATAATTTCCAGAACTTCCAGGCTGAGCTTCTGGGCAGAGTTGGTTTTTTTCTATACCGCTTTATTTTTTATAAACAGCGCGAATTTGTTGGTAGATATTAAGTTTCAATATATGTGTTGTATATTAAAGATAAATTGTAATAAATAAATTAAAATTGTGAGTTATAATTGTGCCTAAGTAATAAATAAATTAATTAGTACCTTATAAATAAATTATAAATAGGCTATTTTTATTAAATAAACTATTTAATTGAACATTCGTTACAGTAGTATTCTCTGAAAATATGACTAAACTGATCTAATTTCTAAGAATATTAAAAATAAATAAATTATTTTTTACCATTATTGTTTTTTTTTTAATAATACAGTATTCATCTACACCACTGCTTATAACACGTGTAGCGGCATCTTCATGAGCTAATAAAGACTTTTAAACGGCATTTCCTGATTCGAAGCTTAAAGACTTTTTGCATAATTACAGTTGTTAAAGACGTTTGTTGCAGTTAAAACTTTTTAGAGTATATTATGGAGATGAACATTTTGTAATATTGAACATCTACATAAAATAATGGACAGAAAATTACTGAGACGTTAAAGCAGTAGGTGTATTGTCTACATTATAAATACAAAGACATTACAACTAAGAGACCAAATTGTTTACATTTTTTTGTGGCAAATCATTATTCCCACCAGATTCTCGTTTATTGCGTATTTGCCGATTTTATCAGTCTGTCAAAATTATTTGGAGAAATTACTTTCGAAAAGTAAAATTTGTTGTGTCCTGTAACTATAATTTTATATTATATAAATAAAAATATGTTTTTAATCAAATTATTCTTTGAAGTTTTAATATAAGCTAAATTTTTTATTAAAAAATCAATATTAATCTGAACAAAATATTAGGGTTTCGAAGAACTCCGTAAATACGGCAACGCTGAATATATTATTTTACGAATTTACAATTTTTATTAATGAAATGTAGTACCGTAACCAGCCGCAACGTTGTCAATCAGGTCTAACAGCTATTTTGTATTTCTGACAGTATCTGACAGTTTCTGTGTGATTTATTGATTTATTCATTCACAAAATACTATTTTTGTGAACTTTGGTGAGAAATCTAAAGAATTATGGTACATGCATGTGTAGTGTTCAAAAAGGTAGATCATTTAAGTCTAAATGTATGGTTTCATCGGTAAGTATTTTTAGGTTAAGATATGTTGTTTTCATTTGAACCAGTGGAGTAGGGCTTGTAGAAGATTTGATACAATTTCTTATGGAATTTAAATTATATAGGATCACATAGTAAATTGTTTGAAAAATGATTATCCAATCTAATATTTCAGACAATTTACTGCAGGTTTGATAATATACAATTTAAATTGTACAAGAAATTGTATCAAAAACTTGTGTAGTCTAAAACAGTCTTAAAACAGTTTTTAAAGTGATATTCCTTTTATAAATTAGTAAATTATACCAATAAATAATTATTGAATAGTGGCAAAGAAAATTTAACGTAAAATGTAGAATACCTTAAAAATGATTAACCTATTGAGCACCTATACATATTTTTTATTACTCTATTTAGGTTTCAGCAAGATCCTGAGAAAAGAAAACTTTGGTTTTCTCTAATAGGAATCCTTGAAAATCAGCTCCTTCGTAAAAACTCAGAGTTGTGTTTAGAATACTGTTTTCCTGAAAATGTTTTGGTACGTGCAAATGGTACTAGATATATTAGAAAAGATGCAAACTTCAGACGGTGTGAGGGCTTTCTATTTTTGGATGAGTTATCCAACAGGTAAATATACAAAATATTAATTTTTTGTTTACCTATAAACATTATTTATTACCTATATGTATGCATATCTAATGTATGGGTTTTTAGTTCTGATTCAACTGTTTTTGGAACACCACCTGCTGCAAAAAGAAACGTTGCAGTAAGTTATAACATTAATAACCAAGCATAAAAAAATTAAATGAAATTTTAGTTAATAAAATTAAAGTATTTTATATATTTAAAACATTATTTTAAAAATTTTTACAGTCTTTTTACTATATTTTTTGCCATACCATGTTTTTTTGTAATTATTAATTAAAAAATTATATATTTTTAGGACAGTGTTTTATTTAGATACCCCTACCTACTTAATGTTAATTTAAAATTTTAAATAATTTTGGTTAACATCATAGCAGGCAAATATATAGTAAATGCCAATAAACTATAAACCAATAAATATTAAAAATCGAAAGGTAACTTGAATTCGCTTGTATTTGAATTTACTTGTACTTTACCTACATGAAAAATCAGCAAGTATTATGCTTACTATTGTCATATACTCTGAAGGCATTCTCTCACCAGAAATCAAATCACGACTGGTGAAAGACCTCACAAAGCTTAGTAGTTAAAATAAGGTGACTTTAGCCTGGGTTCCAGGCCATGAGGGATATCAGGGCAACGAAAAGGCCGACGAATTAGCCCGAGGAGGCTCAGATAAGGCCATGACAGTCCCCGGACCCTTCTGTGGAGTTGCTAAGGCATTGTGCAAGGCATTCATTAAACAATGGATGCAAACAGAATCTCAGGAATGGTGAAACAACTATCCAAGATTGAAACAGGCCAAACAGTTCATCAAGGAACCATCGGCCAAGTTCACGAAAGACCTACTTGATCAAAAGCGCCAAATCGTTAGGATAACAGTAGGCCTTCTTACTGGAAACTGTCGCCTCAAAAGGCACATGAGTATCATAAATCCAGCAGAAGAAGCAACTTTGTGCAGGTTCTGTAAAGAAGAAGAGGAAACAATATTTCACGTCCTGTGCCAATGTGAATGCCTGGCTGGAATGAGGTTTCTAACATTGGGCGAAGAAAAGCCAATTGCATGCAACTACATGCGGGAGCCACTAAGCTACTAAGACTAATAAAAAAGACCAGGCTAGACGACATACTCTAAACAAACAGGAGTCCCACAATAGATCTAAAAAGATCGCGGTGGACAAGGACAAATAACGTCCAACTCATAATCTAATCTAATCTACCTACATGAAAAAATCATAATTATATTACTAAAAAAATATACCTACATATTTACGTATTTTTTTAACATACTACTCTGACAATACTGGTAAGTTTAAAACTCTACGCCACTGGCGAGCATATTATGGACACTGTTTACAACGTTGCCAGCTGGTCATAAGAGATCTGTCTTTCTCTCTTCCACTCACTAACAATTTTAAAACAATAACACTCCGCAATTGTATGGGGTTTATGAATGAAACATTTTGTCTATATGTTGTAATGTCTTTGTATAAATATGACAAAAATTAATTGAGACTTTTTACTCAATTAAAAGAGATACATAAATGTGCGATTAAAAATAAGTAGTTCAAGACAATACAAAATTAACAATATAAAATTAATATTTTCTCTAGTCACCATGGCAACATATATGTATTATCAAGGGTAATATCAAAGGAGTTAAGCATTTTTTGAGAATATTTTGTCTTTTTTTTGAAAGAGTAAAACCAAATTTGGTAGATTTTCACACTTTTATTTTAAAAATAAAAAATTTTAAAAAAACACTAACATGACATATGTTTCGAAGTACAACTTCTTTTTCAAATGTGACTATTTACAATTCGGTATCCAATATATATACGAAATAATTTAACAAAACAAAGTACTTAAGAAAACATCAATAACATTACAAAATAAACTAACTATTTAAAGTAAATAAGGGTACTTAGGTAATTATAATATCCATCAGATAACAATAAGATAGACCATTACCGGGATTATCTCACAGAAAACTGGGAAAGAGATTTAATAAGGGTGAATTATTAATATCTAATTGATCATTTAGTAAGTTGTCTGAATTTTTAAATCTATTTATTTCAAGTGTTTCTAAATGGTTTAATTTAAGGCTCTTATTTTCTACATGCAAAATTTCAAAGTTGTCTATAAAAGAATGATTTTCAGCTAAAATATGATTTGAGTAAGTAGAATAATTTTTGTTTTTTGTATAGCTATTATAATGTTCGGAATAGCGTTTTTTGAAAGTACGGCCTGTTTGACCAATATACAATTTTGGACAACTACCACAATTCAATAAATAAATTGAATTGTGGTAGTTGTCCAAAATTGTATAATGGTCAAACAGGCCGTACTTTCAAAAAACGCTATTCCGAACATTATAATAGCTATACAAAAAACAAAAATAATTCTACTTACTCAAATCATATTTTAGCTGAAAATTATTCTTTTACAGACAACTTTGAAATTTTGCATGTAGAAAATAAGAGCCTTAAATTAAACCATTTAGAAACACTTGAAATAAATAGATTTAAAAATTCAGACAACTTACTAAATGATCAATTAGATATTAATAATTCACCCTTATTAAATGTCTTTCCCAGTTTTCTGTGAGATAATCCCGGTAATGGCTATCTTATTGTTATCTGATGGATATAATAATTACCTAAGTACCCTTATTTACTTTAAATAGTTAGTTTATTTTGTAATGTTATTGATGTTTTCTTAAGTACTTTGTTTTGTTAAATTATTTCGTATATATATTGGATACCGAATTGTAAATAGTCACATTTGAAAAAGAAGTTGTACTTCGAAACATATGTCATGTTAGTGTTTTTTTAAAAAATTTTATTTTAAAAATAAAAGTGTGAAAATCTACCAAATTTGGTTTTACTCTTTCAAAATTAAATGGATTTTCATCAAGTAAAGGCCGAAACAATAAATAATATTTTGTGATTCATAAATTACCACGAAGACTAAATCAAGTGGTATTTCGGTATATCTGTAGACGGCAGGCAAATGTACCTGCATAAGTCGACGTATGTAGGTACCTTTGCCAAACAATATGCCAAAATAATCATCTTTTCCTCAAGATCTTCAGCAAATCTGATGACAATCGAATCAGCTGATCCAATGATATACAGCTGGTCAATTTAACATATTTATGGGACGTATACTTTCTGTTTCGAGCCCTAACCACTCTATGTTCGGCCCTTTGATAATTTTTTTCAGATATTTATTGGGAAACTTTTGTTTATGTTTATATTTGTTTATGATCATATCGTTAATTTTTTTTGAAGTTGCTTTGCCGCGACCCATTTTCAATCACGCTTAAAAAAAATTACGTTAGTAACTGTCACAAAGATACCGTCACACTTTCAACAACTTAAAACGTCAAACCACAAAATGAGTTAGTGTTTTATGTACGTCAAACACGTAAAAAATTCTAAACGTTAAAAATTTCAAAGCCTCCCAACATTAAATTTAATAATTGCGGAGGATATTGTTCGAACCTTTAAATGGTCATTTATCTTTCGTTTAGATACGTTTTATTAAAAAAATTAAGATCATGATGCGCAATGCTCTCACAAATAGCAGAAACATCAACAACTATTAAATTTAAGTAATTTTTGAAAAATAGATGTTCTTTTTCAACCTTAAGTTTTCTAACATCTAATGGAAATAACATTATAAAAAGGGCTCGTATATACAGTGCGTCCATAAAGTAACGCATAGATTCATTATTAGCTAAATAAACAATAATAGAAATTCCCGAAATAAGTCGATTTTTGATTTTAATTTACTATTTTTTTCAAATTATAATCTAATATACAGGGTACACCACCTTCGTCTGATGACGTCATTACCACAGCTTATATAATACAGCTCCACAACTCCGTGTCGGCGTCTTTGATCTGGCGGTCGAGAACCAAGCAAGACGGAATGGTGCTATCTCTGTTAGATTCGAGGGAAAAGTCGGGCCCGGATTAAACAATTTTTTTATTATTGAAAAAATTGAAAACCTTGGCGTAATAAGGTTGGTTACATGCCATATTAAGTAAGTTTTGGGAAATTAAATTTTTAATTTGTTTTAAATCTGTCAAATATAATTAAAAAAAATTATTTAAATATAAATATTACGAAAAATAGCGCATCTTTCGGATTAGAGGTAAAATAATTTGTATGTGGTTAGTAAAATCCTCGTTAACAAATGTTTTGAGCTAAAACAGTCACTTCACGACAAATTGTGGCTTGGATCCTTTTTACACCAATGGCTTCAATTGTTAAAGAATTGTGTCACGCTCGTGGATGCAAATCAAGTGGTACCCTGTGTCTCTGGCAAGTGTTACTCTTCGCGTAAAGGGTTTATACCTAGATAAACGAATGCTTCGACTGAGGTCTGGGAACTCTATGGTATTTTGGAATTATAAAGAATTTGTGCTTTTATTTTAACAATATTGGTTATATTTAGATGTATTCTTATTAATTGAAATACAGATTTGTAGAAGTAATACTTTGACAGTTTTTATTAATATAATATATTCAATTTTGATCTGACCATACCGAAGTAGGGAATTTTGAAACTTTATAGTAATGTGAAATTTGAATTACAATATTACACGATATTACATAATTAGTACTTATTTTAGGTAGGTACTAAATGTGTACTTGGAGAAAGTAATATCGATTTTTAAAAGAAAACTTGAAAAGTAAATTAATTTAGTTCCTATTTCTGATGTAAAACTTAAACCAAGAAAACAAATAAATTGTAGTTTGTTCAACAAAGGGTGGATATGATAGCCATATTACACAAAGACGAAGTTTGAGCACGACGTCGTAGGCGGAGTACTCAATCGTCTGATTGTGATATGAACAATCCACTCGATGTGGTCAGTATATTTTTTCTACGACCCACTAACGAAAATCTACAAATTTAAAAAAATATTTTAGGTTATTTAGACAAAATAACTAATTTTAAAATAATTTAGGAAGTTGACTAATTTATAAAATAAAATAAACATGAAAAATTAATTAGTCCTTGACCTAGATTCGATCCCGGACTTTTCGCATGGAAGGCAGATGCTCTGTCTTCATCTTCACCGAAACTTTCAGGACTTTAGTTTTAATACTCGTAATTAAATTAGTATCATGTAGTTTGATTAAAATTTATTTCTTTTTAAATGTGGACACATTAAAAACAAAAATGCTATTATTTATCGAGTCTACACAAACATTTTAATGTATATTTAATATCAATAACTAAAATATATATTGACAATTAGTTTAACAGAATTGTCACTTATTTAAAAATTTTTAAATAATAGGAGTTGGGTGACCAAAATATGAACTGTGATTTGTAGATTTAATTTTGTTAAAGTGTTCTCACTACCTAAAATGGATATGAAATATATTCGTAGTTAAACGCAATAACATACTTTTTCGTTTTGTAGTATGTGCGTAGATTGGCTAATATCCATGCACAGATTACAAAACGAAAAAGTATGCTATTGCCTTCAATTGAACGAATATATTTCATATCCATTCTAGGTAGTAAGAACACTGCAAAAAAAATAAATTTGCCAATCACCGTTCATATTTTGATCAACCGACTGCTATTATTTTTAAAATTTTAAATAAATGACAATTCTGTCAAACTAATTGTCAGTATATTTTTTAGTTATTGAGATTAAACATACAATAAAATAAGTTATTCTTTTGGAAAACGTTAGCATGGATGACTAAAGGGTATTGGGTTAATTAATTCTAAAAGTGTGGTACAAATGTTATTTTTTGTAGCCAATTCTTCAAAATTATTTTGAAATATCTTTTCAATATTGAATATTAGTTCTACAAATTCATCATTTGACAGTTGCAGATTTCCAAATGTATCTGAATTGGCGTTATCATATGCCTTTAAAAAGCAATAAAAAGAAAAATCATCTAATTCAACGTGATCTTTGTTATATTTAAGACAGGTATCGCAGGAGTGGATCCGCAAGGCTTTAATTAAAAGGTAACCACACACATACCTGATAAAAATTTTCTGTAGCAATTCGTCTTTACAATAATTTAGGGTGTTAATAATTTCATTATAAAATAAAATACAATACATTTAAAAAACATACATTTTAATTTTCCAGGCAAAAATTTTTAAAATATGTAGGTATTTTTCAAATCCATATACCTTCTATTTAAAACTTTCTTGCGTGTCTACAACAAAATAATGAACAATAACGCTCTAATGGGACACCCTGTATAAATTATATTTTAAACAATGAAAATTTCTTATAATGTGGTTCTTATCGGTTTGGGTCCTTGGGAAAACTAAAGAATGTTTTCTTGCAGGTATAACCCTTATAAAACAGCTTTTGACTACACAAACAGAATGATGTCTTTTTCACTCATTCTACTCACAGCTAAAGAGTCACCAAAATAATAACAGTACCTTTAACTCAAACAAAATCAACGAAATTATAGGCTCCCCAAAATTATACAATCAACGAAATTATACGCACGACTCAACACCTTAATTAGGTACGCTTCTGAACGACAAAACCGTCTTTTCCCTTCGAAGGCGGAGCTTAAACGATGCGCGACGAAATCGACGCAAACCGTTGCCGCCAAGAGAGTGTTTTAGCTGTATTGTATAAGCTGTGTCATTACCATTTTTTTAAATGGAACCGCCCTTTTTTTAATTTCCGGATTTCTCTTGCTGAGCTGATTCCATAACACGTTGCTTCAAATAGGTACAGGGCGAGAAAAAATACAAAAAAAAAATTATGAAAATTATTTATGGAATGTTATAGGTTTCTGAATGTAATAAACAAATTAAATAAAATTACATTGTTATGCAATTACTGTGATACATCTCAAAAAAAAATTTACAATAAATATTCAAACTTAAGATTTTAAATAATCCTATAGAAAGAAGTATTATGGTCTCAGATCAGGTGATCTAGCGAGCCAGTCCACTGGTTCCCTTCTTTCTATTCACCGTTGTGGAAAAGTTCTGTTTAAATAATCACGCACAGTTACTGCGCAATGTGACGGTGCGTCATCTTTTGAATCCATGAATATTGTATTTTGTTTGAAAATCCAGATAGAATGTTCCTTTTAAATTTTCATCAAAAATTAGAGAACAATAATTGTATTTCTCACAATACCTGCCCATACGTTGGTTTTTTGTGGTCCTTGCGTATGGTACTATTGCACCCAGTGTGGATTTTTATCAGACCAATAGTGTGTGTTTTGCGGGTTAACATGGTCGTTCAAGTAAAACGTTGCCTCGTCGTCCGAAAATAAAACGTTATTAATGAAATTGTTATTTTATTCCATCATATACTAGCAGAATTCAGTTCTTTGGTTAAAGTCTTCTTCAGCCAATTCATGGATAAGATCTACTTTATAAGGACGGTATTTTACCTTTTTAAAAATGCAATATCGGAGTTGAGTATGAAAAAGTTTAGAATGTATTACTAGCAGTGGCGACTCGTAAAGTGGTTCACAGTGACAGAATATAAGCATCAGTACAGATGTATGAAAAAAACTTTCAGTGTTTTAGAAAGTTTAAAATATACCTTTCTAAAACACTGACTGTTTTTTAACTATATCTGTACCGGGATCTATATTCTGCTACTGTGAACACCCAAAATTTTGGTCACGAGCCGTCCCTGATGGGCTGTTAGCAATAGTGCCTGTGTAGTTCAAACAAAGCTAACGAGGATTCTCATAGCAGCAAAAGAAATCACGAGAAGCAATATCAATGAAAGGAACATGCTCTTCTATGGAGATAGCAGACAAGCACTACTAGCCCTAAAGAGACCACAAATTTTCCCAGGGTTAGTAATAGAATGTCACGAAGCTTTGGTCGAAGTATTCGTCAACAATGTGGTCACTTTAAGATGGATTAAAAGTCATGTTACATCGAACGGAACCGTCTTGATTCTCTAGCCAAGAAAGCAGCCAACCAAACACTTTTTGGATCCGACCTTTCTATTGGCCTGACAAAATTGGTAGTGGCAGACCTAAATAAATAACATTTCCTTGTGGAATTCAAGAAAAGATGGAATGAAACAAGAAACTGTAGAGTTGCCAGGGAACTCTTAAGTTATCCTGACAACTCTGCAGCAAACAAATACTTGACTAGTCACAGACATTCTGACTGTTCATTGCTAAGTACACAAGCATCTCCATATTAGAATCCGCATTCTGCAGAGGGTGCGAACAAGAAGATGAAACCATCGAGCATATCCTTTACGATTGCTCGGCGCTCTCATTTATTAGAAGATTTGTGTTCGGCGAATATCGGCTATCACCAGCCGATATATGAGAAGCACCTCTTGGTGATGCTATCAACTACATAGGAGATGCATATCATCTTAGGGCGATGCACATTGGGCTTAGAGATACCTCAGTCACAGAATAACCTACCTATTACAGAAGCGAAGGAAAGCTAATTTTTAGGGTCCAAAATTTTTTGCGCATGATCAGGGCCGCCCTTTTATAACCGACAAAACTCTCATGTCATACGCGAGTATTGTTTTTATGTGTCAGGATTAGTCATTTGCAGTTTCTGATTTTTTTTTATCGAACACACTTATGTTTTAGTGTTTTTATTTTTACATTTTTTAAAAATTATTGAGTTAATCTGTGTTTAGTGTTTTCCTTTGTCTATTTTATGAACATTGTTTATTAAACCCGTTTTTAGTCAAAGACTTGTGGTATGTGCTAAGCTAAACTGATGGAATCTAAAAGAAAGAGATGTGTTTATCGCCCATGTCCTCGAACGGATTCAAATACTAGTTATTTTTCAGAAAGTTATGCAAAATAAATTATGCAATTTACATGAGGAAAACTGATAGCTCTACCTAAAAAATAGTTTAAATTTTGATCCAGATATCCAAATTTACCAACGTTATGTGTTACGTTTGAAAAGTAGTACGTCCTGGAGCGGAGTAGAGCTAAAGGATTTTTTAATCACCTGATAATTGAGCTTATGTGGAATAAAAGAACTATAGATTTGTTTGTGTTTCTCCTTTTCATTAAAATAAACTTAAATGTTTCATTAATATCAAATTTGATTTCTCTTCTCTTGGTTTTTGTGCCAAGTTGCAAAATAAACTTCATTTTTAGATGTGGTATTTTTGACTTTCTGCTATTACTAGAAAATAAACCATGTTCTTATTTTCGTCTGACATTTTTTATAAATATTTTTTGCTCTTAATAACCAGATATGTAAATAAGATGAAAAAAATTAAATTGTGACACAAGAGGCAACGAACAACTCTCTGTACATCTCACAGAAGTACATCTACAATTTCAGGTGCTTTTTTTCTAGTGAACTGTATAGTTAAAAATAGTTCTCTACTTTTTTCTTTGTCAATTGTCATAAATTACATTTACTCCGAAAGCTTTAAAATTTAATTAAAGAAAATAGATAATACTTGACTTACCAGCTCTGCATTAAAAGACCACGGAGCAGATCCCATCGAGAAGCCACAGATGTATTAAAAGAACGGCTTCGAGTAAAATGAGTAAAACGAGGTACTTTTTAAACGCAGCAATGTTAACTGTATATTATTTATTTGGCTATTTAATTAAAACAATTATTTTATTATCATTTTTAAATCAAATTATATTTTTGTACCTATGACAATATATTTTGTAATTTTTAGGGTTCCCATGTGGTTAACAGCCTGTAATCGAGAAGACTTGAATAATATATTCAGTGAGTAATTACACAAAAACTACCAGTTGTGTGAAAAAGATTTCCAGTCCAGTAGTTTTTCAGTTGAATTAACTCGGAAACGTTTATTTTAAAATGTACTTCAGACAATATTCTGGCACACATCCTCAACAAATGAAAACATTGATCATTCTGAATGAATCTGTGCCCTCAACATCCCACGACAATTTTCTTAGTACACCAGGTATTAAAAATAATATAAAAGTGTTATGTTTAAATATTTAATTTAAATATTTTATTAGGTCCTAGCAAAAGAATGATTACCTTTAAAGATTGAAGAGATATTGTTGTTTCTATTTAGATAATGCATGTGCCAGTCCTAAAAATATCCTTTAGTTGGGCCACAATTTTTAAACCAACCATTTGCAGATATAGTTAAATCTCAAGCAGAATTTAAAAACCAAATGCCTCTAGCTAGAATACATTCCAATGAATACAAGCAGTTTGCGCTTACATTGTATTTTTTAGGACCTAGGGCATATTCCTTTGTCTATAATAATGAAAATTTTCGATTTTGTCAAAAATAAACGTATTTTACTCTTGAGCAAAATTCATATTTTTTGACAAACTTCGTATACGGCTTGAAAAAATTGATATCTGATGACTGTATTTTAAGTTTTGGGTCATGTAGGACTTTTTATCAAGATTAAATTTGTTTCCTAAAATCAATAATATTTTTTTTTCCATATGGTTCCAACTCAAGTAGATACACTGTATATTTATAACCACTTTTCTTTGACTCTATAATCGCACTCGAATAGAATGGTAGGTCGAGTTATGTACTTATGACCAGTGTGGTAACTGCATAGCTTGAAAATTTATAAAAATATAAAAATATTGCTTCTAAGAGTCCGTTTTATTGCAGACAACTGATATCATAAAATATAACTAAATGCATTACAAATTGAACTGTTAATGAAACTATGGCTAATATCTGCAGATTTTTACTGCCTAGAGTATGCCGATGACCTGGCGATCGTCGTAAGAGGCAAGTTCGCAGGTACAATATCGGAGCGTACACAAACCGCTCTAAACATTGTCGACGAGTGGTGCAGAGAGGAGGAACTAACAGTAAACACTCACAAAACCACAATAGTCAACTTTACAAAACGAAAAGTACCAACAGGACTAAAGTCACCAGTACTGAAAGGAGTGAAGATTCCATTCGCTCAAGAGGCCAAATACTTGGGAGTCATCTTTGACCACAGGTTAACATGGAATTAACACTTGCAAAAAGTCACCCAAAAGAGCACAACGTCCTTCAACTTATGTCGAAGGCTGTGTGGAAAAAATTGGGGATTACAACCAAAAATGTCCCTGTGGTTATACATATACCAGAGTCATAAGGCCGATGATAACCTACGGGTCGGTGGTTTGGTGGCCAAAGACTCGGCAAGCTGGAGCCATTCGACAGCTCAATGGTAATCAAAGGCAAGCATGCCTGAGTACCACGGGAGCTATGAAAACGACTCCAACAGCAGCTATAGAAGTCATGCTAAACCTAACACCACTACATATATTCATTCAAGGCGAAGCCAGGTCTGTCACATACAGACTGCACAAAGGTTTATCGCCCATAAGCAGTTTGCATGGACGCGACTACAGCGAGCTATATAAAGAGTTGGATAACGACCAAATAATGGGAATGCCTTCAGACAAAATGCTTTCAAAGTATAGCTTTCAAAAGCAATATAAAGTAAGTATACCAGAGAGGGAAGCGTAAACGGAAGGACCTCCTATTCATGCAGATCTCACCTGGTATACAGACGGCTCCAAAACCCATAAAGGTTCAGGAGTAGGTATATATAGTACCAAGACAAAGACAGGAATCTCATTGAGCTTAGGTAAATATGCGACAGTATTCCAGGCAGAAATAGCAGCAATACATCACTGCGCAAAAGAAGTATTAAGACAGAAGGTAAATGGAAAAACCATTATCATATACTCAGACAGTCAAGCGACGTTAAAAGCACTCAGTTCCATGCAGGTACACTCAAAGCTTGTGTGGGAAGCCCTAAAATAGCTGGGTAGTCAAAACAGACTAACCTTATCCTGGGTACCAGGCCACAGGGGACACAAAGGCAATGAAGAGGCTGATTTATTAGCCCGAGAAGAAGCTTCAAATGCTCTTATTGGCCCAGAACCCTTCTGTGGTGTAACAAAAACAACTATCAGAACATGCACAAAGCAGTGGATGTTTAAAAAATCTCAGAAGTGGTGGGAAAACTCACCAGGACAAAGACAGGCCAAAAAGTTCTTAAAGGGACCATCGTCTAAACTCACCGAGCATGTACTAAGCCTTAATGAGAAAAATACTAGAATACTAGTAAGTCTATTAACAGGGCATTGTAGGCTTAACAAACATATGTTCAATATCGGTCTGACAGAAGAGGCCTTGTGCCGATTCTGTCAAGAAGAAGAGGAAACGGCAGAACACGTATTGTGCTACTGCGAAGGTCTAGTAAGACTGAGATTCCTTACACTTGGAGAAGAAAAACCAAGGGCAACTAGCTATACCGGAGAACTACTTCCCAGTCTATGGAGTCTACTACAAAAGACCGAATTAGACAGGGTACTCTAAACAATGATAAAAGGATATCCACAATAGATCTGAAAAGGTCGAGGTGGGGGAGGCCACATGGCCCATAGTCCTAATTAAATCTAATCTAATGAAACTATGTAGTTATTTTCTGATTTGCAGGACATAAGTTAACGACTTATGTACTTTTGTCCGCTGTCTACAGATATAATAATAATATATCAACTTGGTAAACATGCTTGTTGACAATAAAATTCTTTGTTTGCAGAATAATTTTTTTTGTAAATTTAATAATAACAAACAATATTAAACGTATGATCATTTGATACCCATTTTTTTTTAAATTTAATTTATTATACTATAAAAAAATCTGATTTTTACTTACAGCTTGTTAACACATCTCTAAATTGTAGACTTACCTGAAATAAAAAAATCATTATTAGGTCATAAATAATGCACATCTTTTAAGCAATGAAAATCTGATGTGTCCAGCACATGACTTTCCTCTCTAGTTATTACAGGTTTTTACGGTTATTTTGTATAATCTATTATAGCACCTCTGTAAATCTTTAGTGGTTAACTTAATTTGTACATTTTCCACATACATATAACTCGAAACATTTTTCTATATATACACTCATTGCCAACGAAAATGCTGAAAAATTTAAATTTGGGGCAATTTTTTTATCACTCTGTATAATATTGAAGTAAAATTTTATGTTGTAGTTTTTATAACCAAACAATATATACTCTAAATTATTTGTATACAGAGATTTCATTTCAAAACTAGCCACCCAAAATAACTTTTAAAATATCTTTAAAACAAAAAAACAAAAAAAAACACGTTAATTTATATTTACAGAGGGACACATTTTACAAGTATCTTAACCGTGCAGTTTCATCCCCTAAGCGGTGGTGAATATCACTTCTAAAATTTTAAATAAAAAGGGGTATCATGTGATAGCTCTTCTTAAAGGTCTCCTTTTTTTCAATCTTTTGACACATTATTTTTTTAAATCGGATTAATTTTTCACCAAGTTATGCCATTTTAACCTTTTAAATTAAAATAATTATTATTTACATTGTATTTACATTATTTATATTTTATTTGCGTAAGAATTACATTGTACTTAAATAAGATATTCAAAATGTCCGCCATTGTTGGCAAGGCATTGGTAAAGTCGCAGCTCGAATTCATCCCGCACTTTTTGAAGCGTCTCTGGTGTAATCCGCTCCCACTCCTCCACTATTCTACGTCTAAGTTCAGGAATATCGCGAGGTTGAGTTTTATACACCACAGTTTTTAGATGTCCCCATAAAAAAAAGTCAAGGGTGATCTCGCTGGCCATTCTATAGCGCCCCTTCTTCCGATCCATTTATCTGGAAATGTCTCATTAAGCCAATTTCGTACAGGCAAGGAATAATGTGCAGGTGCTCCGTCCTGTTGAAAAAATAGGTTTTCTTCGTCTAGTAACAAATTTCCATCTTGATCTATTTGGTTTTCTAAGGATTCGGTTATAAGAGGATTTATCAGATTTTCTAATAAGTTTAAATACAATTCCCCAGTTAAATTTTCCCCTATGAAAATAGGACCAATAATTTTATTACCAAGAATTCCGGCCGATACGTTGATTTTCTGAGGATATTGCTGTGCTCTTCCCGAAAAACATGTGGATTTGTATTGTCCCAGTACCTACAATTATGTTTATTGACAAATCCATTTAAAAAGAAACCTGCCTCGTCAGTAAAACAAATATTTTTAATAAAATTATGGTCTTCATTTGCCCTTTGAGTCATTAATTTGCAAAATTCTAATCTTCTGTCATAATCGTCCTCAGTAAGCTATTGTAAAAGCTGTATTTTGTAAGGAAAGAATTTATTTAGCCGTAACGTTTTATGCACAGAGCCAACGGAAATATTTGTTAATCTGGAGACTTTTGGTATTGATGTTTGAGGTTCCATGGCAAAATGACTTAAAATCTCAAAATGTGCAGCTTCAGTTAAAACTCTACGATTCCTTACAGTTTTATTGCACGCGCGCCTGGCCGACGTTTCTAAATTCGCGCGCACACACTTCCAGTTTCTTGAAATTTATGAACTAAATCCAACACATACTGAGTTCTGCGTGCACAGCGTTGTTCTTCACCATAAATAAAGATTATTTCAATTCTTTCTTGTAAAGAATAAACCATTGTCAAAATTAAATTGTCAGTACACAACGAAACCAATAATCTACTAATATTAAATTGTTTTAATTTACTGTTAAAAATATCTTACACAAAAAACATTTAAAGCTTTTTTCTAACTTGTTTATCTCGGTATTTATACTCATGCATTTTAATTCAATATTTTTTCCGGTTTCTAGGTTATAACTTGGTGAAAAATGAATCCGATTTAAAACAATAATGTGTCAAAAGATTGGAAAAAAAGAGACCTTTAAAAAGAGCTATCAAATGATACCCCCTTCTATTTAAAATTTTAGAAGTGATATTCAGCACCGCTTAGGGGATAAAACTGCACTGTTACAGATACTTGTAAAATGTGTCCCCCCGTAAATATAAATTAACGTGTTTTTTGTTTTTTGTTTTAAAGATATTTTAAAAGTTATTTTGGGTGGCTAGTTTTGAAATGAAATCCCTGTATATTAACCACTGTTAACCGGTCCGAATAGATATCTATTTAATCTGTACGCAAGCTGTAGATTTTAATACTTTTATTTTAAAAGATTCAATTAAAATATACATTTTTCTAAAACCACGTTCATTTATATATTTTTTTAACTATTTCCAAATTCATAACCATAAAAATAATAGATATAATCAGAAATTCTTTTACTTTAATTGAAAGAACTGGCCTGTGCCCAAGTAAGCATAATCGGCAAGTATAGGTAAACTGCCTCGTATCACAATACCTACGACCCTCTCTCGACTGAGCTACTATATGAAACCATTCAATTTTTAAAAGAGGGATAAGTATCCCCAAAGGGTTATTTCGCATTAACCCCTTTATTTTTCTCACGTAGGTCATGGCAAAAATTAGGCGCCCAACCTAGTTTAAAATTAAAATATATATATTTTTTTTTTTCATCTTGTTGTTTATTGATAAAAATTTCAGTTGATTTTATTTTATTAAAACAAACGATTTCTTAATGGTTTATTAAATATTATTATATAGGTTGTGTAATCTACATGGTAATTTCTTGTGGAAAATTTGAAACTAGTATACAGGGTGTTAGAGTTTATTTATATATTATATTTACTATTGGTATAAAAGCAGTATATTCAGTTATTACTTTAAAATATATACACTCACCGGCACGAAAAACAGACACCCTATAATTTTTGATTTAAATGCCTCAATTTTATATTTGTTGTATTGTAACTTTTGTCAACGATAGTTACGAATTGGTACATGATTTTAAAATGTGCTTTCTTCAAAAAATGTTTTCGGAGGGCATTTACTTCAAGAGAATAACGTCTGTAAATATTAACACAAAGAAAATAAATTCGTTAACAGTTACACAATTATCTTTAGAAATACAAAAAACTATTTAAAAAGCCGGTATTTATCTAATCTAACCTAATTAATACCTCGTATTACCTCTACGAGCCTGTGTAATGGCATTAATTCTTCTATGCATACTGTTAATCAAGTTGAATAAATAATTATGTGGAATTACTTCCCATTCCTCTAAAATATCCACTCTGAGCTGATCCAAGGTAAGAGGAGCACATCCACTACCCATGAACCGTCCACTAGCAAAATAGGGGAAACGAAATATCCTGAACTTACTGGTAGCGCTCAATATTCAGGCGAAATAGACATTATAGGTTATGTGAAACAAAACATCATTAGTGATTTAGAGCGGTATAATATTTTGAAAAATGCTTTTGTTCCTGATAAACATTTCATTTTTCCGTACTCTGTACATCGAAAAAAAGACAAAGATGTAAAATGCTATCTGTCTTCAAACCACTTTACTGCCTTTAATTGGCTCACGTATTCTAGGAGTTCAGGTGGCTTATTTTGTAGGTTCTGCGTATTATTTGCAAAATATGGTGGGGTCAATAAATCAAATACCCTTAATATATTAGTGATTACACCGTTACATAAATATTCCAAATTATTTGGAAAAGACGGTGATCTAATGACACATGATTCTTCAAAATACCATAAAGAAGAAGTGACGGCTGGAAATTCATTTATTCATGTTTATGAAAATCCAAAACTTAAAATAAGTAATATTCTTGATGCTAAGCGGTTCCAAGAAGTAAATGAAAATAGAGAAAGGCTCAAAGCAATTATAAGATCAATAATATTTTGCGGGAAACAAAACATAGCCCTGAGAGGGTGAAAGACTGAGAGTGAATTGACCGTATCATTAGAGGTCAACGAATGTAATCTCAGAGAATTTATAAGACACAGAATAGAGACTTGTGGTGACGATTCAGTTCTTAAAATGCACTTTGAATTAGCTACAGTACGCACTAAATATATCAGTCCATCTATTTAAAATTAACTTATACATTGTTGTAGTGAGGAAATTTTAAGTTGCCTTATCGAAAAAATAAAGGCAGGTCGATTCTATAGTATCATATTTGACGAAACAACAGACATTAGCAATGTTGCACAAATGTCTATAATAATTCGATATTTGGATAATGGTAATGTCCGTGAGGACTTCGTATGGTTTCTAGTCTGCCATAAGGAAAACTATGACGATTTTACGCATGAACCAGTTCTTACAGGGAAAATTCTACGGCAAACTGTTATTTCTTTTATAGGGAAACTTGTCTTAAATTTTGAAAATTGTGTAGGTATTGGAACTGATACATATTGTCACGCTTAAGGGTTAGGGGGTGGTAATTATTCTTTTTAATGTGATTAGGGGTCCTCGCTTGGCCTGAGAGGTAAAAATAGACACTCACCCACTTCCGCTAAGCGCGCTCTAGCCGATGTTAATCTCAAAAAGCTCAGATTAACTTCTTGGTTTAGAAGGAATCTGCGCCACTTAAGATAAACCTCGGGTGACTTAAATTACCGTATAAGGAACTAAACTAGTAATAATAGAAACACCATGTATAAAAAATTCACAAACACTTTATTAAATGTCCGTAATTAAAGGACTCAAAAGACAATCAAAAATCGATATAATAATAGTAATAAAATTTGGGGTCCTTACCTCATTGTCATGGAGCAGTCACAATTTTTGCTTTACTTTATTTTATTTTATCCCCAGAAATATTTATTAGTATTTATTTTGTATAATTATATTTTTATGTTATATATATTTTACAAACCCCAATTATTTTCTCTGTGATCGATTGCGACCAGCTTTTTTGCCGTGCCGCAAAACTCTCAATGACCCCCTAAAATAAACCGACTAGGTTCGATTTCGCAAGACTTCCAAAATCGTCGAGTCAGCACAAAGTTCATTAGTTTTTAACTTAATTGTTATGAAACTATGAAATGCATTCTCTACGATTTAAAAGTATTTCGAAATCGACCTACTATTCAGAAATAATTTAACATACAGGATGTTAAATTATTTACTGAGCCGAATGAAAATAAATTAATTCAATTTAAGGAATAATTGTGACATGCCTCCCCTCCAAGAAAACCGGACCCCGGTTTTAAAAGTGACAAATATGTTGTCATACAAATGTGTAAAAGAAAAGGGTATATACAATACATACAAAAGAAATATATATAAAAAAAAAACAAATTATTTAAAAATGAATAGGTAAATATATGAATTGTCTAGTTGAATAGAAAAAAATATTCACTAATTCCAAAAAAAAATAAATTACTACACAAGTCTTTTTATTCTTACGCTCACTCACACACTTGTTTTTTCGTAAAATCCATCTCTCAATTAATGTTTGACCGATTTGCACACTATTGGACACTGAAGGTAAGTCCGTCCCTGGCACATCTCAATTCTGTTTCGGTGTTCCCTTCTCGGTACTGACAGATGAGATGAACAGAATTCTTCTTTTTTCTTATTGGCTCGGCCTGAACCGCTTAAGTATTTTATCGTCCCGAAGAGAGTTGTCCAAAAATAATTTAATTTCCCATGAATAATCCTTGGAAATCAAATAAATGTGACATCCCAGGTCCTCTCGGTATGCTCCATTTGATTGTGTTTCTATTCAGTTGGGATGGAAGAAGTTTTAGGATGGCTGCACAGACACTAAATACCGGTGATCTGTGACTAGAATTGTGGGTAGAAGAAGAATTAGATAAAATAAATTATAAATATGCATGCAAATTTGCCATGCTTTTTTGGAAAGCTTTTGGGTGTAAAAACTAAAAATAGTTTCAATTTAAAAGGAAGAGTTAAATTCGGGATGATTCTCAAGAAAAAGAAATTCCTTGGAGAAGGTTTCAGTGCTGTAACTGCTTTTCCATTGTGAATCTGGTTGTTGTTTTTTGAAAAGAAATTGGTGACTAACTGCTATCCAGGATCCTGGTACCTGTGTAATAGGACCGGGTTACTAGGTCAGAAGAGTCCTGCTTATGTGCCATTTGTTGTGCATAGTTCTTCAGTGAACTTTTGCTTCCTCTAGTGGCAAGTGGAGAGATGTTCTTTCCGGGGTGTGTGGTGATACAATCATGCGTATATGAAACAAAAACAAAACGAGTAAGTATAATTTAAGATTTGATTTATCTTGTTATTTATTATCTAGTTAACCTAGGGTTTGTTACAAAGATTAAAGTAATAATTTTATCACTTAACCCCAAAAAAAAAATTCCTACATCTAAGTACAGCCCAAAAAAATTTTTTACAATAAAACTATATTGTACTTAGATAATAGATTATTCCCTCTTAACATGGACACAATATAAGTCCTGATACAAAAGTTTATTTTAAAAAGTTAATGTACATTATATGATTTAGTTTTGATAAAGGAGATACAAAAATTATGTATTGACAAGTGTTTTCGTACTACCTTTAGTTAGTACTTAATTGTTTTCAAGTACAGGTTATAATTAAATCCTATTAACTAATATTGCTTATTAAGTGTCCGAAAGTATATGGTTTCTTACACAATTATTATACAATATACTTTTGAAATTTTTTGGCTACTTTTCAGTTTTTAAATATTCTTATGTCCCAAAACCCATGAATTCTAACAATTTTACCCTTATCTATATCTATTTACTTATATACTATTTCCCAGAAAAAAAATATTGGTTTTTTAATAATTCTACCCCTAAGTGTACATCTATTAATCTATCTACTATTTCCCAGAATTAATTACCATTTAATTTTCATTGTTATTTGGCACCCGGCTAAATGTGTCACCATTTTAGATATCCCTTAAAATTGACACAAAAGTTTTTCTTTATATTACCTACTTATCTTTTTCTATCTTTCATTTATTATAAACTTTCTATCTTTTCGCTGTGTCCCCTTAATATCGATTAACAAAAAATTATTGTATCATTCATTCATTGTCCCTAATATTCCAAAAGTTATTCTGCCTTAATTACCCTATTATATAATTGAGGATATATAAAAAAATTAAAATTATCTGCAGTTTCATTTTTGTAGATATATTCTTTTAGTTTTAATTTTAATAATGAAACGATGTATGTGGATTTTAATTATTTTCTTATTATACTATTATTTTTTACTTATTCATTTTTTGATTTTATATTTTATTGTTTATAGATCTATTCCTGTTGAAAGTTTTCTTCTTCAATTTTATATACTTTTCTTAATCCTATATTTTATTTTCACTTTCTTTTGCCAATAGCAAAATATTTTTTAATGTCCTTTATTCACGTTACTCATAAACAAAGTTGACCTTTTATTTGTTCCTCGACAACTATATTTTTCTTAACCCTAACTGTTTTTTCTTAACTCTAACTTAACAAGGATATAGACTTCAGCTGTTTTACGAGCATATCTTCCAGCCTTTCCCTTGTGTATAGTAGTTTTAACAGTTTTCCTAACGAAACATTTTATTTTTCTTAATAGCTATAACTGTTTTACTGCAATGACAAGGATATAGGCTTCAGCTTTTTGTAAGCATATCTTCCAGCCTTTCCCTTGTGTATAGTAGGACTAACAGTTTTCCTAACGAAACATTTTATTTTTCTTAATAGCTATAACTGTTTTACTGCAATGACAAGGATATAAGCTTCAGCTTTTTGTAAGCATATCTTCCAGCCTTTCCCTTGTCTATGACTAAGAAAATTTTCCTAACTCTATCCAAAATTCTTTTTGTATTCTCTATATTGACTCTACCTTAAATGTTTTATTTATCCACATACATATTTGTTAATTACCTATCTACTGCAGTTCAAAAAAAAAAAAAAAAAAAAAGTTTATCAAATTGATTTCTGTAAAAAAAATTAAAAATAATAAAAAACAAATTATTTATCTGCTGTAGTGGCCCTAAGGATGCAGGGCAGGCTCTGTCCTGGGGCCATTCTTTGTAATTTGGACATCTCCATTTCGAGTAGCAAATTATCACTTAAATGTTTTTCACTACATCCTTGTTCCTCTTCTTTTTTCCAGGTCTTGAGGCTGGGTGGGAGAGCGTGACTGAATGCTGTGCCCTGCGCTTGAGCGCAGATATATCAAGAAATTTTTTAGTAATTAAGTACCTATGCTAAACATAAAATAAATGTTTTATAAAAAAGAAACTGAATATTTATGGATGGTTATGAGGCTAAGTATGATTGAATGCCTCGGAAACATCGTTTTTATAATTTTGAACTCTTCTGAATTTTTTGTTACTATGATAGTTGATTACAACATGTTATTTAGTTTCTAAATTCTATTTGACAATTATTTTTAATGTATTTCTAAAGAATATAGCCAGTGTTGGGTCGCGACTCCACAGCACCAAGCTAGTCCATCTCCTAGGAAATCTAGAGCCCTTCTACTTCTTAGATGGTATTTCTCTAGAGTTAAATTTTGAAGGAATCTGGGGCTCCAGCTTTCCTCGAGATTTTGAAATTCTTTTTTGTAAGTGTTTTGTAAATTTTTTAGTTCATTAATAAGGATGCATTCCTTAGTCATTTTTAAATTATAAGTCAGGTGTTGTTTCTGAGACTGAACTTTACTCGGCTCATACCATTGTGATTCATAAACGAGGGGTACTGTGGCTTCGTATGCCACTACATCTGGTAACGCTCTCCAAAACGCACCAGCAGTCACCTCTACTTTTTGTGTATTTCCCTGGCTGGGGATGTTATTAAGGGCACATAATGCAATCAGCGTCCTGTGTAGAAAGTATATATTATGTATTATTTTGGGGCTTTTTATTTTGCAAATTTATTTTTACTTATTACTATCTTTAATAATCAACATCTTATTATTTATAAAGAAAAAAAAATATTGAATAAATAAAAATAACGGTGGGACAGAGGGTAATGTATATGCCGGGTGGCAATGTTGTTTTTTTTTTTTTTTTTTTTAATGTACTTAATTTTTAACGGAAATATATTTTTAATTTATTTTTGTGGTTTTTATATATTCCTAAAATTTTACCCATTATATTTATAAAGTTCTTTAAACTTAAAAAAAAAACATGATAATATATTTTAATACCCATCACTTAAGTAGAACAATTAGAATTACTTTTTCAATTTTAATTTTCACAAATTATACTTCTGTACTCTATATTTTAATGTATGATTCATTTTATTGCTTTTTGCCTATTCATAAAAAAAATAAATACATCTATTAATTCAGACATATTCTAAATTACCCCGATTAAAATAAAAAATACCTAAAATGCATATACCTACCTAAACTATCTATTCCTTACAATATTTGCACATTTTAAGTTTTAGTGCGTTTTATATATACACTTAATTTTATTTGCTAAAATAATTATTTTTGTTTTTTGAATTTTATATAGATATATTGTTTTTATGAATTATTTTATTTTTCATTATTGCCACATTAATTTCAATAATATTCTAAATTAATTATAATAAAACAAGTTCCTACTAAAATGAACTTTAACAGAAAAAAAAATTTAAAAAAAATTAATTTTTTAAGTATCTGTAATTTTTGTGATTTATGACACATTATACCTTAGTAAAATATTTGTTTATTATTCTGAAATTGAAATTCATATAGAAGAAAAACATATTTTAAAATCCAAAATTTTCTTAAAATTAATTTTTTGGTAAGGCACTTTTTTAAGTAAGCAAATCGTGCGAAATTTTTCATAGTAAGCAAATGAAATATTAAATTACTTGACTAGTATGTTAAAAGAAATTATTTCTACTATCATTATTAAAAAATCTTTATTATTGATGATGTGATATTAAAAAAAACGTTCGATTAGTTATGATCTAAATGGATATATTTCATTTAAAAATTAATTTTTTAAGTTTTATTATCGTCAGCACTTTTGTAAAATTATTTACGTACACCTGACGCATTATAAAAACTGTTTATTTTGCATTAATATTTAATATAATAATAAAGAAATTCTCTACTTGTCTTACGATTTTGGTATAAGAATATCCTATTCGTTTTTTAAATATTTTATCACTTTTTATGAATACATATATTAATCTAAAATTGTTAAATTATTTTATGGAATTCTGAAACATTCGAATTTTCACTTTTTAATTAGTTTAATTAAATAATAAAAATTAAATCCCAAAATAGTTTTTCTTAATGATTTTTATTTATGGTCTTCGTCCAAAATATAAAATTATGGCTATATATTTTCTAAATCAGTGCAATGCACTTTTTGTTAACTAAAAAAAATTTTTCCTAATATTAATAAAATTTTCCATACTTTGTGAGATATTAAATGGAGAAAGCACAATTCATTCAATATCATCTTAGCTATATTTACTTAATTATTAGTTTATTTTTTAAATTTTTCTATTATTAGGTAATTTATTATTAGGTTAGACATTGAAAAGTTTCTTTAAATTAGAATTTACAATAGATCACATTTGAATTTAGTAAATAAAACAAAAATTATCCGAAAATTGCCGTAAAAGTAACTAGTATGTTTCTTTTTCCTCATGGTTTTTTATTTGCCTCTGGGGCTGTACTGCTTAACAGATGGCTACAACTATTTTTACTTTTAGCATTTTTAGTTTTTTAAGATAAATAATATAAATAAGTATATGTATATATAGAAATAAGAATTATTGTAAAATATTCATTTAAAAATAGATAAGATAAAATACACCAAGATTTATTTATTTGTTAAAAAAAATGTAAATATTTAAAAATGTTGAAAATATTTTTGAATTTTATGGTTTATTTCTCTTTATGTATTGGAAAAAATTCTAAAATGAGAAAAAAACGTTTTTTATATATATAGATATTTTTTGTTTTTTTTTTTTTGTTTTGTAATATGTTATTAAATACGTAAAAATTTACCAAAAAAAATTACCAAAAAATTGTCAAAAAAAAATTATCAAAAAAAAAAAAAAATTACCAAAAAAATTACTAAAAAATTATCAAAAAAATTACCAAAAAATTATCAAAAAAATTACTAAAAAATTATCAAAAAAAATAGCAAAAAAAATTACCAAAAAAATGACAAAATATTAAAATTAACTAATTTTTTCCTCCACACTTTGAGTTTTAGCTTTCTTATCCCAAGCGTGACGGCCATTAGGATCAAGCTTGGGTTAAATAATCGTTTAAATAGGTTACCTTAATTTTTTGTAGTCAAATAAATTAATTTATATGAAAAAAATGAAATGTAAAAAAAAATTAAAAATTAAAATAATTATTAAAATTTTTCTGAAGCTTCTTAGATTCTATTATGCTCTTAAAAAAAAATTAAGGTAAGAAGGACATTAGCCAAAATGCGTTTAATCTCTTATACATGGATTTTTGAAGTAAGAAAAAAATTACTTATCCTTATATGTAAGACAAAAAAAAATTATATTCTATTCTGTAACGTTTTAAATGATCTACTAAATATACTTAAAATACCAGGATTTTAACTTAAAATCAATGGCACTTCCACCATGTCACGCTTAACGGTTAGGGGGTGGTAATTATTCTTTTTAATGTGATTAGGGGTCCTCGCTTGGCCTGAGAGGTAAAAATAGACACTCACCCACTTCCGCTAAGCGCGCTCTAGCCGATGTTAATCTCAAAAAGCTCAGATTAACTTCTTGGTTTAGAAGGAATCTGCGCCACTTAAGATAAACCTCGGGTGACTTAAATTACCGTATAAGGAACTAAACTAGTAATAATAGAAACACCATGTATAAAAAATTCACAAACACTTTATTAAATGTCCGTAATTAAAGGACTCAAAAGACAATCAAAAATCGATATAATAATAGTAATAAAATTTGGGGTCCTTACCTCATTGTCATGGAGCAGTCACAATTTTTGCTTTACTTTATTTTATTTTATCCCCAGAAATATTTATTAGTATTTATTTTGTATAATTATATTTTTATGTTATATATATTTTACAAACCCCAATTATTTTCTCTGTGATCGATTGCGACCAGCTTTTTTGCCGTGCCGCAAAACTCTCAATGACCCCCTAAAATAAACCGACTAGGTTCGATTTCGCAAGACTTCCAAAATCGTCGAGTCAGCACAAAGTTCATTAGTTTTTAACTTAATTGTTATGAAACTATGAAATGCATTCTCTACGATTTAAAAGTATTTCGAAATCGACCTACTATTCAGAAATAATTTAACATACAGGATGTTAAATTATTTACTGAGCCGAATGAAAATAAATTAATTCAATTTAAGGAATAATTGTGACAATATAGTGTCATGCTTTCCGACCAAAAGGGAGCAGTTTCGGAAATGCAAAAAACATTTTGTAATGCCATTAAATGTCCCTGCTACAGCCATTCTTTAAATTTGTCAATATCAAAATGCAGCGATGTTCAATATATTCGTAACGCAGTAGGAACCATCAAAGAAACAATAAACTTTTTCAAAGCTTCGCCAAAAAGAAGTAAGGTACTAAAATTTGTTAATGATGCAAAACTAATAAGTTTATGTGAAACAAGGTGGACTGGACGACACCAGTCGATTTTGTTATTTAAAAATTATTTTACTAATATTCTTGATGCTCTTGGGTTAGTTGCTCTATGGAAAGACAATGAGTCTTCGTCGAAAGCTGAAACCTTAACGCGTAGCCTACTCACAACGAAATTCATAACATCATTATATTGTTTATCACATATTTTAAGTCTAACCACAAATTTAAGCGAAATTTAAAAAAAAAAATCCATAGACAAGAGTTTGGCAGAATCACTAGTTAACGATATAATTTCGGTTTCAACTAAAAAACGTGAAAATGTTGATCCTTGTTTTGATACAATTTTTGCGGAAGTTGTCGAAATACATGAAAAATTGTTTGTTCCTATAATGATTCCTAGAATACCCTTAAGGCAGAACCATCGCAGTAATATTCAGACTGAAAATCCCAAAGATTTTTTTAGAATTAGTATTTTTATACCGCTCTTGGATAATATAATTCAAGACTTAAAATTTCGATTTCACTCAAAAATTTTCTCTGCTTTAGAAATAAATAATTTCATTCCATCGATATTAATAAATCTTGACGAGGCCAGAATAAAATCAGTTATACTTAATTTATCAAAATTTTTGGAAAAGATTTCAACAGAAAGCAGTGATTTTATATTGACCACTCTAGATTCGGAGGTAGATTTGTGGGTTGCCAAGTGGAAAAATAGTTGCCAGGAAAGCTTACCTGACACTGCATTAAATTCATTATTGGCGTGCAATAAAGATATATATCCTTAAATTTACCTTGCATTACATATAGGGATAAACCCTAGGATTTAAAAAAGTTTTAAATTTGTTTTGTCTTAATGTCTGTCCGTTCGTGAAATATTTTAATAATTTTAATTAATAGTTTTAGACCTACTTGTGTTTTGACATCAACTTTTTGTTGCAACTACTGTTTTTATGCATTTCTTAAAAAATACTCGCATACTTGTTTTTTACACCGACCCTGTGATAATCTCTAAGCTTAGTCTTAAATAGATGAGTAATACGGACCATACCTGATGATGAGGATCTGATCTCCTCGAAACCGGTCGTATTAAATTACTCTTGTGAGATCTTAAGGACCACCCTTGTTTTATTTACCTCTTTTTTGAACATATAACTCACACATGGCTACCACCTTCAACTTTAAGAAGTTTTTCAACTTTGCGTAGGTTAAAGACTTGGCTAAGAGCTTCTATGGGACAAGAAAGACTTGTAGGCTTAGCGCTAATGCACATCCACAGGGATATTAAATTGAATGTCGACAGTGTGCTCAATAGGTTTAGCCATAAAAAAATAGAAATTTAAATCTAGCTCTCTAGTTTATTTTCCGCCAAATAATATTGACGTATGTATGTTAACACTTTTAAATTTATTTTATTTTTTGTTTATCGTTTTGTAATATAAAAAGTTATTTTACTTTCATAACAGATTGTATGTTTTTAGGTAGTTTTGATTTTGTGATAATTTTGTTATTATCGCAATGTTCTAAGAATCTTTGTATTTTTTTTTTATATAACCAAATACAAATTCATAACAGCATTTTAATTTTTACTTTAAGTAATATCATGATTCTATCTTCTGGATCGTTAACCCCCCCTCCTTCCCACCTCCCCCCACCCCAGGAAAAACAGATATCTACGTGCCTTCTGAAGTAAGGGCAATATGATAACTTATGCATTATTGAGATTATCGTACAATATCTGGAATATATTCAATTTGGGAAGGCATTTTATGTTAAAAAATCTTCAGGGTATTCTACTAAATCGTGTTTTCTGTTGGCCAAATGATTAAAACCGAATTAAAAAACAATTGGAATATTCTTAGTAGGTTGTTAGTATATTATTAAGGATTAGTAAATTATTAGTAAGATATTAGTAATATATTAGTAGGGATATACGTAGGGATAATATTTACTATTTTCCTTTTTTCTCTTTTTTGGTAAGAGTGAGGTTTTGTATATATATTTTGAATTTGAGTTTAACTGTTAAATATGGAATTTAACAGATTGTTAGGTACAAAACTTGCATATGAGTTACGCATTAAGGGGATCTCAGTACCTGATAAGGTTTCTGATAAATGAACCGTTTTGAGGGAAGCTTTGAAGCTAGGTAAAAAAGAAATACTTTTATTCTCAAGCAAATTTATGTAAATAATTTTTTCGTTTTTATAAGATATTTCCTTTCATGTTAAACAATAATAAAATCTGTTCATTTTGCTGATTTAACAATCTGTTATGTGTAAAAATCAAATAGGTGAATTAACTGGAAAAAGATGCAAAATCAGCAGATGAGTCTTGAAGGTAAATGTTGTAAAAAAAAGATTCATTCAGGTTAGGCCTGAGTAACAGTAAAGAGCTCAGCTCCACTATTAATTATAAAATAAAAATTTTAAGTAATAAAATAAAATAAAATAAAATAATAAACTAATAATTAAGTAGTTTGAGAGTTTGTGAACGTGCCCCCACAGAGAAATTTAATTTGGTAAGAAAGAATAATTTTTTAGTTATTTTGTCAAGTAACCTTTTATTTCATGTTTGGTTCCTAGTTTATCTCACATTTATATTTTTTGTGTATGTAAATAATAACTATTGGGTGTATTAATTAATATATATTTTTTTATAATTAGTAATTTTAATTCTTATTCCTACAAGCAGTAATTCAGTAACTTAAAAGTAAATAAATACCCCTCTCCAGGTTGTATTTTGGGTAGAGCAGACTTTATTCAAATTTTGGGAAAGTCCGGGCTACTCAGAATATAGCGTGGCGAGCTAGATCTCGTTGTGGCGTCGTCAGATAAAATCTGAGCTACAATACCCCCTAGGTTGACGACCACTACGTGAGAAGAAATCAAGGAAACTTAGAGAATTAATAGAAGATTTCGTTTCGGAAAATGCAGAAAACGACTATAGAAGAATATCTAGTCGACTAGCACATGTAAATCAAAGAATAGAAAGAGTTTCTGGAAAAGAACAGGAAGAAGAGGACGAAAGAAAGGATCTAGTTGACCAGATTAGGAATCTGTATGCCGCTTTGAATGTGGCTTATGAGGACAGTTTCACAACCAAGGCCTGGCAACGAATGGTTTGAGTTAGGATCGAAAATCAAGTCTCAGAGGGTCAGAATATGTCTCTTTTAGACGTACCAAACCCTTTGTTACCAGACACATCCATCTATCGCAATGTACCAAAGCACACCAGAAATTTACCTACATCGGTGTTAGAAATGGATCTTTTCCATTTAGGTGATGAAGAAGAGCCTAGAACGAAACTACGTAAATCTACTGGTGGGTCTTCATCATCTCAGGTAACCTCTTCAGCAATTCTAAACGATTACTCACCTCATACAAGCCGATCTCAACAAAACTTTTCACGATCAGTACAATTTACACAAAATATTATTTTAACTTCTCAACAAGGTACATATGATTCACTCAATATGCCGTAGACGAGCTGACGCTACTCATGGGGTTTTCCCCATCAACTCGCCTACTTCTATTCGAAGGACACATATGGCCAAAGCTACTTAAAAGTGACCCATCCTTCGAATAGACGCGATATATCCGATTTGCAATTAGAGGAGCACTACTCAGATATAACCACACTAGCGGTAGCCGGTTCCTACTCTAACTCTTCCTACCAAGACCAAAGGTGTCTTAATGACTATGGTGAGAGAAGAACTGTACCTGCTCACAGTCTAGGTGCACGGTTGTTTAGAAACCTTCCTTTCCCTCACTAACCCATTCCCGAAAACAAGCCACACTATTTCTAAGTGGAAAGTAACCTATGATGGGAAAACTAGTAAGACTGGTTTTCTCGAAAGGGTGTTAAGACGTTCTCGAGGCGTTTCTAAGGAACAGCTTCTTTAATCAGCACCTGAGCTTTTCACCAAGAAAGCTTTGACTTGGTATAGAACCCAATTTATTTTATCGTGGGAACATCTGGTTCAACGATTAAAAGAAGACTTAATGCCATACAGTTACGATACACAGATTTAAAAAGTGTCCAAATCCTAGGAAAAAACTTTTTTTGTTTTAAATGTGGTTTGGAAAATGTCACTTCCCACAACTGTCTCAAGTGTATTCCAAAAAACTAAAAAGTCGGGATCGAATCAAGAGCAGCCCCCTGATTTCCCAACTAAAGACTTACGCACTACGTAATTGCTTGACTTTGTATTCGCCCATGCCAAACAGAACACCCGATTATATCTGAAAGTAGATATTTATGGAGTTACAATACTAGCTCTATTGGATTCAGGATGTTCCAAGATAGTCCAAGAAAAAAGGGCTGAGATTGGCTTAGCAAAACAACCAAGCTGACACTAGCGGACAATCGCACCTGCACAATTGCCAATGGTGACCAATATCAGTTATTTGACGTACTGGTGGTACCAACTATACCACACTTTCTCATCTTAGGTAATGACTTCTGGACTAAGATGGATATAATCCCAGACCTCTTTTTTAATGAATGGTTCTTCAGAGAACACCTGAATCCCGAACAACGTAACCTCCTGAAACGTCCAATAACTGATACATTTCAAGGCATGAGAACGAAACTTGGCTGTACCTCAGCGGTATCCCATGTCATACGTACCAGTGCCACCCCAATAAAACAACGACATTACTTTTACTTAAAGCTAGTATACCTAATATTCTCTTTTAATAGATTTTAATAAAAATTATGAATTGTAAACAATTTTTAAATTATGGTCTGTATTTTTAAATTTGTCAAAATTTTTCAGAAACAGTCAGTTTTAGGTATTGGAAATTTAACAGTAACTTACCTTTTTTTGGTTTATAGTATCTAAAAATATAAGAAAAATAGGATGATCCGTAAGAAAAAATATAACTTTGATTTGTACCTTTTTGGGTTGCCCTGTATATTTCAAAATAATTTTGAAATATATTCCTCATGGACCCAAATATAACTGTGCTAAAAGTTTTTCCCTAACTCTTTTTATTTTTCGTAGAAAAACAGAGGCGAATGTGGCTTGAAACTAAGCTTATGGTGCACCCGTTACCTATTTTTTCTATTTATCCTAGGCATCTACCTATTGGAAGGGCATCTGTCGAAACAAAATAAAATATTTTGTTTCCTTATTTGAGTAGTATAACTGTATTAAATAATTTGTGATATCACTTTACATTAATTATTAATAGTTAACTGATGTCCAATTTAATTCTAACCTGTATTTACAAGTCTATTAAATCCTCTATTTTATTAATAAGATGAGAATTATTTATAAATAATTACTAATTGAATAATTAAGGCTATTAAATGTAATAAAAAGTAATTTTTATACTTTGCATGTATGTTAATTTTTGAGATAAATGTACTTTAAATAGGTTTACGTTAAAAAGTGTAATTATTGCGAATAAAATTGGAGAGTAAATAGAAAATGTTGTTTGAATTATTTATTTATTTATTTATTAGCATTAAAATGGAAAGTAATAATCACCACCCATATTTGTTTAGTAGTGTTGAACGTTTTATAAATTTAACTTATTATTAAAATTAATGACATTTGCTATAGTAAAAAAAATAAAGTTTGCTTCGTTTATACCCACATACTGTGATTACTTCACGGTACATGAGAGACGTCTGACACGCCCAACAAAGGGGGCGGCCATTTTGATGCCTTTACTACTAGGTTAGGCAACACATATTTTTCCAAAATGTTAAACTGGTAGCTTACATCTTGATATCTTGAGATTTTAAACGAAGGTAACAAATGTAGAAAAAACGTTTATTTATTTTAAATATTATACAAGAAACTTCTTTGAATTAAAGTTATAATTGCGATTGCATCTTGAAATAGAGGTGAGTGGTTTTAAATTATTTTTTAAACTGTGCATAGGTTTTTACATTAATAATATGATATTTTTCTCCAGTGTCATGCCCATGAACAAACATTTTATTTTTGTAATGTTATAAAAATCTTTGAGGCTAAACAATCTAATATTAAATTTTGCATTTTTTCAGTTGTGAATATGGTAAGAAACTATAAAATAAAAACAAAGAAATGTGAGATTAAAGATGCTTTAACTAAAAGATATTACCAGAGGAATATACTCTTGCAGGCAAGCTGCAACAATTTACATAAAGAGAACGACACTTTTATTTATACCCTCTAAAAGTTCAAGCACAGAAATGGAGAAAATTCAGGAAAGGAAATCGAATGTAAAAAAAATCAAAATATGGTAGTAAACAAGTTTTTATAAACTAACCCAAGAACTTTTGGTTCAGTATCTACAATTCACTAGGGTTTAAACTATGCTCAAATGATATCTCTAAGATACAAGTTATGTCAAATATATAATATACATAGGATGTTCTAACTCTACTTTTGAAAGGTTACAGCTTGCTCAGAATAAGGCAACGAAAGCTATTTTAGGATGTAGCAGATATAGCATTCAGCTTATGTTGACTACGTTGAACTGGTTGAATATGGAACAGTTTCTATGTGCAGGCAATGACCTTTATTTATAAAATAGTAAATAATGTATTGCATTGTCAACTTTTTCTTATTTCTTACATACATCAGTACCATGCAAGAGCTGTAATTTCAGTAATTACCAAAGTAAGTAGTCACATTTTTGTTGTTTTTTTACTTGAAATTATGTGTATAACAGTCAGAAATAGTTTTTTTTTATTATTTACAATACACATCATAATTGTACCTACTAAAAATATGTCAAATGTGTCCCCACTCCCCTATGCACTTTTATAAATGGGTCAAGAAATAAAATATATTATTTAAAAAATTAAAGATCTATAGTCAGTATGCCATAAGTCCATAATTCATTGAACATAATTGTAATTCTTCCTTAAAGTGACTATGGATCAATAATTTAATGTTTATTAGCAAAAGTAAAAATATACAATAAAGTATCTTTAACAATTCAATATAGACTACTGATTAAATGAAGTAGGTACCACATAATTAGACTGAAAAAAACCTTGTACATTCTAAATAAAAGTTTAAACATTTATACAATTTAACAATAGTTAGAAAAAATAGAGATGATTTTTAGTAATATAATATACAGATTATCATTGTGTACCTAGGAATGTAAAATTAGATTTGAATTTTCTAATAAATAATAAATAATTTTCTAATAAATCAATTATGTCTTCCAAAACTGCCTGATTATTGAAAGTCAAGATTAGTTTTTTTGTAAAATGTACGTAGGATTAAGTAGGGTTTCATTAAAAAACATGATATTTTGGTAAAGTAATAGTAAAATATCTTTATTTTATGAATATTCAACATTGATCCTAAGAAGATAAAGAATAGCTAGATTATTTCATTAAGATATTTTTATGAATGTTTTAACAATCCTAACAAAAATAAATCTTTAAATTTCAAAATCTACATACATTATTTACTTTCATGTCTAGATATTATTTGACTAGTACTTTCAATCCAAATTATTTCTTTTGTAAACTATGAAGGGGACATCTGACATCAGGTATAGACACTATATGAGCCCTCAGAGATACAATTCTAACCAGCAGAATAAATATTGTGGGATGATGTTCCGATTTGATGTCTAAAAACAATTTAAACATTTATTAACTTTATAAACACCCTGTATGTGTTTAAAAAAATAGTTAAAACCAGAAGAGACTTATAAATAATTACTAGAACATAAAACACAATAACAATGATTATTTTATAATAAAAAACAGAATTTCTGATTAATGTAATTTAGGTATTTTTATAAACTATTTTGTTAATAACTTTGTAAATATTTAATATAAAGAAGTGTCAGTGATACAGAGACGTTTGTTTAAGAACGAAGAAGGATTTAAGCGTACATTTGGAAAGTTATATAGTGATCAATATTCCACAAGGAGGAAAATTTCAACACACTGTAGGTGGTTTATTTGACATTAATCATAACACTATAAAATTACCTTAATTTCTACAATTGATGAGAGATAGGCAGTTGGCTCTTGCTATCAGAGAAAAGAATTCCTGGTTGCTATGGAGCGGGGAGAAGAATCAACAACTTGAAAGAAAGAGGTATCCATTTTGATTTTTCCGGTGGAATGAGTTTTAAAAAAGACTTCCACAATTTTATACTAGTTTTTTTATCCATAGAAAGGTTTTATCTACTTTTATTAAGGAAAACCTGTTTTCTAACAACTAGGCGATGAAATTCATATTTCGTACTAGTGTGGAAAAGGTATCACTAAAAACATTTTAATTAAACTTCTATGTCCATAGTTTGGGATAATTATTATTAAAACGTTTTTCTTCCATAACAAGCACAAGAACTATTTGATTGTCGCTAATTTATTCCCACCAAAGACTGAATCTTAGCCATGTGTATATAAAAACTTTTTTAATCTTTGATCTATCACACATATTATTCTTATTTTTTTGATAATAATTTTTAAAATCATTCTCTTTCAATCTTCAATGTAATATGTTATAATTAATTTTAGATAATACGTCAGCTAAAAATAATTGGCCACGTTTAGAATCGAAAACGTAATCTATCGATTATAGTCTATTTTTATGTATGAGAGAGTATTAAAATAATAAAGCGTTCGTAATCCATAGGCGTACCACTTCTATTAGTAGACAGTTAAAATATTTTTTGAAGTTATTCCTCGAGTATACACTTATATTTTCACCTAATTAACCTGCTTATAACTTCTAAACCGCTGAAGGTAAAAAAGTGCATTTTTTCTAAAATGTTTTATTTTTTCACAAGGTATGTTAAGAACATTGTGTCAAACGGGTTATGTAGGTATAAGGGTTTAAACTTTGACTTTTAAACAACGTTACGTTCATAAATAATAATTTTGATATAAAAACTACTTCTTACCTACAAATCCAAATCAGAATCGAAATCAGAAGGTGAACTGTCGCAACCAATATTTACAATGAGTGGCTCGATCATTTCATCAGTAATATTGTCCAACTTTCACATTTTCTCTTCTTCTTTAATCGTATGATTTACTGCCTTTTCCCAGTTTTCAGGCTCCACATTATTTACAGCCTCCAAAAACAACTGTTTAACATCACTCATTTTAAAAGAATTATTTTTTCTTGAAACTTCTCCCTTTATCTGTGCCCATATCAGTTCAATCGGGTTTACTTCGCAATGATATGGTGGTGATCTAATCACCGTCATCCCACGATTTTTTGCAATTTCATCAATTTCATATTTTTTGAATTTCTCTTTATGAAGGGAACACAAATGATACAGTTCTTTTCTCAAAGTACCGGGATGGAACTTAATATTCTTTGAATTTAGCCAATTCTGTAAATCTTTTTTTAACCACTTGGTTGTGGGCATTTTTTCTATAAGTCTCGAGTGATAACTTGCATTATCCATTACTATTATACAGTTCTGAGGAAGAAGATCTATAATTTGTTTGAACCACTCTTTAAAGACATCATGTCTTCATGGTAGTCACGGGTACGAGTAGATTCAAAAGTCAATAAACCACCTTTAACAAAACCGTTTAAATTACCGATGTGTACTATTATTAGTCTGCGCCCCTTTTCTAATGGTGGATTTAAACCAGTAGATAAATTATTTAAAAAAGTCTGTCTTCGACTTGTAACAGTTTCATCTTGTCAAAATTTATTTGGTTTATGTCCTTCGTTGATCCATGTTTCATCTAAATAAAATATAATTCTTCTTTGGTTTCTCATTTCTTTTATAGTCCTTAGATAATTTCTTCTCCATACTACAATATCGCTTCTTTCTATTAAAATAGACTTTCTGGAATGCTTTTTCCATAGAAAACCTATTTTTTTAAAAAGCTTCCATAGTGTGCTTCGACTCATTTCAGGGTAATCCTTATCATCTCGAACCGTGGCAAGAACTTTGTCTACTGTCGGAAATTCTTTTCTAAAAAAGAACGCATGCACTTTCCTTCGAAGTCTTTCTTTCAAAAGATTTTCTAATTGAAATTTTGGTTTTCCTGGAGCTTTACGTGCTGTTTGAAACTCGCCACATTTCTCTTCTTTAAGAACTCTGTAAATCGTAGATTTCCCAACACCAAGCGTCCTACTAACTAATTCCACTGTGTCATCAACACTTTTACATAAATGTTTGTCTGTAAATGATTTAAAACAATTAAATATTAATGTTTTTTCATTAACTGTTAAAGGACCGATTTTTTGTCGTTTACGCGGCCCTTCCAAATTTTCCATGATCACACTAGAATTCACACTGCACCTTGCAAGTTGCAACTAAACGACATTTAATAAACTGTCAAGAATACACAACTTGGACCTCCTTACTAAATGGAAAACTTATAATCGCATTTTTGGTGAAATTTGTTGGGAAGGTATTTATCTACTTATTATTAGATTACTGTAGGAAATTCTTGGAAATAAAATAAAACAAAATTGGCAAATAGGTACTTATTGAAAATAATCTTAAGATACGGCTATGTAATCTTTAATACACAGGGCTTTAGGCCTGTCCAAACCTTTTTCTATTGTTCTGTACAGCTTATATTTATAAAGGACCAATAAAAGACCCAAAACTTGTAATAGCTCAGGTACATTTATTACAATTTTAGGAAATATTTAGATTATTCTGTAAAAATATTTAAAATGACCGTACTAAGTTTTGCATTAGAAATGCTGTTTTATTACTCTCTTATACATAAAAATAGACTATAACGATTCTACTCTGAACTGGGTCACAAACATTTCAAAGAATCAAAAATTCTCTTTTTCCTTAAAATGTTCAAGATACTTGTCAAACAAAAAAGTAAACTGATATACAAATTAATCAAATAAATACTTACTTTGTTGCATTTTCAAATTAGTTTTTTTTTCTTATTAAATCTCTCGAATGAACTCAACATTCGACATCAATACAGGCGCCCAACAATATTCGATTTCTTGGTATTCGGATTAAGAAACCCAGATTTGACCCTGAAGAGTTTCGTAATGAATGCGGATAGACAGGTAATAATTTAATTACGAGGTAAAGGTAAAAAGTTACGTTTTATTTAAAACAACAAAAATTATTACATTCTATAAATCTTTATCATTGCCATTCTTCACATTTTATTACACCGTACCCCCGCAATATATTATAAGTTAATTAAATTGACGAACTAAAAATACTGTATACACAAAAAGGTAAACAGAGGCTCTACTAAAACTATCTTAATACACATAATATATTTTTATATTGTCTATATTTTACACAATATGCCAACGCTTCATGATGTGACTCTGATCTTCATGAAAAAACGAATTTCGCTATAAGAATACGAAATATACAACTTTGGCACAAAAACATCAAGATACATTGTTTGAGAGAAAAGAATGTCCATAAAATGTAGGAATATTTTATTATCAACAGAACTTCACTTCATCTCCAAAGATAATTATACTTTCTCGTTAAAGGAAAAACTTTAATGAATTGTTACAGTTCATCAAATTTCTAGAGGCTTTCGACGGCTAGACAGAGAAAGCACTACTGACAGGCATCCCGACGGATTTACGCAATGAAAGTACACTCTGCGCATCAAGTATTTCACTATTTCATTCAGACGTAAATGTCAGATGTAAATTTCGCTAAAACATTTCTTTTATTTTCGTTTGTTTTTTGCTCATTAAAGTTTAATAGAACCTAAGTATGGAGTTTAATGGCAAATTAAGAGGCCGCGTGATTAACAGTCAATCTCGCGAAATAATTGCCAATGTTATAGAGTTTATGAGAAGAGAAGGAAACTTTAATTCACCTTCAATACCATTTAAAAATGTAAATGATCGTGTTGCTGCTGCCACAGGAGTATCTAAAAACACTGTCGTCCGCATTTCTGGAGA
This sequence comes from Psylliodes chrysocephalus, assembly GCA_927349885.1. Classification (NCBI taxonomy): domain Eukaryota; kingdom Metazoa; phylum Arthropoda; class Insecta; order Coleoptera; family Chrysomelidae; genus Psylliodes; species Psylliodes chrysocephalus. The sequence goes on along the minus strand of OV651825.1, from coordinate 23,692,954 downwards.
GAAAAAAAGAATCGATAACCGTGAGATATCGGAATTTTCATCACCAAGAAAAACCATTAAAAAACCAAAAACAGTTAATGATATAGATGAAGCTGCACAAGAATCAAATTTTATTTTTTTATTATTAGATAGCTATTTTTGTTTCTGAGTTGTGTTCATTTATATACAGGCTCAATTTTTTTCCGTTTCTCCTTTTTGATTTTATATGGGGTTTCAAGTTGTTTTTGACTTACTTCGACGTAAATCACAACAACACACTTTTTTAATAAAGCAAACAAGTGTTAACAGGTATATGTACGTGTAAACTACAATTACAAAAAATTGATATGAAATCCATGAAACCACCAACAAAAATGTAAAGCTAGCTTCCGTACTAGAACATGGTGTCATTCGTCGAGATAATTTATCGTTTTGTTTAATAGATCAAGAAATGTAAATATTCCCCTGTTATTTTTTATAAAATTATAAGAGAAATAAATTTTTTTCTAAATAGTATAGTTTATTATTTTGTAGAAAAACAAAATTTCGAAAATTTTAGTAATGTTTCAGAAACAACCGTTATTAATAATAGGTACCATTTTCCTTAATAAGGTAGAAATAAAATATAAACTATTTCCACGATTTACAAAGGCCTACAAAAAAATTATAGGTATTTTCCGCTATCCTATAAAATTTATATTTTCTGACTCAATTTCAAAAGGTTGAAGGAATTCCAAAACACCTTTTATGGCATAATAATTATTTTCAATTCTACATACTATCTTTAGCTGCTTTTAAAAACGTTCTAAGAAAGTCCAATCAGACCAATTTAATCCCTAAACTATTCCACACTTTTAAAATTTAATTACCTAAAAATATTAAAAACTATTTAAAATAACTTGTTTAGCAGACTGTACAATAGCTATCTTAGTCACACGTAGCGCGTTCTCTGTCTGGGCGTCGAACACCTCTAGAAATTTGATGAACTGTATATTTGTTAACAGAAGGAATGTATCATCCCTAATAAAAATATCTTAACTGCTTTTTCAACGGTTTAATTCACGATCAAGTATTCTCAAATTCAATGTTGTTGTGGCACAATATGACCACTGTCTATTCGTGTACTGCCTACTGCGCGGTACTGCCCACTGCGCTGTTCTTCCTTCTCCCGCTCGTCCATCCTAACACGCATGTATATGGACTTCAAGACCTATTATAAATCTTAATCTAGTACATAGGTTCCCAACGGAGATGATATCGTCTCCCAGTGAATGCTAGAATTTTCTATGGAAGCGATAGCGGATCCAGATGCAAATGGGGAGCGTTAAGATAATTAAGAAGGCTGATACCTATCCTATCCCCACCAAAATATAAAAATATTTATTTTTTAATTAAAAGAATTATGTTTATTAAATATAGTTAATAAATATTTCAAATAAATATTAAAAAATAAATATTAATAAATAAAAAATATTCGCTCCGTGCGAAGTCATGGAAAGGGAAGCAAAAGCGATACTAGCGCTAGCTGCGGATAATTAGTGAATTTTAGGGCGATATTTTGTAATTTTGGCATATCAAATACACGTATACATTTTACTTTTTATCAAAAAAGTAGGTAAAAACAATATAATAATAAGCAACCGGAGTTGCTCTGTTGAAAATTGTACAAATACTAGCAAAAAAAACGGTGAAACTTATATAAAAAATTTCAGTAGCAAAGTGGAAATTAAATCAAAGAAATAAATGGATAGGTGTACAATAAGAAGAAAAATTACCTTTATTTTCGTAATAATAACAGTAATGCTGGAAATAGTAGACATCAGAAACTTGAAAGGTTTTAAATAAACAATAATTTATTATTTTACGATGTTCTTTAATATCCCTTTATTCTTAAATGTTCATTCAAGATTTCTGCCTTTGATGTGGCTGGAATGCAATTTTGTAACTTACTGATGGGAAAACAGTTTTAATCATTCATTCTATGTTTTCTTTAGAACAAAAATGAAAATATAAATAACGATCATTTTTTATACATTTTAACTTCACGCTATTATTAAATGGTATTTTTTTATTTTGACAGAATAGGCTAATTCTTCAATGACAACTTAGGCAACTTCTCATACATTTTCCAGTAAATATTGTTGCCTGCCTATATTTTATTATTAATTATACATAATTTTCTTTAATTTAAGCGGTAAAAATACATAATAATAATAAATTAATGTTTTACTTGTTCTACAAATCCATATACTTTTATTAAAACTAACATATATACTTTTTATTTACGAATTCTATTAAAAATTGTATTTGTCAGTATATGCAGAAATAGTCCATTAGTACCAAAATGAATTGGCGCTGCTGTCGCGCACGGAGCGAATAGGGTATCTATTTAGGAAATGAATAAAATATAATACAATATCTGTTTTCATAAATAAATATTTTATCTATTTAATTATATTATTGTTTGGAACAATATTTGTAATTTTTATTTCTATGATTATTTTACTTTTGTTATATTAAGAATATATTTGTTAAGTCATTATTTTGTAAATTATAAATATTATAACTTAAGTCAATTTTTTAAAATAAAAGATTTTTCTTGAAATTTATAATTCAGATTTAATATTTTTATCTACCTTTTAATACACAAGTCCAGTCCCAGATTAATATTTTCTATTTTTATATTTTTCAAAAAATCCTATTTTAAAAATGTTTATTTTAATGACTTCTACGCACTGTTAACACACTATCAACTTAAGATTTACCCTGTATAGTTTTAAAAAAATATCTATTCAGAGAAGTGAAATCGCTCGTCCTGTATATAAACCAAACAAGTCAATAAATCAAGCGGTTTTAATTTTTATTGTAGGTTTAAAAATATATGTATTTTCTGAACCGCTGCTCCAAATCGATACTTTCAGGCGCCAATCGGCAATCCAACGTTTACCTCAACTTCCAAAGGAATAATTGATGGATTTCTCTTGGAGGAATAATTGCACGTTTCCGGAAAATACTACATTCTCTTTCTTATTTTATTTATGTGGTTGTACAAACGGTATTTGAAATGCGTTTTGTTAGGTTCGACTAAGCGACGACAGGCTGCCTTCAAATTTATTCATGTTCGAAATTCTTGAGTTTTTTTACGGACCGTCTTACATTCTATTCAAGATATAGAACTTTACGACCATTCAGTTTATAGCGTCTTGCAAAATTTGCATTTAATAACGACATGATGCTTTAAAGTTAGATTTTAAATTAACAATAGTTATTCTAATATTTAACAAGTTGGAAAATTAGTCAGTTTTGACATTGAACGAAATTTTTTTAATGTTTTGCATAATGGGTTCCAAAATGCCTTTAAATGGTTGCACACTAAATTATATTCTGATACGGATAAACCATAAATTAATTTTTTAGCCTAGTCTTTAAGTTCCTAATAAAATCCTACAAAAAAAAATCTTAAATTATCTAGTGGTTAAGAGCAGAAATTGGTAACTCTAATGAAAAAACATTAGGAAGGAAATTTAGTACCACTACAATTAACGGATGTAACGAGGGTGTCAATGTTTATAACCCCTGTTGTTTTTACAATTTTAGTGATGAAAGCTCGGTACTGATGGTCGTGGATGGGGCTACTTGGATATAAGCGCATAATAAAAAAACATCCTCCTTGGTTTAATCCCAGTATCATTAAAAAAATAAGAGAAAAATCAAAATTTTGGCGTCAATATAAAAAAGACAATGATATCAGGGCTTTCGAAAAATTTAAGCGCATAAGAGCTGAAGTTAAAATTGCAATTAAAACGGCACATGAAAATTATCTGTTAAAAGCAGAGAATGATATATCTATTAACTCTAACAAGTTTTGGGCCTACGTCAACAGTAGAAAAAGTTCTAGTAAAGTTGCTAATAACATGACCTATGAAAATAATACACTGGATAATCCTGCTGACATACTAAATAGTTTTGCTGATCTTTTTAGCAAGTCCTACGTTCATTCTAAAGTTTCTCATGTTGATGTGAATGAACTTCAATCAACTTGTTTAAATATTGACAGTTTTGACGAAAGCCAGGTACTTGACGCATTAAAATCTATAAAACCTAAGCGTACTACGGGACCCGACCATATTCCTGAATTCATTTTGAAAGATTTTGCCCAAGTACTCGCTTATCCTCTGACAATCCTGATCAATATTTGCATCCGTTCTAGTACTATTCCGTCCATGTGGAAGAGCTCTAAAGTTTGTCCGATTTTTAAAAATGGAAATCGAACTGACATTAAGAACTACCGACCTATTTCTATTATTTGAAATTTTTGTAAAGTATTAGAAATATTACTGGAACGCAGTATTTATCAACATATAAGGAATGCGTTATCCACTCAACAACATGGATTTGTAAGAGGTCGATCAACAGTAACGAATCTCTCAGTCATTACTCAGCATATAGCAGAAAATATCGATAAACGTATTCAGACTGATGTTATTTATACAGATATGACTAAAGCATTTGACAGACTTGACCATGGAATTTTAGTAAAAAAACTGTCTGCTTTTGGACTCTCGGATAGTCTTATTGACTTACTAAAATCATATTTGTGTAACCGTTCACAATACGTTCAGCTCAATGGGTTCAAGTCTGTTAAGTACCTTGCCACATCGGGTGTCAGTCAAGGGTCGAATCTTGGCCCACTCTTATTTAATATTTTTATAAATGACATTGGTAGTGTAATTAATGTTAATTATCTACTGTATGCTGATGACCTTAAAATGTATGCTTCCATAAATAGTATTGCTGACTGCGAGCGACTTTCTGAAAATCTAAAACGAGTTAATTAATGGTGCCATAGAAATAATTTAAAATTAAACCCAGCCAAGTGCAATATAATGTCGTACTCCTTAAAGTCAGATCCAACTTTTTATCAGTATATTGTTGATGAAACTCCCTTAAACAGACCAAAAAACTTCGCCGATTTAGGAGTCCTATTTGATTCAGCACTTTCTTTTACTGACCATGTCGATAGTATTGCATCCTCATCTAATCGTACATATGGATTTATAATCAGAAACAGTCGTGATTTTAAGAAAGTAGATACCATAAAATGTCTGTATTATGCTTTTGATCGATCCAAGCTTGAATACGCGTCACTTGTATGGAGTCCATTGTATCAAGTACACATTGGTCGTTTGGAAGGAATTCAGAGACGATTCCTAAAATACTTAAGTTTTAGACATGATCTAGTTTATCCACCCATTGGCACCCCACACGACGCCTTATTAAATAAACATGGATTTTCAAGTCTCGATATAAGGCGAAAATATTTTTCTGTAATTATGCTGCATAACGTCATAAGCAATCAAATAAACTGCGAATGTCTATTACATATGCTTAATATAAAAGTTTCACGTCTAGCCTCAAGATATACTGACTCATTTTACTTACCAACACCCCGTACTAATATTTTAATGAACTCACCGTTGTATAATATGTGTAATAATTACAATCAGATAAGTCAGGAATTGGATATATTCCACATTAGTATTCAGGATATCAAAAGGCATTATTTAGGATAACCATCATTGTACTTTATTTCCTGTAATATTTTTCATTTTTGTACGTTTCGTCTAAATATTTTTGTCATATTTTCCTATTCTGTAATTGGGTATTACTTGTAGAATAGTGTATTTAATAAATAAATAAAAATAAATAAAATAAATTTAATAAATAACTCAATCCATCTATAATTAGGAAATGGACACGACAGTATTTAAATCTGCATACTTCTACGTACAAAAATGATGAAAATACAGAAACAAAAATGACTATTAATTTTAAATGAAAAGTAAAGCATATGCCTTCATTAGATACGGGAAAACCAAATTTTAATTTACATAGGTCTCTAATAATAAAATGACTTTTAAATTTATCTATTTTTGAATAGCATTCGGTACAATAAATAAGAAACTTATAAGACTTCTTAAAAAGATAGAGCAGGTCGCATCTACGATGACATTTCTGGTACTTCTTAGGTCCTCAGTACGTTAATTTTTATCAAATCAGCAAATCTTCTTCATATAACAAGGTAAAAATTCTTAATCATTCTTCAAATTAAAAATCTACCAAATATTCCTTAAATTGACAATGTGTCAAATTGCACTTGAGATTCCAAATCTACATTATTATCTTTACTACTGCCTTGACTTTTATCTACATTTATTTCTTCTTATTGGGTTGTTGCTTGATATCTGAAATAGTAACTTATCTGCCGTTTTGTAAGCGAACCAGTGAGTAAAACAGATTGGGTTGAAGAAGTTCAGTCTCATCCACTATGGGGTCATATTTACCTTGTCGGTTGAGACGTTTCACTAACATGGGGCCAGGTTAAATCTATCATGGTACTGACTGGTTACTAGCAGATCTTCTGGAGTGCGAAAACATCCTTTCATGCGGGGTCCCGTTTGTTGCCGTGCATATTAGCGACCGGATAGAATGTAAAGATTAGGTACTGCAGTACCAGTTCCCAGAATTCCAAGTCCCAATTCCATGTTTTTAAGGCCAATTAAACAGACTTGAATATAATTCCATTGTATCTTTCTGTTTACCCGTTGCCACCCCTCTCTCCCTTAAAAATTGCTGGACTTCGCTTGATAAGAAAGAGGCCTCTTGGTCGGAGTGGACATAGCTGGGTAAACCAAAAACAGAAAAAATCAACCAGAGTTGATGACTGTTATTGCTATTGCTATTATTTGTGTTCGTCGGTATAGGACCTTTAAAATCTATTGATAATCTTTCGAAAGAAGATGTTGCTTTTATAAGGGTTCCCGAAGTAGTAGCAAATTTTGGTTCTTGACATACTCGACAATATTAATTTTCTTAATATCGTCTATAGAGTGCGGCAATTTTTAGAACGCACCCAGTAAGCAAGGCGCGTGACACCAGGATGACAAAGCATTTCATGAAGCTGGATCAGATTTTCAGTTCCAATGGTGACGATAGCCACTACTCTGAAGAGTGTATCAGACACATTCTCAGCCCCAGGGCGGTAAATGATGTCAAAATGAAAGTATGACATTTCTAAACGTCACCTCAGAATTTTTTCATTTTTGATTTTAGATGCATATCTATGATTGAACATGAAGCTTACAGACTTTTGATCGGTTTAAATGTCTAGGCAATCAGAAAATGCCTCTATCTACGTAGAGTCAACTATCGCATATGTTTCCTTTTCTATAATGGAATGACCTTTCTCAGACGCAGAAAAATGCTACCGGACGTCCATCTTGTAAAAAAGACGCTGCTATGGTATGTTTTGAGGCATCTGTTTCAACAGTAAATGGAATGTTAGGATCAATCGAGTTGACTGCAGCCCTAGCAATATCTTGTTTCAGATTATTAAACGATGCTATAGCAAATTCTACAAGTGGAAACTTTTGTGTCTTTATTAGGGGTCGTATTTTTTCTGAAAACTTAGCTATATATTTAGCATAGTAAGCAAACATACCAATAGCTCTTTTGAGAGTTCTTGAGTCTTTCGGTAACGGTAGTTCTAGCAAAGGTTTCAAGAGATCAGGATCGGATCTGATTATGCCGCTGCATATGTGATAGCCTAGTATATGTATTTCTTTTATACAATAAAACACTCTTTTCTTTATAAAGAGTAAGATTGTACTCGTATTTATTGACAACATCGAGGAAGGCAAATAACTTTTTTTCGTGATCCTCTTCATCTCCTCCACATATAATGATGTCATCCAAATATGCTACAACACCTTTGAGACGTTATTTCTAAATAATTGAGTGAGTAGCACGCTGAAAACAAGCAACGCCTTTGGTTACTCCAAACGGAATTCGACCAAATTGGTAAAGATTCCCAGATGCTTCGAATGCAGTATAAGGTTTATCGTTCTCAACTATGTGGATTTGATGATATGCACCTTTAAGGTATATCTTAGCTACCTTTGCACATCCCCCATAGCAGGTAGTGGAAATGCATCTAATAACGTGAAGCGATTTATAGTTTGGGAGTAGTCGATACACATACGTTTTTTATGATGTTCGTTGGAAGTAACTGATACTTAAACTCGCCACGGTGACGAACTTTCCTAGATTATTCCTCTTTAAGTAACTGTGAAACTTTTGCTTTAATAAAAGTAGTATCCTCTGGTGAGTGTCTTTGAGTCTTGATGACAATCAGGAGTTAGATAGGAGAATAAGTTTTGAGGTTCAATGTTAGCAGCTGATAGTTCACATACTTTGAGAGTCGGCCTGAGTCCTCCTAAGACTAGTTGTACTTGCGAATGATTCTTTAGATAACATCTGCACATAAACCATTCAGTATCTACAAATCGGCTTTATAACTGTTTTGTAATAATTTTATATTAACTCTACAAATTCCAACAACCTTTGATTTTAAAGTTATGTAGCCACCGTTACTTCTTATTGAGAGGGCTTCATGTGAAAGCAGTATTGTTGAACAAGGCGGTTTTCTATGAAGCTACATGTACTTTTTGTATCAATCAGAGCTTTCGCAGCGTGTCCATTGATGAAAATTGGCAGAAAGTATACATGACAATGTTCTTAGTTCACTTTCAGGTTGTTCTCCTTTAATCATTGCGGATACGGTAAGTTTACTTCGACAGACTTTTGCAAAGTGGCCTGCCTTTCTTGCCGCAGGACAGACATATTGTATTAAAAGCTGGGCATTTAAATTGTTTGAAGGAAAGGCGTTTGATTCACTTGCGACTGCACTGTTGTGAACTTTTGCATACTCTAGTGCTGTGGCTTGTTGGTGCGCCTCACCAAGCTGGAGGGAACTGCTTTCTAGAAGCCTCTGTCGTGTGAAGCTCGATGTGAAACCAGCAATAAAGGCATCTCTTATACAGTCTTGTTCATTTTGGTCGGCAGATACTGCTCTGAACCCACATTCCTTGGCCTGAAGTTTTAATGATTTTATAAATTAATCAATCGGTTTACCAGGCTGCTGTTCACGTTTGCCCAGATGATGGCGTGCATACGTTTCATTCTTTGGTTTTATAAAAATAGCATCTAGTCTCTAAATAGCTGAATCGTATATCTCGGCGTCTTCAATATGATTATAAACAGTTGCAGAAAGGTGATTTACCAGAATTTGATAATTAGTTGCATCGACAGAGATTCGGGTTGTTGATTTTCCCCAGTAGAGCCAGTTGACGAGGCTTTCAAGGGATTTATAGCGTGCCAAAAGATAAAGTAATACATTTTGAAACCAGTCGCACTACATAAAAATACATATCTTTGTTAGATCCAGAAGACCATTTCTTTTTCCTACCTTCTATTCTTTTTTAATTAAGGCCCTATTTGACCAATAGCTAAATAATGATTGTGAATGTCAAGATTGGGGTAACTGGCACAGAAGTTCCTTATCTGAGTGTCAAAATTGTCATCTTTTTAACCCACTGTTTTTTTACCCAAGTTGTACTACGTCCAGGCAGTGGATGCAGTTATATGACCTGTAAAATTTAAAGTAAAGTTTGCTATCGATAGATTTTTCTTTATTTACTTGGAATAAAATATATATATCCATATTTCGAGAATAATAAAAACTGCCTCGAGTGGATTCTCTATCGTCTGGTTCTGCTACTGTATGACCACGTGACTATATAAAACTACTTTTTCCTATCAAATTCTAGATATAGATATAGTTTTAACGCGGTATTTTTGAACCAATAGTTGAATAGAGAATTGTTCTGAAAACATAAAACTAAAAGTATTTTCTAATACTTTGACTAATATAATACATAATTAAAACAATGATTAATATGCTAATTTACTATATTTTAAAAGCGTATGAGCTAAATATGCATCAGATTTATTTTAAATAATCCAAGTGGGTTTAATTTATTAATTGTTATATGTATATATTTATATATAGATTTGACAAATTATTAACCAAATTGTTTTATCCTGCTATCCAGTGTCCTACATAAACTTTTTGTTTAGCATATATTAAACGATTTTGGAGGATGGCCAGGAATCTATTTATACTAAATCCTCGTACACAAACAAGACACGAAATCTCTTAAATCAATGATAAGAGTCTAAAGTACACAAGAAATGTTGCTAGCGGCATCAACTTTGATTAAAGTTATCCCCTTATAAGTTAGGTAAACTGAACATCTACATGTAACAGTATAAGTAAAACTTAAAAGGTGTGAAGTGCTTTTAATAGTATGACAGCATGATCACTATTTTATGGAATAAGTTTCAGAGTTTTATTGCAAGAGAAATACCGAGATAAATGATTTCTATTTCAAGAAAATGGCCTCAGTAAAAAAAGTTTATCTAAAAATAATTATCTCAAATAGGTAAGAAATTTTCTGTTAAATTTGTCTGAGATAAACCCCTTTGACTAAAACATAAGAAATTTTTTTGTACCAAGAAATGTTTTTCTTTAACTTTAGTTAAACTTTTGTTAAACAGATTGTGTTGCATATTTTATGTTTTTTTTTACCCTATACTTGTTTCTCCCACTGAACATATTGTAATGCGAGCCGTTTCATTATTTGGTCTTCCTCTAATACTGGAAGTCCCTCTGTGGTCTTATTTAGCCTTTGTTCGATTATCGTACATAATTAAACCTCTTGAGACCAAACATAGGTGACGACTTAGGCGAAGGCGCTTTCGAGTATTGTTTTAAAATAATTAAGTGTCCAAATAAATTATTAAAAAATAAACTGTTGTTTAAAATATACAAATGTCACATTGGTGTCAGAAGTGGGATAGTGTAAAAAAATAGTGATTAAAATGGTTAAAAGGCTGTGTAATTAAAAAATGTCGAGGAATAAGAAAATCGCGAGTTGAAGACGACAAGGAATATCTTCTATTGGAAAAAAATGTTCGTCTATTATTTCTTCCTTAGAAGAAAGTGTATCTTCCGTTGAGTCAAAATAATATCTTCCGTTAAGGAGAAAATAAAACAGATTGAGAAAAAGATAGAAGAACTGGAACATTCAAAACCGGCCAAGGACGGTGAAAGAAAGTGTCATGAGGTGTAGTCAAAGTTAAAATTGGAAGGACCTGTAAACTCTGCTCATGTCACGGAAAGATGTCATGGACCAAACTACCTTAAACAGTTCGAGACAGCTGCGAGAGCAAACGAATGGTCTGAGAGATTAAATATGTGATATAGCCACAAACATTTGGAGCATCTATATCACAGTTAAAGCATCGCAAACAAAAACGAGACGAGACTCTTCAAGAATATGAAGTAGATATTGCCTAATTGGTGCGATTTGCCTACACATCGGCTCTAGAAAAACATGATATAATGTTTGGCAGTCCAAACCTTTGTTGATGGATTTCGTGACCACGAGATGCAGGAAACACTTCGTCTAGCCCGTCACAAACATTGGTCGATGTCTTGTCGGCTGCCCTTGAATATGAGGCAGCTAGCCAGGCTTCTGATGAATACAGTAAAGTAAAAGCCTGTAAAAGAAGAAGAAGAAGAAGAAGAAGAAAAGAAGAAGAAGAGAAGAAGAAGAAGAAGAAGAAGAAGAAGAAGAAGAAGAAGAAGAAGAAGAAGAAGAAGAAGAAGAAGAAGAAGAAGAAGAAGAAGAAGAGAAGAAGAAGAAGAAGAAGAAGAAGAAGAAGAAGAAGAAGAAGAAGAAGAAGAAGAAGAAGAAGAAGAGAAGAAGAGAAGAAGAAGAAGAAGAAGAAGAAGAAGAAGAAGAAGAAGAAGAAGAAGAAGAAGAAGAAGAAGAAGAAGAAGAAGAAGAAGAAGAGAAGAAAGAAGAAGAAGAGAGAAGAAGAAGAAGAAGAAGAAGAAGAAGAAGAAGAAGAAGAAGAAGAAGAAGAAGAAGAAGAAGAAGAAGAAGAAGAAGAAGAAGAAGAAGAAGAAGAAGAAGAAGAAGAAGAAGAAGAAGAAGGAAGAAGAAGAAGAAGAAGAAGAAGAAGAAGAGAAGAAGAAGAAGAAGAAGAAGAAGAAGAAGAAGAAGAAGAAGAAGAAGAGAAGAAGAGAAAGAAGAAGAAGAAGAAGAAGAAGAAAGAAGAAGAAGAATAAGAAGAATAAGAAGAATAAGAAGAAGAAGAGAGAAGAAAAGAAGAAAAAGAAGAAAATAAGAAGAGAAAAAGAAAGAAA